>WFMF01000411.1:0-114193 GCA_011033025.1 Beroe forskalii | reverse complement strand
CTCACACTATTGCTCTATAACGCTGATATATTTTTGATGCACAAAACTGAATTGGTTTTCTTTCATTGGTATCTCGCTGCATGCTCAGTACTTTGCTATAATGTGGGAGTTGCATATTTTCATTTTAAGTATCAGGCGCTAACATTGTTGACACGAAATTCTATTCTAATTGTTCTGAAGTATTATGTATTTTCAATGGATACGTATCATATATTTAGAAGCCCTTTGCGGTGCTCTCACGAGGGTTTTCAATCAATCATCTGTGTGGGTCTGAAGATATTACAGATTACACCACCAGTTATATTACCACACTATTGCTCTATTATCAGAACAGTGTTTATGTCAATAACATATTACAGTGAGATGATAGCATCTTGCATAATATGAGAATATGTAAGATATGCGGTTGATATCATTTCTTCCACCATTTCTAGTTTTTCCTTTGTAGCGAAAAGTTAACTGCCCTACAATGATCGTTGACCAATATTTGAAAGATTGATCATCTCAGTAATAAGTCAGATTTCGATTCTTGTAGAAAGTGAAACTGAACAGCCTCTTGTTTGGTCATAAATTACAGCGTTTGATCGAAGAGAACATTGCTCGATGTAACAGAGCAGCTTTTTACCTATATCAAGATAGGCGGTTTGAAATGACACAGTCAACATACTATTTATAACGATACACTGATGATTTCAGAACGCATATTTTTCATTCTTTCGTTCTGGAGCTAAAGTAATGTTTACATTACGATAGTACCCGCATCGTGATGTATATCAGGCAGTATATGATTGGTTGAACGTCTTATCACGTGACATGTCACATGGCAGATTGGCGGGAGGTTCCATCATTACAGTGGTATCAGTTCTAATAGTAACTTATAGTAAGGTCTGAACAGTAATTTACAGTTCAGAACAGACGTCAGGGGTTACATAGTTTGTTGAAAAATATGATTGTTAGTCGTTAATATGGTTTTCTATCATTTTATACGATTTCATATTTGCAGCGATTGTGCTAATTCGCAAATCCAAAGACGTTTATTTCGCCCCCCCCCCCTTCTGTTTGGAACTGGAGAGTAGTAAGGGTTGTATCTACTCTGAACTGTAAATTACAGTTCACAGCACACGTCAGGGGGTTACAGTCTGTAATCCTCTGAAATCTGAGATTGTTTTTCGGTAGTTCATAGTCCATATATTCACCAAATAACTGGCCCCATAGTCGGGGAAGCCTCTTTTTTGGACCCCTTTTCTCCTGAATTGATGCACAAACTTACCAGAAATATCTCAGCTTCTGATTGAGATACAGGACATTACACAGTGCATAAACAGTCCATATAGTTACACGGTACTTACACCAAACTCTACAGAATGAACACATAATCCTAACCTCTTTCGTTTTGGAGTTATGAACGAAACGAAAAAACTCCATCCCGCAGGGGGAATGGGGATGGAGGGTTATCATGCCATTACACACTTTTTCGAACTAGTGGGGGCCAAGGCCCCCCTAGATTTTTTCCTGTTCCCAATCGCGTTTTTGTTTTACAAAAAGGCATTGAGAAAAGGTTAGCAGAGATCGTGTTTTGTGGGGGTTGTAAGAAGACAGTCATTGCAAAAGCCAAAGAACTCACAAATGATGAAAAAATCGGAAAGATCCTACACCTAGCATGTCAAAGCAAATGGACAGAATGGGATGAACTTATCAACCTAGACCTGAAATGGAAAGAGATTCTTTATAGCTTTTCACCATCTATGCTTTCATTCTTGTTGAACTCAATCCAAGGCACCCTGCCAGACCCCGTGAACTTGAGAAGATGGAAGAAGACTGCTGAGGCCAGATGTCACCTGTGTGGATGGAAATACTGTCCCCAAGTTTCATTCTTTTTGTAGTTGCAAGGTAGCACTACAACAGGGACGCATTTCATGGAGGCATGACAGTATCCTCGGCTCCATTCTCAAATGGATGAAAGTCAGCAGGAAGTCACAGAAGAAAAAGGAAGCACTGAAGAAAGAATGAAAACTCCCCACACTCAAAGAATCATTTGTGGCTGCTGGAACACCAAGGTCAACAAGAAAGAAACCCCAACAGACACCATGCCAATGGTGGGGGGACACTCAGGACTGGAAATTCCTCAGTGATAAGAGAGATAGCCAATATCAGATACCACCTGAGAGATAACATGCAGTCCCCTAAGGCCAGACATATGTGCATCTACAGTCTAGAAAGAAAATCATGTCTGTTCGTTGAGCTAACATCCCCTTTGAAGACAATATTGCAGAATGGAAAGTGAAAAAGTCAACAAAATATGACGATCTAGTCAGAAGATCCAGAATAATGGCTGGAATACAAAACTTTCACCATTGAAGTTGGGGCAAGAGGTTTTGTAAATACTTCATCCATGGCGTTGTTTCGGTTTGTTGGTCTAACCAGCAAACAATGCAAGGGTATCCAGGAAGAACTCTCAACGATAGCAATAAAGGTCCAGCTACTTTATCTGGCTGAACAGAGAACAAAGAATGGATACAACCATCCAAGGTTGTAGATTAAAGACAGCTTCATTGTACATACAATATTTGTTTCACTGTTATAAAGATGTATTTCAGATGTATACTAGTAGATGGAACCAGAGTTCCTATGCAGGGACGTCACTGTGAGCTCTGGAGAACAATTTAGGACGCATAGGGCCACTGAGCACCTAGATTGTGCCATCTACCCACCAAACCCCTGACGTTTCAATCGAATACACATTCGATCCCCACTCTTCCCTACCTGGTTACATGTCATCTGAGACATGACGCAGACAAGAGAGCAGATGTTTCACATAACCCTCCTGAACAACTCTGAAGATGGAACAGGGCTTATTGCATGCGTGCATAAGTCCGGGTGTGCAACCTATGCTGCGTAGATGCTGATCATCTATCAGTACTACAAGAAGCCAGGACACTCCCATAATTCATGGTGCTTCTCACTTTATCCACTTCATTGAGATATGATTCTACCGGGCATGGAAGGCATCCAATCCCTTGATGGCTGCAACAGGAATACTTCAACTCATCGGTGCTGCCTGCCCCAAATGGCAGCCTCATCACATCAACACACAACACCTCCCTACTCCCTCCCCTCAACCCACCCTACACAATCCCATCCGCCCATCTATAATCATCTGAAGGTAAATGGCAGGAAATTCTACCCATTCACTCTAACGCTAGGAATTTTGCATTTCAATGGCATACCTTTTAAACAAGTGTTTGTGCAGCATAATTATAGCAATCACCAAATTCATTACTACTACCTTTATGCGTACTGTTAAATCTGAAATAGGTACTGTGCTGCGCGCGACCAAATTTGGTCGTCGTCGTCGTATGTCGTCGTATGTCACTTTTTCGATCAACTGCTCCTTTATAATATCACTCGCGTCAGAGTAGCTTGGTGTAGTGGCATCCTTCGCATTATGGGCTGCAACTAGCAAACTGGGCTAATTTGTAGGTATTTGAGTTCAATGCTCTGTTGATGCTGATGTTCTTTATGAAAAATTTAACAATTCTTTAATCATAAAATAAAAACTTAATCAATTTTCACGGTATCAATCAGATTGGATTTCAATCACACAGCCATTTGAACTTCTGTAAGTAGCGGGCAATTCGGCCAATTTACAATGGGCAGTATTAGTGCCATCAGTTATGAATGATCTAAAGAATTGACTTGAGGAAAATAAACATGATAGTTTGTCTCGGTTCATGATTGATAACAATGATATATCTGAAGCTTTAATCTTGGTCAGTAATTGATAATTATATTGTGTATTTCAATCTTGAAGATATCATGGCGGGGTACAATATTAGCGAACATTGCAATGGTTTGATATCTGCAACGCAACACAAATGAAAATTTAACGCGTAACGAAAATGGTGATCATAGTTATGAAACTCTGAACGGCGCGCAACGAATCTTCAGAGAGTTCTATGAAATGGCGGGAACGCGCGCGCGAACATTTGGCACGTGGAACGAAATCGCCCACGTGATATTTAGATCTGCGCGCGTTAATTCAAACTTGTAGTAGAGAAATGTATATAGCGCCCGCGCCCCGCATAACGAGGAATATCTATAAAATTGATTCAATGATGTTAGTATTGCGATGTCACACTTGATAGAAGAAGCGTTTTATCACGGAAAATTATTTCAGATAAATCGTAAATCTATTGAATACCAACTCTTGCTCTTAATTCCCGTAGGTGTACGCCCGCGATTGTATCTTGATTTGTGAGGTCACTTTTGTGCTTTATCGTCAACTCACTATATCAGTAAATAAGACGGACAACAGTCAAATGACAGCGTGTTCTAATAGTACTACCAGCCCCAGGGAACAGGAAATTAAGCGCCTGCATACGGGAACAATCAACAAACGCACAAGAAATGCTCCGGCAGGCGCAATTCTTGTTTCTAGAGGGGCCGTTTTAAAACTAAGCAAATTTTCATTTTTCATAGCAGTTAGGCGCCCGTAACGTTCGTCGGTCGATCGAATGGAGTTGGCCGATCGATCAACTCCATTTGAACGAATGATATGTTTTAATGCTCCCTGTTGACTTGAATCGTGTTCAAATGAGCAATATTTAGTTGTTTCCCTACTAGCTTAAAAAATTTCTATTAAAAACACATCAGTCAATCAAATGAAGTTGATCGATCGACCGGTTCCATTCGATCGACCGACGAACGTTACATGCACCTAATTTTCACTATTTTGCATACAACTAAAATCATGTTTTATTGATCGATTTAACTTTTAAAAAGGTGAATTTTAGGAAAATCTCTGTAACTGAACTTAAACTCAACTTCCTTTCGATGTTCAAATTTTTGAGAAAATCCTAGGTAGGGCCAAGGCCCCCCCTAAGATTTTTCTAGAGGGGGCCCTTTGAAAACTAGAGGGGGCCTGGCCCCCCTAAGGGGGGGGGCGTGTAGTCCCATGAGGGTTATGTACCATATTCCCAAAATTTCATAGTTCGTAACTTCAAAAACGCAATATTGAAATCTGTAATAACTGCTTAACTCATGGCCTTAAACCACATTTCTTTATTGCCTTCTCTGATAATTTCTGTATGTTAATAATCCCCATTCCCCAATATCAGGCAAAATGGGAAAAAATTAGTTAATTTAATTAAGAAATCGCCTAAATTCTAAACCATCCTCTTCAATTTCAAAACTCGCTGAATATTCGTCATTTCAGCGGCATCATCCCATCCAACATGTTCAATGCGTATTTGCGCCACTGATTTAAAACGCATCTCAATAAACCGAATATGAGGTCATATAGTAATTCCCCCCGCTCGCAATTTCATGCAGGTTATAGGGTTATACCCTTTTAGCTCGTACAGTTCGTACGAGACCCGGAAACTAGGAAGAAGCATCCGTTCGTCTGTCCGGGTTTTCGAAGACGCATTAATTTGGGATTAATTTGAACACTGGAAGTCGTTCTAACGCTCACTGCTTCATATATTAGAATTAGGCTTGGTCTCTCTGGCGGTGAGCAACTCTTAAGTGCTCTCTCGTATATAACTACATAGAGTAATAGGATTCCGAGAAATGCAATTATTATGCTTATTGCACGAGGGAAAGCCGAGTGTCATAAGAAAAACAATTATTGTACGAGGAGAAGCCGAGTGCAAATAATTCCATATTCGCATGCCTAGGAATCCTATTCCTTTATTCTTTTATTGTAAAATGTTTCAAACAATGCTAGGTATTATGAGAATAAAAGCACGCCATATAAGTTCTAAAAATTATATTATACGCATAATATTTTGTACCAGTAGATCACAGACACTGTTTTTGAGTTGCATATTCGATAACTGCAGACACAAATTTAATAAATTAGTTCTTTCTGGGTAGACTCATGAAGAAGCGGTTATATCTTAAAGAAAGTAACTTTATTCATCTTCAGCCTTCGTCTACTCAGACTGAAGTATAATCAGTTTAAGCTCACATACTGTTTTCAGTTTACATAGATGTTTTCAGTTTACTAATTATTATTTTTTGCTTTTCCTACTAACTATTGAGGCACAGATGATTGCTGATCATGATGATTAGCACTTCCGAACTGTAGTACGTAGATAAAAATACAGTAGAAATAGAATCCCCGGCTGTATAATATATGTAATAATAATAATACATGTAATATAATAATCACTCTCCCATCATGTAATCCACCTAAAAACCACCTAACTGCCTCTGTAACGCAACTCTTGGCGGCGGCAGTGGTTAAGCCGTCGCAGGCCTCCGCTTGCGTCACACAACACACAGAGTGCGGAGTACCTTGCTAAATATCAGTGTTATACTACATACGGCTGCGGTGTGTTTTCTGATGCGTAGCACGTTTTAGTAGCACGTTTTTGTAGCACGTATTTGTAGCACGTATTTCCTTTTACTGGACGTTTCGTGCGTACATATCTTCTGATATCGTATTCTTGTTAACGTATTCTTCTCCAGTTTTACACAACACACACCGAGTGATTGTGCAGAGTCCCTTGCTAAATATCAGTGTTATACTACATACCTAAACATTGTTTCTCTGTGTTTTCTGATGCGTTCAGAAAACGTGCGTTTTTGTAGCACGTATTTCCTATACCTATTAATGGACGTTTCGTGCACGTGTTTTCTCATTTCTGACTTCATGATATCGCATAATTGTTAACGTACTCTACCCAATTCTTTACGTAATTCCTAATACCTATACCTACTTTTGCTGGGTTTTGCGTGTGCTATTTGACTGATACCGCAACGTTTAGTTAACGTATTTCCTGCCTATTACAGATGTTAATATCATATGATGATTTTAGCCGTCGGTTCCTAACTGAAGTTTATATTAGGTTAGCCGTCTGCAGTTCGAAATTAGAATATCTCAATCCTGATGGCTGATATTTTCATAGCCTGTGTAATAGTTGCCTGACGTCGTCAGACCCATTATTTCGCGCGCGCGAGGGGGCCTGACAATGTTATAGTCCAGTGTTGTTTTTCGAGTACATTATGTACGGCTCAACAGTGCACAGAGGCTTTTGGAAACCCTGCAAAATCATGCTTCATAGGTGCATTATTAACTATGTACTGCCTCTTAAATTCCACCAAACTCATTGACTGCTCCGTCGACACTCACTTTTTGCCACCTTTTTTAGCCACATTTTTAGCCACCTTTTTGCCCACTTACTACTTCTGAAGCTCTCTCTTACCAAATATGCACGCCCGTGCAATCACTAGTTAAGTTTATAGTTACACTCCCTCCTTCTATCTGCATGGAGCAATTAGCACGGGACCACGGGAGTGGTACAATGCTATAAAGTCAACAGGTGACACACAATTTCGCAGAAACAAAGACCCAAAGATCAAGGAGCAATTATCACGTTTGCGAATATGAGAATATATTTTCAAAAATTGCAATGATGATTCGTTAAGTCATTTTCGAAGCAGTTATACAATGTTGATAAGAGTGAAGCATTTATCACGAACACTACCTTCATTTTTGCGAAGAGAAGCTATTGTTGATGACTGATCAGCTCACGGATTCTATTTTGTAGAAACAAGAAGGGCTAATTAAACCGCGCGCAGTAATTTATAATTACACGCCCGTGCAAATTAAGTAATTGCGGTGTAAATATTTCTAAAATGATGAAATTTGCTAGTAGGTTTCGCCAGATTTTAGATAATTAACTAATGTTCTAACATTTTACAATCACATATTAGGAATGTGAAGGCTTCAGCGAGTTTCATTGACTTTGAGTTAATTCATTTCTCCGGTATGAATTTCCCATGAATTACGCATCAGTCCACCAACCATTTACCCAGTTGTGTAGTTGTACAATACGCTAATATAACGCCCCCAAGTGCTACTGTTACACTTATTGCACTCGGCTTCGCCTCGTGAAATTGCCTTATCGGACATAATTATCACGGACATTTCTTTCACGCTGAGCACCTCAGCGTGAATATTAATGTCCGTTAAAATTTTTTCAGTGACACTAATGTCCGTGATATTCAGGTCCTTGAAAATTTAGTCGGGTATTTCCTCTTAAAATTTCTAGGGTTGAGACTCAAAAATATTACTTATTTTTCATGCTTACGAAATTAGAATAACTAGTCGGTTCCCGTCCTACGGACGGCGAATGATGGCAGCCGCATGAGCTAACGGCCACATGTCCCTTTGACAGTGATTTGACCGTGCGAGTTTGGAGGGGAAATTCGAAACTTTAATTTTTGCGAAAAAAAAGCTTCCCACGCGCCCAACGGTAATATTGCCGACAATATTCTCAAAAACCTTTACTCATCATAAGCAACTCGATGGCGGAAGAATTTTGAAAAATTCGAATTTTAATTTTCGCGGAAAAAGGGTGTGGCCTCCCACGCCCCTCAGGGCGACCCAATCATGCGGGCAAAATTCTCAAAAGCTTAACTGATCATAAGCAACTTGATGGCGAAGGAATTTCGAAAAAATTCGAAACTTTAATTTTGCGAAAAAAGGGCGTGGCCTCCCATGCCCCTCAGGGTGACCCAATAATTCGGACAAAATTCTCAAAATTTTTATTCATCATAAGCAACTCGATGGCGAAGGAATTTTGAAAAAATTCGAAAGTTTGATTTTAACGGAAAAAAGGGCGTGGCCCCTCACGCCCCTCGGGGCGACCCAATATTGCGAGAAAAAATCCTCAACATTTTTATTCATTATAAGCAACACAATGGCGAAAGAATTTTTTAAAAATTCGAAATTTTAATTTTGCGAAAAAGGGCGTGGCCTCCCACGCCCCTCAGGGTGACCCAATATTGCGGACAAAATTCTCAAAATTTTTATTCATCATAAGGAACTCGATGGCGAAGGAATTTTGAAAAAATTCGAAACTTTAATTTTGACGAAAAAAAGGGCGTGGCCCCCCACTCGCCTCAGGGTGGCTGCAAAAAAAAATTCTATATTTTTCTGATTTATTATAACTTTCTTATAACACGATTAAAAAATAATTTTGATGCTAACTTGAAAACGAATCGCCACATATATATATATATATTAACAACACGCATTATATATAGTAAGATAAGATAATTTTTCATGCTTAGTACCTGCGATATGGAAATTTATTCATATTAAGTTACGAAAGAGTATCCATATCGTGGAAGAAAATGGGAAAAAATCGAGCCGATGATTTCGAATTGAAATTTGAAGTGACAGGATCAAACGTGAATATTAATATCCGTGAAGTTTTACGTCCGTGAAACGAAAGTCCGTGATAATTATGTCAGATAAGGTAGTGTACTAATCAGACTCAACTTCTCCTTGAGTGATTTATGTACTGTAATTTTCATTAAGCTCTGCTTCGTGCAATCTCAGCAACATAGTGTCACTATGCGCCGTTATAGATTAGCGTATATACTTATATAAGTACCTTAGGAGGTTTATTTATAAAAGTATAAAGTTTGTAATTTGGGGATTTTTCGGGAAAATCCCCATATTTTTGCACACCATGAAATTTCAAAATGACGTCATTATCATATGTTAACTAGAGTAATGACTTGAGAAAGATCCCCAAATTACAACCTACCAAATTTGTAAACACCAAAATTTTATTCCACATAATAAATACACCTCCTAAGGTATACTTATATAAGTAAGCAGTTTAATACTCTTAACTCGACAGTCAGTTAACTTATTTTTGTGGAGGAAATCCTCATTAGTACAGCATTGCGAATAAGTGTTGTAATACGGTGAGTAATAATGTCGAGCCCCGAAGGGGCGAGCCATTATTACGAACCGTATTACGTTATTATACTGCAACCACTATAGTGTTGAACATATTCTGATAAGATTTGTTTCGAAAACTGTTCGTTTTTAGCAGTTTTGCAACAAAATATTTCCAAATATACTGCAGTTGCAGTATAAGTATACTGCTGTCATGACCTAAACAATTTACCACCTACCTCAAAGCTTCTTCGCCATTTCTGACGGCGCATATTTAGTACCATCAATGTTAAGGAGTCATGGTGCTGCAAGAATCTGTCACCCACCGTTTGAAAGTCCGTGATTCCACCAGCCCTATCAAAGCCCCCTTCCAGCAGGCGCCCCTGCGGATCTAATTTGGCAGGATTTGTCTTGAGGACAAATATCGCTGTCTGAGGCACTGATTTGACTCCATATCAATCCTGCGGAAATGAAGGCCGAACCTGCGTAATCCAGCTCACTTAATTACATAATTAAGTTAAAGCTTGTTGACGAATACTGCGAATTGTGGTCAAATCCTGCGTCGCCCCACCACCGACAGAGCATGGTTATACCATTTTGGCAGGATTCTTCTCCTAAATTTTGATTCAATTTTCGCGGGTTGCTGATCGAAAGCGCAGGATTAATGACTAAAATCCTGGAAGTTCCGGAGATTTGATTAAGGCAGTCGTGAATTGCTTCCGCAGGATTATCGATTAACTTGAGGTGTAAACTAATTGCATTTACACCAAGTTTCTGTAGCACTATCATATGTTTAGATGTACATTCTTACATTCCCTTACACACAATATTTTGTGCACACCACGAACTTTGTTCTCTTGTTGTAGACTTTGCTTCGCAGAGAGATGTGAAAATTTGAATTGCAAATTCAATCGTCATTCCCAAGTTTTCATTTGCGAGTGACAAATGTGAAATGAAAAATAGAAAAATGGCAAATTACGCCGATAAGTCACCAAAAACCAGAAAAATGTCGCCAAAACCGGCGATAGTCGCCAAAAACCGGCAAAAAGTCACAAAAACTGGTAAAAAGTCGCCAAAAGCGACAAAATTAAAGTCGCAAAAATAGAATTTGGAGAATGAAAATTTCATATTAAAATGCAATTTTTCTAATGAAAACTGCATATCTTCACGTTAGCACGTTCATTGCAATTGCATAGGTATAGGGGCCGGGATGGTCCTAGGATTCCACGGGCTGAACGCTTATCTGAAATCATACTAGGTAGGTACTCAAGTCGAGTAGTTGAGTCGAGTCGAGTTGTCGAGTCGTCGAGTCATCGAGTCATCGAGTCGAGTCGAGTTGTCGAGTCGTCGAGTCATCGAGTCATCGAGTCGAGTCAAGTCGTCGGGTCGAGTTGTCGATTCGAGTCGTCGAGTCGAGTCGTCGAGTCGTCGAGTCGAGTCGTCGAGTCGTCGAGTCGTCGAGTCGAGTCGTCGAGTCGAGTCGTCGAGGTCGTCGAGTCGTCGAGTCGTCGAGTCGTCGAGTCGTCGAGTCGTCGAGTCGTCGAGTCGTCGAGTCGAGTCGAGTCGTTGGTCGAGTCGTTGATTCGAGTCGTTGAGTCGAGTCGTTGAGTCGAGTCGTCGAGTCGAGTCGTTGAGTCGAGTCGTTGAGTCGAGTCGTTGAGTCGAGTCGTTGAGTCGAGTCGTTGAGTCGAGTCGTTGAGTCGAGTCGTTGAGTCGAGTCGTTGAGTCGAGTCGTTGAGTCGGGTCGTTGAGTCGGGTCGTTGAGTCAAGTCGTTGAGTCGAGTCGTTGAGTCGGGTCGTTGAGTCGAGTCGTTGAGTTGAGTCGTTGAGTCGAGTCGTTGAGTCGAGTCGTTGAGTCGAGTCGTTGAGTCGAGTCGTTGAGTCGAGTCGTTAAGTCGAGTCGTTGAGTCGAGTCGTCGATTCGAGTCGTGTCGTCGAGTCGAGTCGTCGAGTCGAGTCGTCGAGTCGTTGAGTCGAGTCGTTGAGTCGAGTCGTTGAGTCGAGTCGTTGAGTCGAGTCGTTGAGTCGAGTCGTTGAGTCGAGTCGTTGAGTCGAGTCGTTGAGTCGAGTTGTTGAGTCGAGTCGTTGAGTCGAGTCGTTGAGTCGAGTCGGTGAGTCGAGTCGGTGAGTCGAGTCGTTGAGTCGAGTCGTTGAGTCGAGTCGTTGAGTCGAGTCGTTGAGTCGTTGAGTCGTCGAGTCGTTGAGTCGTCGAGTCGTCGAGTCGAGTCGTTGAGTCGAGTCGTTGTGTCGGGTGGTTGAGTCGAGTCGTTGAGTCGAGTCTTTGAGTCGGGTCGTTGAGTCGAGTCGTTGAGTCGAGTCGTCGATTCGAGTCGTTGAGTCGAGTCGAGTCGTCGAGTCGAATCGTCGAGTCGAGTCGAATCGTCGAGTCGAGTCGAGTCGTCGAGTCGAGTCGTCGAGTCGAGTCGAGTCGTCGAGTCGAGTCGTCGAGTCGAGTCGTCGAGTCGAGTCGTCGAGTCGTCGAGTCGAGTCGAGTCGTCGAGTCGTTGAGTCGAGTCGTTGAATCGAGTCGTTGAGTCGAGTCGTTGAGTCGAGGTGTCGAGTCGAGTTGTTGAGTCGAGTCGTTGAGTCGAGATGTCGATTCGAGTCGTTGAGTCTTGTCGTTGAGTCGAGTCGTCGAGTCTTCAAGTCGTTGAGTCGATTCGTTGAGTCGAGTCGTTGAGTCGAGTCGTTGAGTTGAGTCGTTGAGACAAGTCGTTGAGACGTTGAGTTGAGTTGTTGAGTCGAGTTGTCGAGTCGAGTCGAGTCGAGACGTTGAGTCGAGTCGTTGAGTCGAGTCGTTGAGTCGGGTCGTTGAGTCGGGTCGTTGAGTTGTTGAGTTGAGTTGTTGAGTCGAGTCGTTGAGTCGAGTCGTTGAGTCGATTTGTTGAGTTGAGTCGTTGAGTCGAGTCGTTGAGTCGAGTCGTTGAGTCGAGTCGTTGAGTCGAGTCGTTGAGTCGAGTCGTTGAGTCGAGTCGTTGAGTCGAGTCGTTGAGTCGAGTCGTTGAGTCGAGTCGTTGAGTCGAGTCGTTGAGTCGAGTCGTTGAGTCGAGTCGTTGAGTCGAGTCGTTGAGTCGAGTCGTTGAGTCGAGTCGTTGAGTCGAGTCGTTGAGTCGAGTCCTTGAGTCGAGTCCTTGAGTCGAGTCCTTGAGTCCAGTCGTTGAGTCGAGTTGAGTCGACATAAAACAATGGAAATGAACAGTCGTGAGATGAAATATGGTGAGATGAAGTTTCGGGAGATTTCATATGTCGCTGTTCCTTTTTGAACACTCATAGTGGTTTTATAGTGGTTTTGGCGACTTTTTGCTGATTTTTAGAGACTTCTTGGCAGATTTTTTCGTTTTTAGCGTACGCCGAGTAGAAAACCGGGGTAAGTACCCAAAATATATCTACAATAACAGATATAAATGACTAAAACTCTAAGTATAAATTTTCTTACGTTATTCCCATTTCCTTTCAGAGTTTAAGCATCAGAAATCTCGAAAACCTGCGAAACTAGGAGAGATTTCAGCCGATAGAGAAGTTTATAATGCCAAATAACTGAATAAATTTGCTTGGTAATACAAAGGCTTAGGTAGATATATACTTGTAGTTCCGTGATATTTAGCGTCAAATCCTGCCAATTAAGGTTCGAAACAGCTATAATGTAGTTACTCCTAATCAAATCATGCTCCCCGTGAAGACGTTCAAAATTAACAGAGAATCCTGCGAAATTACTGGACATGGCGTTGTTGAGGGCATGGTTTGAGCCAATTTGGCAGGATTAGTGGATAAATAATTAGAATCAAATCCTGCCGAATCGGTGAATAATACTGCGAACAATCCTGCCTTAATTACATCACCTGGCAGGCATGATAAATCGGCAGGATTCATTCAAATTAGGCAGAAGTAAGCATTAAATTGGCAGGGGCGCCTGCTGGAAGGGGGCTTATCAAGGCCACTTCAGTTTGATATCAGCTCTGCCAGATCTTCACCACTTGACAATAGCTTCACTTCTCCAAAAACAGTAAACCAAGGCAGCCGCAGGGTTAGGGTGCTCGGAGCCCACGCAATGTCCCTGACCCACACTGCTTCACTTGTGTACACAAGTTGAGGGAACAGTGTTACAGCCGCATATGCATCTCAGGATCCTTTACTTTGTACAATTAATAATACTGCAACTGCTCGCAAAGACGCACATGTTATTATTTGGATAAGTTTTGTTGCGAAACTGCTAAAATTAATAACGAGTGGTTTTCAAAACAAATCTTATTAAAATATGTCTAGCCCTTATATAGTACAGTATAGTAAGGTTGCAGTATACGTAAGTAATAATGTTACGGTTAGTAATAACATTATTACTAACCGTATTACTACACTAATACATCTTTATTTGCTATCTATCAGTTTTCTTGTGCGTGTTGGAACTTGTAAGCAGCTCTCTTATCAGTAAATTACAACTTGTGTCAAGGACTCAGTCTTGCGTACAAGGCAGTGTACACTGTACAGAGCCTGGAATTCTCCTTGGAAAAGCTGTAAGATGTGGCGAAAGAGGACAGAAATGGACACTGTGTTCAGTGAAGCATTTGGAGCCAAGTCAGTCAGGCAAATCAGCTGTGAAATCAGCTGTTAAATCAGCTGTTTAATCAGCAGTGAAATCAGCTGTGAAATCAGCAGTGAAATCAGCAGTGAAATCAGCAGTGAAATCAGCTGTGAAATCAGCTGTTAAATCAGCTGTTAAATCAGCTGTGAAATCTGCTGTGAAACACCGTGCGCAGAAAATCCAGGTTATTCAGTTCAACACATTATTTCGGCGTAGATTTCCCATATTCCACTCGGCTTCTCCTCGAGGAATATTCACCAATCCACACCTCAATAGTGTGTTGTAAAAGTATATTAGATGTTTCCTCAGAAGACCAGAGGGCTTCTTGCTGTGAAACACCGGTCACAAGAAATCCAGGTTATACAGTTCAGCTATATAAAGAGAAATGCAGAGAAATGCAAACAGCAAGCTGTCAACCATAAGCTGTGCGCGTAGTGTCCACACACATTTTAGATACTATTTAACTGTTATATAACTCTACATATATAAAATATATAATACCGAGCTATTTAAAAATCCGAGGTTCTGAAACCAGCTGTTATCAAAGTGTCTAATAGGTTCAATTTTCAGATACCGTCGAATAATCGTACTAAGGAAAATGAGCATTTAGAATTCAGATTCGCGGATATTTTGCTCCGTTTTCTTTGTCGGATTAAGCTGCGCCGGAAATCAAATAATATTTCAGAATCAGACTTTCTTTAAATTCCACTGTCTTCTGTTCCTCCCCTCTGACTAAACTCCCTGTTCTACCACTTCATATCTCTGCTTCCCTCCCCTTCTATCTCTGACTAAACTCCCTGTTCTACCACTTCATATCTCTGCTTCCCTCCCCTCTGACTAAACTCCTGTTCTACCACTTCATATCTCTGCTTCCCTCCCCTCTGACTTAAACTCCCTGTTCCTAAATATCTCTGCCTCCCCCTCTCTGACTAAACTCCCTGTTCTACCACTTCATATCTCTGCTTCCCTCCTGCAGCTCTGACCTCGTTGTGCGAGGTGGTGCTGGTGCTCTGTGTGGAGCGTGCAAGGCGGCCCTGCTTCCTGCACACCCAGCCAGCTAGCCGCTCTCTGAAGTCCTTCATCCGGGCCAGGTAGACGAGGGGGTTGATGAAGGAGTTTAGCCCCACAGTAACCACGTAGGTGAGCACCCAGATGTGGAGGGCGAGGAAGCGGTTGGGGTTGCCGTTGTCCAGGAAGTCTTGTCCGGTGATGTAGACAGCGATGAGGTAGCGGTTGTAGTTGAGGAAGAGGGGGATGTTGCAGAGGATGTAGACAGCTGTGAAGATGACGATGGTCACTGTGGCCCGGGTCATGAGTCTGTCTGTGGTCGCTGAGGCCTGTGTTCGCTGTCTGGAGGAGATGAGACAGCAACAGGAGGTGATGCACGATACTGTCACTGGGATGATGGGGAGCAACAGCTGGAGCTCTGTGAACACCACGTCTGAGATCTGTTGGGAGTGTTATCCGTTATATCAACACAATATTGGAAGAAAGAAAATTTTGAAAGCATAAAGATTCAAGCCCAATCCAAATCATCGATGGCAGCCAGATTTGTAAGTTGGCCATTTTTGACATTTTGAGGCTTCTCTGCAGTGAAAATGGCATCCCAGGTGATTGGAGACAATCTTGTATGAAAGCAATCATTGATATTTATCATTTGCAGCAAAAATAGTAGCATTAAACAGGTCCTACCTCTTTTCGGTGTCCCTCAGGGGTTAATCTTTGGCCTGTTTTCCGAAAACCGGGTTTTAATATGTCGTGACACAAATTTGGCCTTAAGACTGCAACACAAGCCATTGAAAACATATTTTTGATACCAAGATAAAACTGAAACTATCTAGGATCACCTTAAACCAAAATTTTGCACAATGGGATAAATTGGTGGCTCTCAGGTGAGGTTAAGTGACTTCCTCCCGTAGATTTGCCATCGGAGCAACAAAAAAACCCTGGTGATTTTTGCTCCAAAGGCCATAAAATTTTTTAGGGGGCCTAACTCAAAATTTTATTTCGCTGGGTAGCATAAATGCGAAATTTAGTTTCGAAGCGATTCTGAAAATTTCTCGCAAAAACATTAAAAAATTGTGGAAAAGAGTCGAAAAGTCCATTTGGGCAATATTGGAAACTGAGATATAAGTGATTTAGTGGATTTCGCAGGCTTTTCTAATTCTATGGGCTAAAATGGCCAAATAAGGTCCAATTCTCTTATAAATTAGTTTACTCATCGATTTTGACCTAAAATGATGCGCAAAACAAGCTTGAAGCTCATATCTCCAAAAATGTGGCCATAATGGTCATCTTCATAGGCCCAAAATATAGGCCAACCGTCACTTTGGCCCGTGCTTCGCAAGGCCATATCTTGGCCATTTTTCATCCGATTTTGACAAATGAATACACTAAAATGATCAGCTTGTCGAGAAGAATCGAATGCAATCAATAACTAAGCTCTATCTCCTTCTGGTAAAATTTTGATTTATGGACGCCATTTTTGCTCTGAGGCCTCACATGGGCAATACTGGACCTGGTGAACACCCCCCTAACCTCACAGTCACAGTTGCCACAAATAAGGGAATATCATATTCAAAAAATTTTTTGGTCACTACAGAGAACAGATGTCTAAACTAACTTTTTATTGAAAAAATTGGCATTATAACCTTTCTGAAAAAATGATGTAGGTATAAATAAGCCAATGTCACCAGTTCCTTACATTCTTGCTGCTATCAATGAAATGTTTATATATCCCTGAATGTTACCGATGCCTTGAGCAGTACAAATACCACAAAGTTCAAACCTGATAGCTTGCATCCTTCATATGGTTCCAGCAGTACCCTGAGTCCTGGCCAAACTGGTAGTCACTGTATCCCGCAGCCAGGCCCAAGAGTTGTCTGACTGCCAGGAAGAGGGCGTAACCCACCATGACCCCCACCACCGCCTTCTTCCTAATAGCAGCGAGCTGCAGGGGCCTCAGCAGCCCGAAGGTACGGATAGTGCTGAGGCACACGACCAAGAACACTGTATAGAAGGGCACCCACTCCCAAACCACGCCCCAGAGGGAGCAGAACACCGGGTTAGTGAACAGCAGACCTTGCCTCGAGCACGATAGGCACAATCCTGCGAGGGAAACGCGGGGAAGTCAATACTGTTTCCAGTAAATGTGCAGAAGCGGTTTTGAAATGAAAGTAGGATCTCTGCTAGAGGATTTAAGGCCAAATCATGTGTTTGTAATTTGTTCAGATTCTACCTATCCTAATCTACACTCAATAAATCTCACTTAATGTTCAAAAAGAAAGTCGCGATTGAATTTTAGATTCAACCAATGAGTTAAATCATCCTGTTACTGAACATATTTCTGAGATAATGGTTGACCCAAAGGTACACCAGTCCAACTTTTTGGCATTGGTACCCCCAGACCACTGGCGCCGCCGTGGCAATGCCCAAATATGAGTAAAATGGTCATACTTTTTTCAAAAGCGACTTGGACGAGATCTGAGGTGTGCAATCGATAGATAATGGTCCCTTGAGTTACCATAAAAAATTTGAAGTCAATATCTCAAAAATGGCCGAGTTATGGCCGAAAAACGTGGCGCCCATATGGGCATACGCGCGTCACCTAAGCTTATTTTGGCCCATAACTTGGCCAAATATCAATATTTTGAATGAAACCAACTTTATTCGATAGATAGCATTGGTTTATGTATTCTCTGCAAGTATGGGGTTGATTGCTACTAAAATGGCCATTTGAGGTCCAAAAACCTCTAAAAACCACAAAATCGCCATTTTCTCGGGGTTTTGCGGTTTGCGAAAATCGACTTTACATTTCGCTACTCCTCCGCCATTTTTTAATATTTTTGCACGAAATTTTCAGAATCGCTTTGAAACTTAATTTCGCACTTATGTTATTGATCGAAATTTTGAGTTAGGCCCCCAAAAAAATTTTTTGGTCCTCGGACCAAAAAATGGGCGTGGCCGGAGCCACTGTTTCCCGACGGAGTTGGGCGATGAAATTTTTTGTGTGGTTTCAGTAGCCCCAAAGGCAAAATCGGGGAGGAGTCTCAGAACGATTGGGGACAAAAAGTGATTTCTGAACATACCTAGTATCTATTGGACCAAAAATCCCCGGGGATTTTTGGTCCGAGGACCAAAAAATTTTTTTGGGGGCCTAACTCAAAATTTCGATCAATAACATAAGTGCGAAATTAAGTTTCAAAGCGATTCTGAAAATTTCGTGCAAAAATATTAAAAAATGGCGGAGGAGTAGCGAAAATGTAAAGTCGATTTTCGCAAAACCGCAAACCGAGAAAATGGCGATTTTGTGGTTTTAGAGGTTTTTGGACCTCAAATGGCCATTTTAGTAGCAATCAACCCCATACTTGCAGAGAATACATAAACCAATGCTATCTATCGAATAAAGTTGGTTTCATTCAAAAATATTGATATTTGGCCAAGTTATGGGCCAAAATAAGCTTGCGCGACGCGCGTATGCCCATATGGGCATACGTTTTCGGCCATAACTCGGCCATTTTTTGAGATATTGACTTCAAATTTTTATGGTAACTCAAGGGACCATTATCTATCGATTGCACACCTCAGATCTCGTCCAAGTCGCTTTTGAAAAATATGCCCATTTTAGGCCCATATTTGGGCATGGCGCCACGGCGGCGCCAGTGGGTCTGGGGTACCAAACCCGGCCAAAAGTTGGCCCGTGGTGTACCTTTGGGTCAACCATTATCTCAGAAACGTGTTTTCCAAAAATTTGGGGGACCCCCCCTTAAATCATCCTTTAGGGGATATATCTATAAGGTAATTCATGCAACCACGGGGCAGTCATTGTTGACTCACCGACAGGAAATACAAGGACACAGGAGAGAACGTCCACTGCTGAGATAAACACGTAGATCCAGGTGGAGATGTCCTTTTTCTTGTTTAGGAAGTGGTAGCATGCGGCCACGTTAGCTGGGGTCCCCACCAGGGAGCATGTCAAGCACACCACTGCAAAGAGAACATCTACTGGATCAGACTCAAAATCCATGCTGGGACCTTGGGCAGATGATTGTAAGAGGACCTTGGGGCAGGTGATTGTTAGGGGACCTTGGGGCAGGTGATTGTTAGGGGACCTTGGGGCAGGTGATTGTTAGGGGACCTTGGGGCAGGTGATTGTCAGGGGACCTTGGGGCAGGTGATTGTTAGGGGACCTTGGGGCAGGTGATTGTTAGGGGACCTTGGGGCAGGTGATTGTTAGGGACCTTGGGGCAGGTGATTGTTAGGGGACCTTGGGGCAGGTGATTGTCAGGGGACCTTGGGGCAGGTGATTGTTAGGGGACCTTGGGGCAGGTGATTGTTAGGGGACCTTGGGGCAGGTGATTGTTAGGGGACCTTGGGGCAGGTGATTGTTAGGGGACCTTGGGGCAGGTGATTGTTAGGGGACCTTGGGGCAGGTGATTGTTAGGGGACCTTGGGGCAGGTGATTGTTAGGGAACCTTGGGGCAGGTGATTGTTAGGGGACCTTGGGGCAGGTTATTGTTAGGGGACCTTGGGGCAGGTGATTGTTAAGGGACCTTGGGGCAGGTGATTGTTAGGGGACCTTGGGGCAGGTGATTGTTAGGGGACCATGGGGCAGGTGATTGTTAGGGGACCTTGGGGCAGGTGATTGTCAGGGGACCTTGGGGCAGGTGATTGTTAGGGGACCTTGGGGCAAGTGATTGTTAGGGGACCTTGGGGCAGGTGATTGTTAGGGGACCTTGGGGCAGGTGATTGTTAGGGGACCTTGGGGCAGGTGATTGTTAGGGGACCTTGGGGCAGGTGATTGTTAGGGGACCTTGGGGCAGGTGATTGTTAGGGAACCTTGGGGCAGGTGATTGTTAGGGGACCTTGGGGCAGGTTATTGTTAGGGGACCTTGGGGCAGGTGATTGTTAAGGGGACCTTGGGGCAGGTGATTGTTAGGGGACCTTGGGGCAGGTGATTGTTAGGGGACCATGGGGCAGGTGATTGTTAGGGGACCTTGGGGCAGGTGATTGTTAGGGGACCTTGGGGCAGGTGATTGTTAGGGGACCTTGGGGCAGGTGATTGTTAGGGGACCTTGGGGCAGGTGATTGTTAGGGGACCTTGGGGCAGGTGATTGTTAGGGGACCTTGGGGCAGGTGATTGTTAGGGGACCTTGGGGCAGGTGATTGTTAGGGGACCTTGGGGCAGGTGATTGTTAGAGGACCTTGGGGCAGGTGATTGTTAGGGGACCTTGGGGCAGGTGATTGTTAAGGGACCTTGGGCAGGTGATTGTTAGGGGACCATGGGGCAGGTGATTGTTAGGGGACCTTGGGACAGGTGATTGTCAGGGGACCTTGGGGCAGGTGATTGTTAGGGGACCTTGGGGCAGGTGATTGTTAGGGGACCTTGGGGCAGGTGATTGTTAGGGGACCTTGGGGCAGGTGATTGTTAGGGGACCTTGGGGCAGGTGATTGTTAGGGGACCTTGGGGCAGGTGATTGTTAGGGGACCTTGGGGCAGGTGATTGTTAGGGGACCTTGGGGCAGGTGATTGTTAGGGGACCTTGGGGCAGGTGATTGTTAGGGGACCTTGGGGCAGGTGATTGTTAGGGGACCTTGGGGCAGGTGATTGTTAGGGGACCTTGGGGCAGGTGATTGTTAGGGGACCATGGGGCAGGTGATTGTTAGGGGACCTTGGGGCAGGTGATTGTTAGGGGTCCTTGGGGCAGGTGATTGTTAGGGGACCTTGGGGCAGGTGATTGTTAGGGGACCTTGGGGCAGGTGATTGTTAGGGGACCTTGGGGCAGGTGATTGTTAGGGGACCTTGGGGCAGGTGATTGTTAGGGGACCTTGGGGCAGGTGATTGTTAGGGGACCATGGGGCAGGTGATTGTTAGGGGACCTTGGGACAGATGATTGTTAGGGGACTTTGGGGCAGGTGATTGTTAGGGGACCTTGGGGCAGGTGATTGTTAGGGGACCTTGGGGCAGGTGATTGTTAGGGGACCTTGGGGCAGGTGATTGTTAGGGGACCATGGGGCAGGTGATTGTTAGGGGTCCTTGGGGCAGGTGATTGTTAGGGGACCTTGGGGCAGGTGATTGTTAGGGGACCTTGGGGCAGGTGATTGTTAGGGGACCTTGGGGCAGGTGATTGTTAGGGGACCTTGGGGCAGGTGATTGTTAGGGGACCTTGGGGCAGGTGATTGTTAGGGGACCTTGGGGCAGGTGATTGTTAGGGGACCTTGGGGCAGGTGATTCATGTTAGGGGACCTTGGGGCAGGTGATTGTTAGGGGACCTTGGGGCAGGTGATTGTTAGGGGACCTTGGGGCAGGTGATTGTTAGGGGACCTTGGGGCAGGTGATTGTTAGGGGACCTTGGGGCAGGTGATTGTTAGGGGACCTTGGGGCAGGTGATTGTTAGGGGACCTTGGGGCAGGTGATTGTTAAGGGACCTTGGGGCAGGTGATTGTTAGGGGACCTTGGGGCAGGTGATTGTTAGGGGACCTTGGGGCAGGTGATTGTCAGGGGACCTTGGGGCAGGTGATTGTTAGGGGACCTTGGGGCAGGTGATTGTTAGGGGACCTTGGGGCAGGTGATTGTCAGGGGACCTTGGGGCAGGTGATTGTTAGGGGACCTTGGGGCAGGTGATTGTCAGGGGACCTTGGGGCAGGTGATTGTTAGGGGACCTTGGGGCATGTGATTGTTAGGGGACCTATCTGCTTATATATGGACTTTGTTTTAAACTTGCTCCTTAAGTTGGACTTTGTTCTCTCTATTTTGCGCTCAAGGCTCATTTCGTGCAATGATTAATTTTCTTAGCCAACAATCGCGCTCATTTTGCTTTATTTGAGCGCGGTTGGAAAAAATGAGCGCAGCTGGTCTCAAACGAGCGCAGCTGGGCTCAAATGAGCGCAACCGAGTAGGTATAGTGGAACAGAGTTAGGGTAAAAGTTCGAGTGAGGGTTAGGGTTGGGATTAGGTTAATCCCTAGTCCAAACCCAAACTCAGACCCTAACCCGAACCCAGAACCTAATCCAACCCAAAATTATAAACCTAACTGCAGAACCTTATGATAACCCTAACCTCAACCATAACCATTATACTCGGCCCCAATGGACTCCGACTCCGCACTAACCGCGCCAATTTCCTATTTTTAGTATACTTATAGTCATACGGAACAAAATTGAGCGTATCTGAGCACAATCGGAAAAAATGCGCTCGTCAACAATGAGCGCAGCTGAGCGTAATTTTTAGTAACTGAACGCAATTAAGCGCAACAAAGCGCAAATTTCCACTCATTATAGCAGAGCGCAAATTCTTTCAAAAAAATGAGCGATACGGAGCGCAAAAGAAGCGCAAAAAAATTTCCACTCATTTGCGTTCAACTTAATTAAAGGGTCTAGAGCGCAAAATGGGCGCCAAACTTCTTTAAAATGAGTAAGTAAGGGAGGGTTATGCCCTACAAGATCAAACTGGGAAAAATTATTTACCAAACGTTTTCTAAAGTACTTCTATGGGTCCATATTATCACCAAAAAAGTTACAGAGCCAAATCTTTGGCCAAAAAATTATGGCCAATTTGATTTGGGTATGACTATGTGGAATCGCACCTATCGCTATCTTGAAAAACTGTAACTTAGGTTCCTTATGGAGTTGAGATTAAACCAACCGCCTTAATAATAATATGACAGCAATGGGTACATTATGTCCCAAAAACCGAATTTTAGTCACCTGTGATTCAATAATTGGGAGGTCCCGTGCTGAGGACTCTGTTTGGATCTCTTGTACTTGTAGAGGCCATCCATAACCCTGATCCCTCCCAACTTGTCCGCAATCTAAAATACCCCCCTCCGGACGTCCGCATTTTCATTCAAAATTTTTTGGTCACCATTTTATAGCTGATTTCTCAAATAAGGTGCCAAAAATAAACTTAATTATTTGCCCTTAGTCGAAAAAGATTCTAAATAATAGAATGTATTCAACAATAACCTTAACAATTGCAACGAAAACGGCATGAAGTTCATGATGAATACTTCGTCACCTACAAGCTATAAGTATACTTCGCGTATTAGTAATACTTGAAATTCAATTTCCAAAACGAAACCCAATACTCCAATATGAATATTTTCAATACTGCCGTTTCAGTATGTGTGCTCATAAGTCAAATTCAAAAGGACCTCGTCAAAAGGGTATTGGTAAAACGTTATCAGCACGAATTTATACTTATAGCAGTACGACTATCAAAGTAGTACTACTAGAGTACTAGTACTATTCTGTGGCTCATGATTTCGTCTCAAAGTCTGACAACCAACTCTGACAACAATTCGGGAGTTGGTTGTCATGACAACCAACTCCCGAATTGTGAATCTCGAAAACACGGAATTCCGACAACAGGAAAATATTTGTTTGACACGTTTCGGACCCATTACTCCATTACTTCAAATTTTATTTGCGAGTCGTGGTTGTCTGAGTCTACAGTGTGTAGTAACGACATATTACTATATATCGTGTCATTTGATAAGCACATGCAATTGCTGAAAGACATCTGACACTTTGCACAGTCCTCACGAGGAGCCAAAGAATATATCATTCAGTTCAGTCCTCCTGGATCCTCTACATCAGCCCCAACGAAGATGAAGAGCGGGAAAAGGAGCGGCTCCCTCTCCAACGTAGAGGTCCGCTACAGAAAGATGCTACAGAAATGGGATGTCGATGAGGGAAGCTTTTGCTGCAAGCAAGATCACCCGCTCTAACTTCTACATTCTACAACCAACGCTTCCTGTTTGAACTCAACACTGTTGGCAAGGAGGAGTGTGCCAGAATCCTGAACGTCAATCCAAAGGCGTCTGTGAGAAAGCTCAACGCACTTAGCTGAGAGCGTCTTGGTCAATCACCCTGGAAAGAGATGTTCTGCTCCCTCCAAGAGAACGAGCAACTGCTTAGATCAACGATTTAGTTTGTTTCCCAATGCCTTTATTTGTTATAAAACCTCCAAAACCGTTGGACGGTTTTCGTAGTAACCCCCTGCTGATTTGGTAACGTCAGTCCAATTCTTTCGGTTGGAACCAACGTAACTAAACCTCATGCACTCCGAACAACGTTATTCTAACTTGGAATTACTAGAATTGATCAATTTCTTAATTTCTACAAATCTTCCATGTGAACTCACGTGCTGAAATCTAATTTCACGTTCATCAGTCGTATTTGAACTCATTTTAACGTAATCAAGTCGAAATTTGCGTGTAAATATCAATTTCTTTAAATCTCCTGATTTCTACAAAACGTCCACGTGAACTCACGTGATTCACTATCAGGGATCTGGCTAGCGCCCGCAGCGCAAGTTAAGACACAACCCAAGGCATCTGCCCGAAGGGCAGATGCCCTCGGCCCGAAGGGCTGAGGGCAGCCGAATTGGCCAGCAGTCCCAGCCCGAAGGCCCGAAGGGCCGAGGGCAGCCGAATTGGCCAGCAGTCCCAGCCCGAAGGGCCGGGACTGCTGGCTATATACTGGGTGAACTGCAGTTCATATGAAGTCGCCGCGCACTTCATATGAATTCATATGAATTCATATGAGTTCATATGAATGCGTTTACCAGTTCAATAAATTTTTATATGAATGAACTTCATATGAACTTCATATGAATTCATATGAACTTCATATGAACTCCACCAAGTTCATTTGAACTTCATATGAATTCATATGAATTCATTAAACACGGATGAACTAGTTCACCAAAATTTAGTGAACTGAGATGCATATGAATTCATATGAACTCATTTTCCAAAAACCAAAATGGATTTGGTTGTGTTGGTCGCGGCGTTTTAAGCGTTCCTTGCTGAAAAACCTATGATATGAGCAAGAACGCGACGGTAAAAACGGCCGCAGCGTCACTTCAAATGCCTTTTGTTTCGCTATACGAAACTGGCACTTGAAGTGACGATGCGGCCGTTTTTACCGTCGCGTTCTTGCTCATATCATAGGTTTTTCAGCAAGGAACGCTTAAAACGCCGCGACCAACACAACCAAATCCATTTTGGTTTTTGGAAAAAAATATCAGTTGTTTTTCAGTGTAAAACTAAACAACTCAATTTTCGACATTATGAAATCACTGGTTAAAACAAATAGTAGAAACATCTTTGAATATAATCAAATTATAAATCTCGCGTTGATATGTTCAATGTAAATTGTCCATTAAGTTCTTACTTCTTAATTAAATTCAGTTATGTTACTTTATTAACATTATACTATTATACTATCGAAATTCAGCACTTTCCTACTTATTAAACTTTTCTCAACGACATTGTACTCAATAGCTATATAGTATGTCATTGGAATGCCTCAATACTTCAATAGATCTATTATAGTCACTTTTGTCCCTGAACCAATCATTAAGTACATTATATTTATATACGTCCATTCCATTATTATCAATAAACTGTCAATTTAATCCTCACCTATAATCAAGTTTGAATCAAAATTCTAAAACTTTAAAAGTGTATGTAGAAAGACATATTAAACCGGCGATTCTTTCACTCTATTACAGTAAGTAATTTATCCCTGACTCGGAAATGATTAAGGCAAAGAACACAAAGCAGGGGCAGCACTGGATTGCTAGATTAAGACGCTAATGAAGCTGTGAAGGGTGCGGTGATAAGAAACTTGGAATCCCAGACTCAGACATGATGAAGGCATAGGACACAATGAATGGGGCAGCAAAGGGGCACCAGAAGAAGCCGATGAAGCATGAGTGAATAGTGCAGAGGAGTTCCAAGGAAATGATGAGGGGTTTAGGGGAACTGCAGGAAGTAGAAGAAGAAGAAGGAGAAGGGGAGGAGGAGGAAGGAAGAGGAGGAGACATGACATCCCCTGACCTGCGCATGCCTCACGCATGAGGCACAAGCCCAACGGTACGCAGCCAGGCGAGCATCAGAGGGGCACCTGCTTCCCACACTTATGTAGCAGGTGGCTGGATCACTACCAGCGCAAGTCGGAAACACCCCCTCCGCTCCACTCAGCCATCTGGGATCCAAACTGAGTGGGACACTTAGACGTCATTGTCCCCAGAAGAAAGAGGAGAAGTGAAAATGCTGAGGAAGGACTGGTTAATCAGAATGATAACATGTACTGATTTGCTTTTGACACTTTTTGTACTTGAGGGGCGAGGGCACTTTTGTACATACATCTGATGAGGTACCTAATAAGCTAATAATGCATGGCTCCTGGGAACAAAGCACTTTATATTGGCAATTCTGCTACAGCAGCAAACGATAACAGTTGCCAAATAGCAATCATCCGAAACAATGGAATTGCATTTTGCCTCCAAATGCTGTGGTCTCTTGATCTGATGAAACTTTCTGCGTTAGCTAGACTGAACACACCACAGTCAAAACCATTCCTCTGTTGTTGGGAATGTCCATTTCGGAACTGGAAGTCATGTACTCTAAGCCGGTTTCGGGACCAATTACGTAGACTTGGATATGATGACATAACATGGCCTCTGAAGCTGTTAATGAACTCAATAAGATATGAGCACCGTTCGCCTAAGATATGCTCTGACATGCCCCAGCCCGAGTCATACATGGTAATTGATTTTCGGCCTTCTCTTTGATCCAAAATTAACAAGTACCAATGACCTTCAGTGTTATCATTGCAGAAATTGATAACAATATCTTTGTCTAGTGGATCACCTGCATAACTGATGGCATTTTCAAAGCTATGCACATAGTTCTCATCCATGAACTGAGAATACTGCCGTTCTGTGTGAGTGTTCCTGATATAATCAGTGACATATGTATGACGCCTGTTCTTGAAAGCATAGCGGGCATATGAACCAAGAAGATAGGTAGATGGTGCTCCTGGCAATAGTGTTGCAAGATCACGTAAGAACATCCCATATATGTTCATGATATCACTGCTAAGCCACTTCTGCCTGCTCCCATTTGCTAGCCCGAATGGATCTGGCTGAAGTTCTGTTGCTATGCGTCGTCTGAGGTCATCTGACTGCCGGTCACAAAATGGAACAATAGATGACCAGTATGTATTTCGCATGGACTGCTCAGTGATCAGATTAATTAGCTGCTGGCTATTTGGGCACGTAGATGCAAGGCGGATGATTTCCCTGACACTGTCATCCACAACTACTGGTATATGAATGAATGCTGGGACAATAGCTTTGATAACTTTCTTCTTTTGACCACCGTCTGTTGGAATCTTGGTTTGCTTAGTTTTGGGTTTAGCTGATGGTTTTGGGACTTTTTTCGTTGGTTTTTTAGGGCCAGTATTCTTTCCATCTGGTGTTTCAAGATTCTTGGCTTTAGGCTTATTGTTTGACTTCTTGTTTTTTGTGGTATTGAAGATGGTAGCATCAATCGTATTTTTAGCTTTCTTTCTTTTGCTACTGATATACCAAACACGTTCAGGAGTAATGGAAAAGGATTTAAGTTTTTTGCTATTATTGATTCTTATAGTTTTCCTTTTCTTTGAAGATATTCCAGATTTACTACCCAACCTTACATATTCTACCAATGACCCAGTATTTACTAGAATCTTTTTGGGATCAAAATTGATAAGATGGACTCCACTTAAAGATGTTACTCTGCTCAATGCAACATATGATTGACTCTGCCCGAATATGCAGTGACCTAAGTCAATCAGTGCACACGGCAGTGTGAGGCCCTGGGACTTATGGATAGTCATTGCATAGGAAGAGCACAGAGGGAACTGTTCTCGATGGAGGAAAGCTCCAGGGAATATCTGGATTTTCCGTTTGACAGGTTTTATGGATACTGGTTCAGCCATTCCATTGAATAAAACGTTGATGCCAATTATTCTGCCTGTAAGCGTAGCTCTTTCAACTCCTCTGACAGTCCCAATTGCTCCATTCACCAGACCACGTGCAGTGTCGATGTTAGAACGAAGCATTACTTTAACCCCCTCAGCAATGGGAATTTCTTTTTCCAGACCGGCAGTATTTCTTGGATCATCGAGGTGATCAAGACGCTTGACAGCCTTTTCTGCTGCCTTGACATTGCGCTTTACCTTGCAATCAATACTATCTTGTGCTAGAACATTCTCTGTGTTTGGATGTACTTTTCTAAGAACAGCAGTATTGAAACGGTCCACCATTTCTCTTGTCGGTAACAAGCAGACTGGATCATTATTTGACTTGTCTTTTGTCAGACTGATGAAGTAATCAATTATTACATCGAGTTTCTCATCAGGACCCTCAGCAGAGCTCGGTATCTTGATGCATCGTTCATTTAGCAGCTTGATATCCTCTATATTATGTGTCCCTGTGCGCACACGGTAGAGGAGAGACTTCCACCCAGCATTTTCATCACCAGTTTGCCTTTGGTTGATAGTCAGTTCATCAAATTGAAATTCTAGCCACATATTCAGTGCTATCTTATTTCCATCTGTGATTTTATGCATAAGATTCGCAGAGACCTCTTTATAAGGTGATTGAGCTTGCACTGGATCTAACTGCAAAAGATCTCCGAAGAGTATCATCGTTTTATTGCCAAATGGAGCTTTCTGACCAAATATCTCACACAGACGCATGTGGATCAACAGTAACACAACATTGCTGACCATGCTGATCTCGTCTATTATGACACACTCTAGGTCTTTCATAACAGCTCGGGTTTGGTTTAGCATCTGCTTGTTGAGAGGTGCATACCTTGGGTGGCTGCCATGCTCAACAGGAAGGTTGAAAGCTGAATGGAGTGTCTGCCCCTTGATGTTGTCCGCTGCAAGCCCTGTAGGTGCACCGAGAATATTATCACAAGACCGATTGTGCACTGTACGCTGAATGAACATGAAACCAACTAAAGCCTTTATGAGATATGATTTACCAGTTCCTCCATACCCACTAACATACAGCAATAGAGGCTTGTTATCTTCACATTTACATTTACCCTCCTTATGATCCATTGAGTGAATTAGGCTTTTTGTGATTTTATCATAAACTCTCCGTTGATCAACATTCAGCGTTGACACAAAGAGACCAAGCTCTTCCTCAGTCTTGATTGCGCTGCTGCTGTTAATAGCCTCAAAATCTTGCAAGGCCTGGTTGATGACAGGATCGTCATTATCCATTTCATTAGCTAGCGGATCTTCATCAGCTGCATTCTCGTTATTGTCAGCCTCCCTGTCTGCCCTCTCCTCCATTTCCTCTCTCAGTCTTTTCATTGTGGATCTCCTTTCAAATTTCTCTTTCATTTGAGGTAAGCTGTCCAGCACTCGGAAGAACTCCTCTTTGTACGATGAACTTTGCCCTATGATATCAGCATCTTCTCTCCACGGTTTGTAAAGGCAGAGAAAACTATAGAAGAAAGACTCAGGATTCTTCTTCATATCAAAGTCATAGTGCTGAATGATTGGTTTCTTGCCTGTTCTTTCTTTGAGTACTGCAATGGTTTCAATTCCTTCTATATCTTTGATTTCAATAACAAGGTCCCGAGGCATCTTCTTGTTATAACATCTTTCATAGTTCTTTACATAGTCATGAAGTGATACCTCATCAAAGTATGGAGTTTGAGGTCTTCTTGGGTAGAAGTCATGGATGAAGTCAGGAGTAAATATATTTGTATCTGTATCATCCTGCTTTTCAAGTTCTTCTACCTTTTTCAGACACCTGGTCCTATACCTTGGAAATGTTGTTGGGACAAAGATGAACTGTTCACTAACTTGGAATAACTCTCCATTGTTTTGTAACATGCGATCAACTACTTCATGTGAAGACATTTCCCTGTTTCTCAGGCATTCATAGGCATACTTTGTGGTCTGCTGAAAAGCTGATTTGGTATCATCAGTTACAAAGGACTCCAAATGGCTTTTTTCACCTTTAGTTACATATTTAGTGACATATTCAACAATTGAGAATGAGTTTTCTGAAAGAAACTGAATGTCCATATTTCCTGCCCATAAAAAGAGAAGGTCAGGATTATAATCATTGATATATGATTCTTCTGTCGTTCTTGAAAGATCATACAATCGCTTCTTCATTTTGTTCTTTCTCCGTCCAATGACACATGATAGGACATCATGAAGTTGGAAAAGCTCAGATTCAGACCTCGGGAAGCCAAAGCGACATGCTTTTTTCCATCGTCCGGCGGATTTAATTGTTCTTAGACAATAATCCCGGCATTTGTGACGTTGATATTTGTCCACGATGTCGTACAGCTCAGGCTCTTTGTTCTTGTCAGGCAGCTTGCATGATGCATACTTCTGAATGAAGTCAGCGACCTCTTTGTCAGAATCCTTACCAATAACTGGGGCCCCTCAACCCAAAACAGGCAGTGGAAATGAGCAACACCTCTCCCTTGATACTCAATCCTTATAAAGTATTTTGAAACCTTACCAATGGGATCAGCATTTAATATGAAGTTAAGTAGTGCTGCAAACCGTTTATGTATGAAATTAGAAACTAACACAGGATCTTTAGCAAGAAGTTCTGTGTCTGATAGGGTTTCCACTCCAGGCAGATCAGAATTTTGCTCACGGACATACTGAATTAATGCTTCCCAGTCATACTCAGCAGGGGAAAAGGTAGCAAACCAAGTGACAGGACCAGCCTCTTCACAGATAGAATTTATCTTCTTTTTGTTGAAGTTCCAATACTGTGGAGTCCCAGGAATATCTCGCACAGATCTTGAAAGCCTACGATGAAGATCTGGATCATTATCTTTCAGCTTTTGAAGAAATTCTTTTGTGTCTACATTCCCCATACCCTTCACATTTCGTAACGATGCATAGACACCTTGATTTATTTTCCTCCTTTCATTCTCCTGTCCCAAACTGAAAATATAGGGCACATTTCTTCGTATATGTCCATGTTTTGAAAGAAGTCTTGATCTTTCATACTGAAGTGGTCCTACTTTCCTCTGACGTTCATTTTGTGCATTCCTTCCCCCGATTCCCCAAGGAAATACTTTTGGAAAGCACATGATATCTAGATTGGGTTCCTGAAGCGAGATTGCTTCATCATCCACACGCAGCAACTGATAAAGACTTTCCAGCCATTGTGGGTTATCGTCAAAATTATCTAAGCAGGTGACAGTATAATGAGCAATGAGGTTCTTGAAATCGTCTTCCGACATTTGCTCGAGATTCTTCTTTATATCTTCACTATTTTGACCCTTCTTTGTAGTGTCTTCCTCGCCATCACTGCTACCATCATCACTTTCAGTGTCACTAGTTTTTGATCTTGCACCAATAGACCCGTCTTCATCAGGTTTTCCACCTCCACGAGTTTTCATTGAAGGGCAGTTTTCTTTGATCTGATCAAGTACATCTTTCTCATTTGCTATCGAATCAGCATTGCCTGATATGCAAAAATCGTGAGAATCATGTGGCTTGCCTTCATAACAGCTGGTTGTATCTTGGGGAGTCAAAATATGATGTTTGATTGATTCCAATATTTTAACTTCTAAAAGTTCTGCCTCATAGGTTATTTTAGGTGGTTTTTCAAACCTAGATGAACAATGAAAGCATTGGCCGAATTGCTTGGCTTCATGGAATCTCTTTAAACTATCCAGCAGCAAGGAAAGGAAAACTTCAGTTTCTATGAACTGAAGATTTAACTTGAGTTTGTCATCACCTTCAAACTTGGACAATTTTCCATTCAAGAGATTCTTGTATGTTTTTCTGATACCATTCTGTGCCTGAGTGCAATCGGTGCTACAGCAAAACCCATCTTTCTTTGTCTGCTTTATAACTTTTATTGTATCACTAATATATCTAATATTCAGTACTAACGTTTGAAATAGATTGCTGGAGTATTCAAAAACTTCAGTTATGGGGATTTTGCCAAGATTTTCTTGCACCACTCCATCCTTGGTTCGATATGAAACATTAATCGATTGGCTGGGATCATTGACAGGCGGAATCCTCAAAGAAGCACAGTCAGTATTCAAATTCTCAGACAAATGAGCAATTGCTGGATCCATAGGTTTGAGGCTTTTATAGCATTTGAACACACCATTCTGACTTTCCAAACCCTCTGAAGGTCTCTGCTACAATTTTATAGATGGCTGCCTTTGCAATGCATTTTTCGACCTGGTATGTCCTCGATTTAAGTAACTTAAGGAACGTTGATTTAGATTTTTTGCTTTCCAAATCACTCACAATGCACTGTCCATCTGCTTTAATGTGACACTGCTTACACAAATATCCAGCTGCACGTATGTTATCAATGTCAGAAAGATATTGTAGCTGCCTCACTTTCAAATTCTCCATTTCACTTACATACTTTTCATGAATTTTTCTCATCTTGTCCTTCTTTTGATCCTTTTTGAATGACAGTCTCTTTCTGGTTTCTCTACTAGCTGGACACCAGCTACAACACTTATTGTCACCAACTTCCTCAACAAATGTTTTCTTCAATCTGATTACCAGCCCTGCTAAATTTGTTGCATCATAGGACTTGAAATTTAACAATGAAAATTCAGAGCCTAGTTTTCTTGATACTCGATTTCTTGATGTACGCATAAATGATTCACATTTACCACAAAGGCGACCAGATATTATGTGTTTCTGTGCATAATTTAGAAATATTCTTGCTAACACATACTTTAACTTGTCAATCGGTGTCTTCAAATTTGAAATTCTGTCAATATCAACATTTGAAAGAACCTCACAGTCTGCTTGACTCAGTTCTCCAGATTGGATACCATCATCAGCGTGTTTAAGAATACTTCCACCTGACAGATTACGTGTCCGGCTATCAGTGATTTCATTTAGGTTCAGTTGTGACATCAAATGTCCTAAGCTAGATATGTCAAATTCTGTGTTATTAGAGACACAACTTTGGCGTGAATAAAAGGTGTCCTGATTAGCTTTGCATCCTGACAATAAATCAAGTTCATCAATATCGTATCCTTCGTTTTCTGCTGGGAAGTCTTGAAAACAATCAGACATAGGGTTCAGCGAAAGTAAGTCATCTGTTTCCTGGTCAGAGGCTTTTGGAACCGATCCCGATGAAATAGAGTAACTTTCTGATAGTTGCTCATTTGATCCTTTTGGCTGGCATAGAATTCAGTGCCCAACTTATCACTCGAGTTACATTCTGACAATGATACTAAATCGTCAGTATTTATGGAAGCTGCATCACCAGCATTGGCTCTGGTATCCTGGGTGATATTCACATCATCAGGAGGTAGAAGGTCATTAGGATCCTCGGGGATGTCAACATTCTTATACAAAGGATTATTTGCCTTCAGCCATAACAGTGCTTCATAAATCCTTTCAACTGACACAAGACGCTGCCAAACTGCTCGGTCTTTCTTAGGGATCCCATGTAGGACAATGTATTCGTCAGGGTTGACAAGTTTTGTCGGTCTTTCACCAAACAGTTCCTTAATTGTTGAATCTAAAGGAGATGGGATATGAACTGCAAATCCTTTCAACTTGTCCATGCGAGATGACCATGGCAAATTCGCCCCCACAGGAGATAGTTTCACTATGCTTTGGTAGCACATAGCAATATGGATGAAGATACTTTCGAAGTCATTCAAGCATTTTATACAGTCGGGCAGAGGCCCTGTATCCATGCCATTAATTTTAGAAATTGTTGGAACTTTGTTCTTGTTCAGTTCGGAAAGGCATGCACGGCAAATATTTAACCCAATCAGAGATGCAACTGGCGCTTCACCCCTGATTATTGTTCTTTCCCTGGAGTTCAGGTATCTCAGTAAACTTTGCCATGATGCATTATTTAGATGCTTTCTCCGTTCTGTTATGGTTTCTAAGTGATCAGCATCTAATAACTTATCACAGCTTACACATGGGGTCCTTGGTAAGTTTTCGCTATGCTTATAGTACTCTGGAATATGCTTCCCATATTTCTCCGTGAGTGACTGAAGTGTGACTATTTCATTTGGTCGCTGAACTGAAAACACTTTTGTGGGCTTGTCTGGGGGAGAATAGTCCAGTATTTTGTAGAGATATTCAAAATCGCCACAAGCTACAGCTGTATCCATATCTGCAATAATCTCATGCATATTCTTCAGGTCATTTAAGTAACCATATAGCTTCCTGACATTGCTATAATGAGGAAAGAGTTTTCTTAGAACAACCAGTTGGGAAACGCACTCATTCAGTCCACTGAAACATTCCGAGGGATGATTCTCTTCTTCACGGTCAATAAATACGGCCCTAATGACTTCTCAGGACAATCGTCAATTCTCGAAACAAAACTCCCGGATTTCTTTGCGAGTGATAGACTTGCATTCCTCAAAGATGTCAGATACTATCCCAACTTCTTCAGCCGTCGCTAGTATACATTCATCCAAGCAAGGGTGAATAACTTTACCCTCCTCAGCATCTTCCTTCTTCTTTTTCTTCTTCTCGAAAGGATACTCCTCTACTCCATCTGCAAAGCAAAACTCAGGGAAGTATGGTTCCCAACCTTTTGCATGACATGAGTCACCCAGTGTGGTTTCGGATTTATCATCCTCAGAAGCCAATATAGTTTTGGCACTGATTTCCCTACAGTAGACATTGAGCCTATGGACAGCAAAATACACACACTGCACCCAGCGATCTCGCCGGAGTAATATGTCATTCACAAGAGCCTTAACTAAGTAATTTATCCTAAATCTTAAACTGTATTCAGACAAGTCTACCCCCCTGAATTTCTCTCGCATCAAATTTCCAATATTCCCATAACGACTTAATGTACCTCTGAGAATAAACTTAGCTCGAGTCTTATACATGATTCTCGTTTTGGATTTAAGGAACTTTTTGTTCTTGAAAAGGGAATTTAAGTTCCTCCCGTCTCTGAATGAGGGTAAACCCGGCAGGAAGAGACGCTGGCGTGACTTCAAAATAACGTCTGCAGCTTTGAAGTAAGCTGCGGTTACCCACTTTGAAACCTGTAAAAAACTGTAATTCAAAATTGTATCATCACAAATTCGTATAATCGCAAACCCAGGTCCACCCACTTATTTGGCAGCCCCCCCCCCCCCTATTTACATGGAATTTAGAAATTGATTAAGTTGCAACCAAAATATATTATGACGTCATCGTGTCATAAAATATGTTTATAGTAACTCCTCTGAGAGCTTTTCATGTAACTGCCGATGCAAATTATACATGATCTCACTATCCTCACAATGAGAATGGTAAAATAATTCATTATAACCCTTCCAGACTCATTTGAGTAATCTATTCAGTCACAATGAACAGTGCAAAGACAAGCAATGGAGATAGATTCTACTAGGGAGGACGTAGTATCGTACTAAAAAGAGAAAATGGGAGAAAAAAGTGCCTTTTTCTTGTATTGTTTTGAAATCCCATATCATTAGACGGTAAGGTAGCTCCCCGTTCCTGGTCGGGGTATAATGCGGTTCCATGATCAGAGCTGTAACTGCATACCTTCGCCCATTAGTACTTAGTACACAGTCTCAGCTGCGCCTCGACCATGAATGGTGCATAAGGGTGTAACAGTTACCACCTCTACATGATTATATAAACTGCTTATAATAATACTCACAACGTGGCTTCTAATTGCCGTCATGGCATCTCTGTTGAAAGTTGGGTCTTCCTCGTTGTTACCACTTGGATCAACCGACGGATTCACTCCCCCCTGTGCCGGCACCCTCCTCACTGCTTTCTTCACGGCTTTCTTGTACCACATGAAATTCGCCCTGTACCTCCTTCTCCTCATCTTTGCATTTCTAGTTAACTCATAATGCCGCCGAGTTTCCTTTCTCTTCTCTGTGTCACCATATTTCTTCGCAGCCCTCCTCATGGCATTGGTCCATGCAGTTGTTTTCATATATGCGTTCATTGCTTTCTTCTGGGCCTCAGCCCATCCCTCAGTCGTCATATACTTTTCTACAGCCCGCTTTCGTGCCTCTGCACCTCCTTCTGTCTTCAGATAATCTTCCATTGCACGCTTCTGCACCTTAGCTCCCTCTTCTGTCTTTAAGTAATTATCCATCGCCCGTTTCGACGCCTCTGCACCTTTTTCTGTCTTTAAGTAATTATCCATAGCCTTTTCTGAACCTCAGAGCCTCCCTCAGTTTTTTGATATTTGTCATGAGCCTTCGTCCGGGCCTCAGCCCCTCCCTCAGTCTTTAAGTAGTTTTCCAATGCCCGCTTATAAGCCTCGACTCCACCTTCTGTCTTTAAGTAGTTTTCCAATGCCCGTCTTCTGGCCTCGACTCCACCTTCTGTCTTCATGTATTTTTCCATGGCCCGCTTATGAACCTCGGCTCCAGCTTTAGTCTTTATGTAGTTACTTTTTGTCTTTTTGCAGGCCATGAAATATTTATGAGTTTTAACGTATTCATCCATTGCTTTAGCGTGTGCTTCTTTGTACTTATCGGAAGCCATGTACTTGAGCATTGCCCGTTTATGTGATTCAAACCGCTTTGGTTTTTTCGAACTGAGCGTGTTTTTCATATGCACGTTTAGTTGCTGCAGCCCCCTTTTCAGTAGATTGATATTTCTTGTTACTCCTTGCAATGCTGGCTTTGCCACGGGGACTACTCTTCCACTTTGATCTGGAGTTCACGGGCAATGTAGATGGTGGTTCATTCTCAGCATCCTGTACACTGTCGTCCATAGCTTCGTCTGATTTGGGCGTCACTCTAGATTTCTTCTCCTTTTTTCCAATCATAGCACGCTTTCGTCGCTTCCGCTGGACTTTCTTCTTCACGGGCTCACCTTCCTCTTTTGTTGCATCAACATTTGAATCTCCTCCACCTCTTATAGTTTTTGTTGTTGATGACTGTCCTTTACCTGAAACATCATCTCCTGTAATCCTTGTAAAGCTGCTTTCATTACACTGAACATTCCCCCACATATTATATACGAAACCTGGTTTATTTATAAAATGGGAAATTTGGCGCTTTTTTCAAAGAATTCTCGATATTTCTACACGCCGTGACGGGGAACGGACATTTCATCTCACGACACTTCATCTCAGGACACTTTATCTCGCAATAAGTCAGCTCTATGCAAAGGTTAGGGTCTGGGTTAGGGTTTGAGTTAGGGATATGGTTAGGGTCAGGTGGTTAAAACATGCATATTTATACTGTTCTCCTATTTCAACCTAGTTTTTGATTCAAGAGCGAAATAACAAAGTACCTGGAATTCCATCCGAATCTTTGTTTTTGTTGCAACTGTCCTTCTCATTCTCTAACTTCTTTTCACTTCCAGACATCATTCGGCCCCCACATGACTTTCTGGTATCGTAGTACTGTTGGCAGTGGGAATCCCTGAATACAATAATTGTGACCTTAATTGTGACCTTGGCTTTTGCAACTCACCCCCATGTCTTATTATTATAGCTCCTAAACCCTATCTTATTATCTTATTGGAGGAAATAGTAGATAAATATTATGATACTGACGCAAGTGGCCGGTTTTCCCTCCCCTGTAACAATGATAGAGTTTCATAACTAATTATAACATTATTTTTATCTTATCATATCATAGATTCTAATACCTTTGCGACCAAGGAACGATTGTTACATGAGCAGGGTCGTACACAGCAGAAACAGGTTTACCTGGATAGAAATTTTAAAATTTTTAAAGAAATTTAAAATTGGTATCTACTTTTGAATTGCCATCTAGTTACTTAGTTATGAATTGCCATTAATTTGAATCCGTATCACTGTGAAAATATCATGTGTGCACTACTGTGACTGAATTAATGGATTGAAAAATGTACACAATCATGTCGATCAATCTTACCTTTCCTCCCCCTACTAGCATTCCCTTTTGTCAATGAGCCAAGCCTCTTCCTCTTCTTTCCTTTGGTGCGCTTAGCCTCACGGAGAGCAGAACCTGCGGTTATTGCTTATTTAGGAAGAGCACAGTAACGTTATTCAATCGAATTTCATTAGAGTATAATTAGCACATTGTATTTAATTTTAATCCCGAACGCCACTTACGTAAACTGTGTATTTTTGACACCCGATTTAATTCTGCATACTGATTGACAACGACTAATTGACAATGGGATACGGGAACGAGATTATCAATAACAGCTGATGCCCCATGTGATACTATGGTTAAAAATCATACCATCACCGATTACACTGTAGCAGCTACCATAATAAAAGAATGCATTAAAATACATGACAATAAAATTCCCTAGCTACCTGCTTGTATCTCAGCAAATCTCCTTCTCACTTCCACGATCTGAGAGGTTGTTCCGGATGCAACAAAATTCCTGGTTTTGCTACCAGGATTCACCTCAGCTGCCAGTGCTATTTGAGCTCCAGTTTCTGTCACCATCTTCTTAATGTTCTTGCCACCCTGAAAATTCAAGTTTGTAATTATTTTCCCACGAATCCACTGAGAAACAGCTTTTAACGGTTATGTGTCGAACTCATACGGAGTAATTATAGTAAAGACGTGACTTTTTCGTGCGCAGCTCATAAGCTGTTGTGCCAGGAACAATTTGAATAACGCAATACACGAAACTTCCTGCACGGAGGACTGCGACATACCCCAATTAATAATATATGCATCAACCACACCATATGTTTAACTAGCTGAAACTTAATTGTTATAGTGCCAATTTAGACACTAATTCGAATAAAACACTAATTCGATCCAATTTTTATTGCTGCAATTTTATTGCTGCATTAAACTAAGAATAAAATGTGAAAATGTTCACCTTTCCGATTATAATGCCACACATTGCGATCGGCACAGGAAGTATCTCGGTCTTGTACTGGCTTGTGCTAAGTTTCTTTCGTTGTTCAGGTTTCCTCCCTAAGACAAATGACTCTCCTGTTGATTTTTAGTTAATTTACAAATCTGTTACAGCTATCTGCTATGATACCTATTCTAAAACATAAATATAAAGCCCAAACCAACTTCCGCCGGGGACCAGAAATTTCTCCTCAAGATTCTTTGAGTTAATTTTTAGGGTCTGCCCTAAGTGCCAATCTTAAGATGTTACAGTTACTTAAAGAGTGGGCTTTGCCTCTTCTCTAAAAACAGTTATATTTGCGATTCCCTATGACCTCAATTTCTGTTAATATTGATAATCGTAGTGCATTGAAAATTATTATGCAACTATTATGTGGTTTATGCAGTTGCCTTTGTTACCCAATATACACCGTTTTTTGGCACTGTGGTGCCATTTTTGATCACTTTTTGGCGCTGAAGTGCCAAACCGACATTTACAATATTGCGCACAGTTATGCTAATTATGACCCAAAATTATTTCAAAAAGTCATTTAAATTAAAGCATAATTCAGTTTAATACTTCGTAAAAAGTGGTAACCGTTTTATTTAAACCTCGGCCTCCGGCCCTTGGTCTTAATACTCATGCCTCATGCCTATCGACATTCGTGCGTAATGACACGGTTTGCAGAGTGAATGACGTCGGACACAACTTCCAATTTTCATTTAAAAAGTGACAATTGTTACTAGCCTGGAGGCAATGGAGTTCCAGCGTGGCTAGCTATGAGGTATGCTGGCGTAATGTCTCCTCCGCAGTGGCCTCCATTCAACTCTTCCAAGGCTTCACTTGGGAGGCGTTGGGAAGACTTCTCTATATTCAGTGCTGCCTCGTAGAACTTGGGATGATCCATTGCAATGTAAGGACCTGGGTTGTCCCATGATCTCAGGTGCTTTAGTATAGCCCTTCTAAGGAGATAGGCTGCACCTGGAGAAGGGTGCAATCCATCCTTTTTAAAGAGTCCGGTTAGCAGGTTCTCATTACTGTCGATAAACTGCTTATACAAAGGCACCACTCTACCAGGGAACTCCTCGTGCAAATACTTGTTGAGTATTTTGGCGTGGTAGTTCGGATGCTCGGTGGAAGGGACATCACTCCTTGTCCACTCTTTACGGGGGAGGATTTCGCAGATGTAAATGCTACTCTGCGGGTTGAGCTCTTGTAGGGAAGACATAACGCTATGGATGTCGGTAGCAGTCTCATCCTCATCCACGAAACCAAGGTTGTTAGGTGCATGTAACGTTCGTCGGTCGATCGAATGGAATTGGTCGATCGATCAACTTCATTGATCGATTGATGTGTTTTCAATAGAAAATCTTTAAGCTAGTAGGGAAACAACTAAATATTGCTCATTCAAACACGATTTAAGTCAACAGGGAGCATTAAAACACATCATTCGTTCAAATGGAGTTGATCGATCGACCAATTCCATTCGATCGACCGACGAACGTTACGGGCGCCTTAGCACCAACCATCACTACAATGTGTGTCCAATCGCCACGAAACATTACTCCTTCTATTTTAACCTAGACAGAAAAGGAGGAATAAATTGACGGTCCAAAGAATACATCTTGAGTCAATTGCGACTCAAGACTCCCCATAGCATAAATTAATCTCCTAACTTCATAAGGTAGGTGTATAGCAGCTGGTAGTACAGAACTTTGAACAATCGGAGAATGGGCATATCTCCTCGTAAATCTACCTTTTTGCTTCAAACCACGCGACAAGAAGAGACTTATAATTTCCATTCGCCACGGTCTATTGCTCGAAGTGACGAATGCCAATTAAACACGAATGCATATCCACGAACAATAGCCCTGACAAGTTGACGTAGCATGGTGACACGATAGCGAACCGGTTTTCTAGAGCTCCAGCGTGGTTACACGATACGTAGCGTCGTAGCGTGGTGAAAATGCTACGTAGCGTGTAACCACGCTATGGCATGTTGCGTGGTAGGTTATGCGCGAAACTGGAATTGCATCATAAATCTATCAAGCCGTGCTACAAAGTGAGGTTACACATTACGCTGCGTGGTTACACGCTACGTAGCAATAGCATTTTAACCACGCTAGCTCGCTATAGAACCGGATCACTACGTCAAATCATCTGGGAGTACGTGTTATAAGTCAAGTAAAAATGTGAAGTATTTCCTTGTTGCGTGGTTATTTGCCCCATGTTAAATTAAAATAGGATCTATCTTGCGCGCACGGACAAACACTAACACTAACAGTAACAGGGACCCATAACATGCTAACTATGGATTCGAAAACGGCCGTGGATGTCTGCATCATTCACCTGTCTTAACAATCGATGTGCATTGATCCCAGGAAATGTAAGGGTTGAATCCATCTTCACATTTCTTGAAATCGAGTCACCAACCAATAAAACCTGCAGATAGGGAAATCGATATGACGATATAAACGATGCATACCATTACCAGTGGCTCTTTGAGTTTGATACCAGCTGCTTGTCAAATGGAGTCAGATGTTAATACTTTAATAGGGACTTGACAACAGATTCAGACACAGACTCAGATTTGGACTCTAACTGAATTTAGTTCTACAGTGATGTCAAATATCTCACCTTGTATCTATCACTCCGATTGTCTGCTTCGCTCTGATCCTCATCCATCTGGTCGTCTCCAACTGTTACTTGGTAGCGTCTTAACGAGCAAATGAAACTTATACAAAATCAATTTTCGAAATCTATTTTCTGTTAAAGGGAGCGGGTTGAAAACGTTAGCTACTTAAAGTCAAAATTAAATGATACAGTACGAGAAAACCATGTGATTATCAGATGTCAGCTGATGACCCTGTAGTAATTACTGTGAATGCCTTTGTAAGTCTTCTCAATGTCAATATCATTATCAGGATACTCAAGGTTAAGTCTGTTACTGTACAGGGATTTCTGTGTCTATTTCAATGATCCATGATAATTCCCGTGATTAGGCAATTAGGTACTTACTCTACACTTATCTCTGAACATCCATATCTTTACGCCTGCCGCCTCTTCTGTCATCTACTCAAAGCCCTCCAACCGACTGCAGTCCGCGACACTTCAATTAGGATCAAGGTCATGTGCTACTCACGGGAAATAAAACTCTCACATAAAGCTCCATCAACTTATCGCGTCATATGGATTGTCAACGATACTGGGGAGTCCGATGTCATGATGACGTCATAACGTGACGTAAAAACTATAAAAGATGCTATTCGTAAGTTCTATCTTCCATCTTCCCAATGCTGGGTCGATAAGCTCCGTGTTTTCTATGGTAATAGCAATATAGCGTATGCTAATTTCGGGTAACCGCAAGCTACAAATGACGTCATAAATACGTCATAATATTGTAGCAACCACATGAGATCTATTTTACAGCAAACTTGGGACTATGACCGACAACATATCTAAAGATGAGGTCCAGGGATGGCCCCGTTCTCTTGCACTAAGCTCTACCGTTTTGGCTATTTTTTCGCTATTTTTTGCGTCACCATGGTTTAAACAATCGCAAATATCTCAATGATGCCTGTAAGCCCGGAAATTTTTAAGCACAGCTTTGGAAACTATATTAAATTTCCTTTCGGAGCTAGAGGGAACATTTTTTCCTATCTTGGAAGCTTCATATCAAAAAAACGTGCTGAAAAACGTTCATTTTCCGGTAATTGGAATTTGAAATGCATGACTTTGTGACGTCATAATGACGTCATAAACATGACGTAAGACACTTTTTGAGGGCACTATTCGTAAGTTCTATCTTTCTTCTTTCCAACGCTGGGTCGATGAGCCATGTATCTTGTATGGTTCTCGAGATACAGCTGTTTAAAGAGGGTATACTTTTCACCTTAAAATGTTCTCTATTGGTATGTATATACATATGTATATATATACCTATATACCTATGTATATATATGGTCGTAACCCAATTTAACAAGAACACCCTCGATTTTGGCAATATTCAAGTTGTAATAACTCGGCCATTTTTAATCCAATCGATCTGAAATTTTGACAGTTGCACCTTCGACATCTAAACATGCGATGTTTAAATTTTGGTGCGATTCCGGCAACGGGAACTTACTCAAATTTTAACGTGAAATATGACCAATCCATGAAAACATATAGTTGGGGGCTGGCAAGCAAAGTTGCGAAAACTTGTCCTCATGACCTTCGGACACTCAGCCGCAACGGACTCGCCTCCGAGGGCCCTTCGGGCCCTCGGAGGCTCGCTTAACGTTTGGACTGCCGTATAAAGAGCTCGCCCTCGGACCCTTCGGGTCCTCGGGCTCGCGCTCAGGCCTTCGGCCCGAGCAAAAAGTGGGCGTAACGAGCTCACCCTCGGCCCCTTCGGGGCCTCGGGTGAGCACTCGGGCCTTCGGCCCGAGCAAAGTTGTGACGCCGCAACGAGCTCACCCTCGGCCCCTTCGGGGCCTCGGGTGAGCACTCGGGCCTTCGGCCCGAGCAAAGTTGTAACGCCGTAACGAGCTCACCCTCGGCCCCTTCGGGGCCTCGGGTGAGCGCTCGGGCCTTCGGCCCGAGCAAAGTTGGTTCTCCGAAAAAACGCCGCGGGGGCTTGCCAGCCCCCTGATAGACATATATAGAGATATATAGAGGTATATACATATCGAGAGACTTTTTTAGTGAAAGAAGTATACCCTATTTAGACGGCGATATCTCGGGAACCATAAAAGATACAGAGCTCATCGACCCAACGTTGGAAAGTATAAAGATAGAACTTGCCAAAAGTGACCTTAAAAACTATCTTACGTCATGCCAATGACGTCATAATGACGTCACAAAACTAAGAATTTCAAACGTCGATTTTCCCAAAAATACGTGTTTTTTAACGCAATTTTTCGATATGAAGCTTTCGAGATAGGAAAAAATGCTCCTCCTAGCGTAAAAAGGAAATTTAATGTACTTTTCAAAAATGTGGTCGAAAAGTTCTGAGCTCCCCGGCATCATTGAGATAAATGCGATTGTTTGAAACACCTTGACACGAAAAAAATCCCAAAAAATGGCGAAACTTGTGAAGCTAGTGGAGAGAGAACGGGACCACCCCAGAACTTCATCTTTGGATATGTTGTCGGTCATAATCCCAACTGTGTAAATGAATGGATCTCAGATTGCTTATCTAATTTTAAGACGTAATTGTGACGTCTTCAGTAATGCTAGGTAACGCGAGTTTTTACGCGTGATTTGACGCCAAATTTCAATATCTCGGCACAGAAAAAGGGTGATATTTTTTCCCAAAACCAAAAAGGATTTGGTTGTGATGGTCCGCGGCGGTTTTAAGGCGTTCTTTACTGTAAAACCCATGATATGAGAAAGAACGCGACGGTTAAAACTGCCGCAACGGCACTTTTCGATGCATTAAAGTTTCGTGAATGCTGTATATTTGATAAGTGACGTTGCAGCAGTTTTAACCGTCGCGTTCTTTCTCATATCATGGGTTTTACAGTAAAGAACGCCTTAAAACCGCCGCGGACCATCACAACCAAATCCTTTTTGGTTTTGGGAAATAGATATAATATATAATATCATGATAATTAGGAGCAAAGTTATTAAGCCGAGATCTCAAGAACGGGATATGGTAGAGCCATGATCGAGGTCAGGTTTTGTTGATCTAAGATGGGAAAATGTTATAGGCTATAAGAGAAGTTCTGGTGACGTCATTTTCACGTCACTATGACGTCATCAACTTAGCGAAATTTTATTTCTTTTTAGGTCATCTTTGTGCGCATTTTTCACCAAGAAGGAATGGAGATAGCTCAAAAATGTTGAAAAATCGTTAGTTGGAAATTTAAAGAGCTTTCAGAAAATCATACGGATCATCGGGCTATCTCGATTTTTTCATCGAGATATACGCGATTTTCTAAGGTACGGTGAAAAAATCGATTTCCAAATTATAGGTCAAAACTTAAACGAGTGAGATGTACAACGTATCTCGAGATGAGACCGGTCAAAGTATGTTATACTAAGGCGGAATTGCTTGATAGGCTATATGGGAAGTTTGTTTGAGCCTATTTTGGTGCTGTGATGACGTCATCAAAATCGCGTAAAACCACTAAAATAACGTATTTTGCGATAAAACGCTATTTTGCACTACTTTGAACATCTCTAACTCAGAGAGTTTTCATCGGATAATGTTTTACGTCGATATTTTGCTTTTAAACCTCGAGATTTAGCTATAAAAATAGTTTCAAGGTGATCAGTCGAAAAATGTCGTCATGTGAAGCCTCTAAAAATTGAGCCGCAAAATGGTTGAAATTGCGTTTATGACGAAAAATTATACTGTAGTCCTATTCTGTGATACAATGGTGAATTAATAATGGTTTCTTCATGTCTCGCAGTGACTAAATGTGGGAAATATACGATGAAATAGTGAATCACGTGAGTTCACGCGAACGTTTTGTAGAAATTAGGGGATTTAAAGAAATTGATATTTACACGGAATTTTCGACTTGATTACGTTGAAATGAGTTCAAATACGACTTATGCACCTGAAATAAGATGCATGTGCTATACTTCAGCACGTGAGTACACACGGACGTTTTGCGGAAATTAGGGGATAAAAAGAAATTGATGTTTACATGGGATTTTCGACTTGATTATGTTAAAATGTGTTTAAATACGACTAATGCGCGTGAAATTAGATCTGGTTGCCATATTTCAGCACGTGAGTACACACGGACGTTTTGTAGAAATTATGGGAGTTGAAGAAATTGATATTTACACGGGATTTTCGAGTTGGTTACGTTGAAATGAGTTCAAATACGAATTATGTACGTGAAATTAGATCTGGTTGCTATATTTAAGCACGTGAGTTCGCGTGGACGATTTGTAGAAATTAAGAAATATATCAATTCCAGTAATTTCAAGTTAGAATAACGTAGTTTTGGACTTCGTCAGGGTGAGTTACGTGGGTTCGGCTTGCGTGTGGGCTAGTTACGTGGGTTCAGACTACACGAGGTCAAGTAACATGGGTCCAAACTGCCTTTGGGCAAGTAATACGGGTTCAAACTACATACATCTGTCAAGATATCACCACCAAAACCGTTGGACGGTTGGTCTAGTAACCCCCCGCGGGTTTGGATGTGACAACGGAACCTGAAAAGAGACAAAATGGGCTGATCACATCCAAACCAGCGGGGGGTTACTAGACCAACCGTCCAACGGTTTTGGTGGTGTTATAACTGAAACTCTGACTGAGTGACGTCACAGATCGCAACCTCAATCTTTTGGCATCCTAACCTTAAAGTTAACCCAAAATCAACAAATCCTGAGCCCTTATTCTTAATCTTAGGCGTCTGCATCGACTTGCTTAACACGTATATCCCTGTGTGGCTCGCGCGGCGCGCTTCCCCAGCACAGTGTGTCCCGTAGGGAAGCGCGCGGCGCGTACACACACCTATGCGGGCTTAGGAAGCATCGACTTAGGTTGATCGAAAATCAGGTTTAATGTAATAGTAAAAACATGCACATATGTCGCTACGAATATTTTTTTCTTCGTAATTGTTTATGCATCAGTTAAAAAACTAAGTTCCTCAGAAACAAATGCAGCCAGATTTTTGATTTTGACCTCCAAAAAAATTTAACCCATTTCACGCATATTCTTGCTAAATTTTGGTATGTCTCCCATATAAACGGCTCTGAGTGACGTCACAGATCTAAACGTCAATTTTTCTGTATCCTAAACCTAACCATAGCCCTAACCAAAACCCTAACCTTAATCCTAACCCTAACAAATCCTGACCCTAACCCTCGTCCTTAAAGCGCTAGGTGCGCTTAATTATATTTTCTGAGTGACGTCATTTTCATAGATAATGAAGGCTCCCGTTTATATGGGAGACCGACCCAAATTTTTGGCCCAAATGGGGGGGTAGTCATGATATTGATTTCGTAATATTCGCCTCAAGAAAGGGGGATTGGGCTTTGATTAGAGGGGAGGGAGGTTGAAATGGCATAAAATTGATTACATAATGTGTACCATACTGGACAATGTCATGAAGCTGAAGTGAAACAAACTAGTTAACGTAACTGCAATTAATATTATTGCAATTGCACAATATGTTAATCATCAATCAAACAAAATATAACATATCATAGCGATAGTATTAAAATCACATTTGATGTTAATTCGCAACGTAACGGTGACACTGACAGTTCGAACTGCGCAGTTTTGTGCACACAAAACTGCAGTTCGAACTGCCACTGTTCATTAATGTCATGCTGAGAGTGAGAAAGAAGAGATGGAAGGGCTCAAAATATATTTTTGAACCTGCAAACCAATTTGGGTCCTAAAATCGATAAAATCAGAATACCTTTACTAAAATCTAGAATGATTTCACCCTACATCCGTCACCTCAAATGTCTGAGTGTTGTAGGATGTTACCCTACCCTCCGCCGCGCACACAACGTTTTCCGCGACCCTCCAAACCCAAGATGGGTGAAATCCATCTGCATTTAATGGAATATCTTGCATCTATTTCATATTTTATTAAATCATAGGGGATCGTTCACATATTACGTAATCACCCAGGGGGAGGGGGGTGTTTTCAAATGATTACGTTTGATTACGGGGAGGGGGGGGGGGGGTTTGGTGGTTGACTATGTAATCAAAATATCCGATTTTTGACACAATTTTTGAAATTCTTTTGCGAGTGATGAAAATGGCCAAAAATTGATTACGTAATATGTGAACGATCCCATAGGATGTATTGTCATGTGTGTACACTCATACTGTATGCATCGAATAATTACTTAAAGGGAAAAATTTTAAATTACTTTAAGAGAATCGAAAATTAACTAAGATTAACTGAAATTTTTATTTATAATTTTAATCACTACCATTAATGGATGTCGGATTCGCTCGAAAGTGTATTCACTGTATCACTATCACTGCGCGCACTTGCAATTTAGACTTTTTATTCTATAAATGATGAATGAATTTCATCTCCAATATTTTACGATCCCTCAATTCCAATTGAATCGATGTGCACAGCGTTACCGTGGTGTCTCGACATTTAATAAGCGGCGTATGGTCGGGGTACTTTTTGCGACGCGTGATTCTAATTGAACGCAAAATGCAATTTCTAAAGCACATTTGCGTGCTTTCAATAGATATAACGGCTCAGTCTCCCATATCATAAACGAGAGCCTTCATTAAGGGGGTATCTATGATGATGACATCACTCGGAAAAATATATTTAAGCGCATCTAGCGCTGTGAGTGTTAGGATCAGGATCAGGATTTGTTGAGGGTAATGATTAAGGTCAGGGATCGTCCACATAATACGTAATCACCTGGGCGGGGGGAAGGTTCCGAATGATTACTTTAAATACTTAAATGTCAAAGGCAACTTGAACTACTGTACAAGGGGGAGGGGGGGGCTAAAACTTCATAACGAGGGGGAGGGGGGGGGGTTAAGATCGGGCAAAAATTGATTACGTAATATGAGGATGATCCCTTATTGTTAGGGTTATGGTTAGGTTTAGGATACAAAAAGATTGAGGTTTTGATCGATATCGTCACTCAGCCATGTTCAAATGGGAGACCTACCCAATGTAATAATGCGCAGCAATATAAAGTTTAAGATGGGGTCGTAATACGCCGCGAATGAAAATTGAAAAGGTCGAGACACCACTGTTAGAGGTTAAAATCAAATATTAAATTTGAGGAAAGTATCGGTTATTCCTCCACAAACGCATGATAGGGTTCGTAGCCAATGAAATATGAATACGCTTGGCTTTTTAAACAGGATCATATTATTTTAAAACCGATGTTAAAATTTCAAATCTAAAACGTCGAAGTTTAAGTTTAACTTTAAGTTTAATAGCCATTCTTTTTCGGATTTCAAACTTCGATGGCTTCCGATTTAAAACTCTCTGGTATGGGATATTTCAGTTTCAATTTTAAAGAAATTCATGGTGCACTGACGATTAAATTGATTAATAATAATTTAACGTAACAATTCTATCAAAGTCTTACTTTAAGTTTAACACTCAGCTTTAGTAGAAGTAAAACAAAAACTCATAAACACACTCATTTTCTATTACGACATGGATTATTGTCGAATTTCGGCAATTCGCAATTTCAGCTTTAGTCGGCTCAAGTCACATATGCCGCAAATCAAGTCTCGGTCCAACAAGACATTTCCCACTTTACAACGGTATGATTTGGTGGTATTGAAATCAATTATCACTGTTCTGATTATGATGGTAAGAGAGTAGGAGGTACGGTGGACAGTGGAGTTAGATCACTCCGGTAATCCTCGTGAACGTGTTTCTAACTAGACCTCGGAATCTGAAATAAGAACTTGGTCGAAAATTTAATATCTTTTAAATTTAACATGTAGGCTATGTATCATTACGATTCGAAAAGACTCAAGGTAATGTAGAACACGATGATTTCCAACGATAGCTAATAAGAGGTTTTTGAGCGGGAGAAGACAACCCACCTTTAGCTCGCTGGCGGAGGTGGTCCCTTGAGGGGCGGCGTCTGTTGGCCGGAGGGGCCGGCTTCTGGAACCTATTCGGCTGAAAAAGCAAATTTATAATATTGATATCATGATATAATTTGTTTACATGACAAGTTCTCTTTTTCAGTTCAATTAGTCCCCCTCCGTTTTTTTGTTATATTAATGGAAAAGTGCAAAAAAATTCTGCGGCGGGCAAAAAATAAAAAAAAATAAAAGAAAAAAAGAAAGAAAAACATCGTGTTTGAAAACAAAAAAGACGCGTCCTAAACAGAAATTTCTAATTTCTACAAATTGCGCAGCATGCAGTGACGTGGCATATTTACGCTATTTTGTCGTAGCGCGCTACACCGAAACCCTCGCTCCCAAATCATTTGTCCCACTCTAATTTGTCCTTATTACATAGAAAGTTATGCTACATCACTACAGCTACACTACAACATGCCAAACCACTCAAACACACACACACACATAGCAAGCTAGGAAGAATCTGCCAAGAGAATGATTCTCTGGATAAAGGAAGAGAGAGGATATCAAGAGACAATAGGAACAGTACTACTATCAATACAACCGATAGGAATGATATGATAATCTCGTTTAAATTTCACAATGCTAGTGTTAGGTAATTACCATGTGAACATTAGTGGGGCACTGTATAAGCCTATCACGGGTAGAATCAACACAACACATATACGAGGGTTGGCCACCTTTTGTAAGGTATAGGAGGACAACTAACTACTGTAAAATCCAAAGCAGCCTGGGTAACAATAGTTCGGGTTAGCAATGGTTACATTGAAGCAAGCAATGCTGAAAATGGTACAATTTCAATACTTTTGAAGCATAGCAATGTGTCCTCATTTGTGATTCATTTCTATAGTTTGTTTGGATTTTGGAACAATTGGGTACTGTACTGTACTACTGGGTATTGGCCTCATGTGTTGGACTTTGAGAACAAAAGCCATTAAACGCTTTGTCGATACACGAGGCAGTTTCTTTGTTCTCCAATACCAAAGACAAGGGATTCCAGAAATGTTTTGGGGCTGTTTTCGAGTCACGTTTTATGCAAGAAAATGTGCACCATGAATAAACTGTGTTTATTTATGGAGTATTTGTGGAAAAATAAAAGTATTGCATCGTAGTATGCACATTTTCCAAAAAATTCATGTTGTCAAAAAATCTACCACAGTAGTCAACTACTGCTCAGAATTGGCTGTAAATCCAAAAAACATCTTCCCACAGTAACATGGTACCATTGTTGACACATAGCACTGAACAAATTATACCTGCTGATCGAGTTATAGCGATGAGACTAATCATTTTCCAGATGTAGGTAGTACTTGCCCGGTGTAAGATATTTAGCATTCGTCGTAGGACTATTACTGCCAGTTATTATACAGGTCGGGGAAAATAATATACGGGTGTGGTGACGTCATTATCATAGGTTAGAGTGGTAAGTTTATGACGTTGCTACAGTCTCTACACACAGCCCGGCAGTATTTGTGTGTACTATATCCCAACATATACCCCAAGGGAATTGCATTTACAGTGCACTAACCCTACTACAAGTCATACACTGACAGAACACGTCAACACGTCATCAACTCACCATTCTAAACCCTGATAATGACGTCACTCTCAACTGTCTAGTGCATTACCTAAACATGCTTCAGCTCGCGTAGTGAGTGATAGATTTCAACACATTGAACACTGCAAAGGTTTCAGCTTTATTACAAGTTCTGATGTGGAAGATGCATGGGTTCAGTTTAGCAGACACTGCATTGACAATGTAAAATGGAAGACTGGTGAGAATTGAGGTTAATAGCTCGGAGCCCAGGAGGAAATACAATTTATGCCCAGGCTAACTTCATCTCGAAATTTAAGTTTTAAATGAATCACCTAAACAATCCCTGAATTTTGGAAAGTTTTCGGGTAATTTCAGGCAGGGTGGGTGATTTAAGTTATTAAATTCAACCAAAAATTATTCATGCCATGATCAACTATGATAGATGATGTATAACATGCCAAAGATGAAAATAATATGTACTCACAGTTAAGTTTGATAAAGCATTATAATAAGTAATAATAGTGAGTTGACGCCCGTTAGACCGAGTAAAAACGTGACATCTAGGAAAATATCATTAGAATCTTACAACATTATTAGTTCATTATCCTATGATTCCTACATGATTAAATGAGATAACGCTCCTCAGATGTTACTAAATTTCTCATATATCCCATGACACGCGGGTATTTCTTATCTTTTGGATAGTGGAAGTGACTCACGGAATAATGAGTTTCATTTTGTACATTTTAAAAGTAAAGCAATAAACTCTCACAAAAGAAATCGGAGCAGTTACACGCCGTATTTAGCAACGATCATTGCGTATAATAATTGGAATTACCGCCCTCCATTTTGTGATTTACTCAAAACTTCATGAATCGCTCGTGTCACTTTCGGTTAGAAATCATTCGGTTCAAACTCAACATATTACACACTTACGTAGAAATCACTTGGTTTCTCCCCAAATTACATGAAAATTGCCTGCTTCCCGCCCTCATTATGCAGAAATTGCTCGGTCGACTGCGTTTGAAAACTACGAAATGACTACCTCACTTCGTAAGACACGTGGTATTAGCTGCTTATAGCACCTCATGTCTCCATGAATCTTAGTGATTATCAAACATTTAAATTTATTACTTCAAAAACACTAACTTTGAGATTCGAACAAAAGAAAAAATGCGAACAATTATTTCTGGTGTTACATTTTACAAAGACAATTCTGTCAATTATGCAGTTTGAGGAATGGTGATTTATCTTTTTTATAACTCTCGAGACTGTGCCGCATTAAAGGTCGACATTGAGTTCTGTGTAACACACCTGTTAGGAGGATGTCAGAGTGACGTCATTATCAGGGCTTAGAATGGAATGTTGTCATAGTGACGCCATTATCAGGGCTTAGAATGGAGTGTTGTCATAGTGACGTCATTATCAGGGCTTAGAATGGAGTGTTGTCATAGTGACGCCATTATCAGGGCTTAGAATGGAGTGTTGTCATAGTGACGCCATTATCAGGGCTTAGAATGGAGTGTTGTCATAGTGACGTCATTATCAGGGCTTAGAATGGAAGGTTGTCGTTGCTCAATGCCCATTTTTCGTGCTGAAAACAGGTGTATGTTTGTATGTATGCGTGTATGTATGTGTGTATGCCTACATGTATGTATGTATGTAGGCGTGCTTTGCTCATTGATAAAATACGCTTATTACATATGTCCACGCAAGTAGAATATTATGTTTTAGTGGTGAGTGTACACATGGAATATTCTGAACTAGGGAAGTATGGAGTCTTCAGAGAGCAGAAGTCAAGGGAGCAGGCTGACATCGTCACTTTACCATTGTACACCATAATGATGACGTCATTCTGTGCAAGCTATTACTGGGGTTGAGCTTTTAAAGATTCTCTCTTTAAGAGTAAGCGTGTACAGACTTCAGTAAAATAAATGGTCGAAGAGGTCAGCAAGTCTGGAAGAAAAGCTCTGGAGATCTCTATATATGAAACATTGTTGTTCTAGAGGAGGAGGAGGATGAAACAGGTTCAAGTACTCCACTCAAGGGCTCCTCTGAGCCAGACAACTTGTGTCATCTTTGATATGAAGATAACTTAGATATGAGTATCAGTGTCCAAGAGGACAAGACCTGTTCAATACTCCCCAATCCATGATCAGTAGTTTCATGTCTCCATGAGAATTTGAAGATGACCATTGAAAGCTCCGAAACCATGAAGTTATTGCAACGTTTTAAATGTGTATTCAGCAAGAGCAAGAATGGTGACTCCACTGGCAAGCAAACAAATAAACAAAACAACAAGTAAACACTGCATGAGCCATGGACAAGCAATTATAGTGTCATCATGATATCTATAATCATATTTCATCGGCATTTCATTCAAAGTATTCAGCAATGATTAAGTGATTGAAGAGCGAATGATATCACTGGATCATCGAATAGTGCCATGTTTTCAGTTTTGATTAGTTTTGGTTTTATACAGACTTCTGAACATGTTTATACCGACTACCAGTTAAGATACCTGACTACAGCATCATCACCCCTATTCCCCCCATTCATCACCCCTATTCCCCCCATCATCACCGCATTCCCCCATAATTTGCCACCTTGATCCTCAATTTGTCAGCATCTGCTGAGCAGTAGGATATTTAGGACTCATTTAAACTGCAGAAGTTCCGTTTCCCTTTTGAGGGATAACCATATAATCTGCGGTATCCAAAGAATGTCTGAAATATGCCTTTTTGGTATTATAATCATGCAACGAGAAAGCGATGCAAAACTACCATGATTCTCATAGTTTTGAATTTTGAAAGCTTGAAGATCTTCGTGGCTTCAATATTTACGATAATGATCATTGACTACCTAACTATCTGAAACTTATCAATGAGAAAACTTTTAACTCGAGATTTAAGGACTAAGGTTTTGCAAATTCATGATTCACCCTACCGCATTTAATGAAGAATGGTAACTTGTTATTCCATTTAAAAAAGCTTTATTAAAATACAAAATCATGACTTACAATTGTACTCTTTATTCTAATAATTTGAAGGGTCGAAACTCTTTATTCTAATAATTTTAAGGGTCGAAACTCTACATCATGTTGAGTATTTGAACTCAAGTAATATCATGGTTCTGCAGCTAACTACTTGAGAATCGAAGTAAGAAGTAGGCATTAACATGTACATTTGAATCATAATGCTGCTTGTACATAGGCATACCATGGATATTTCATATTTTGAATTGGAACATATTGCAATTCATCCTATTTTGAAAATCATCTCCATTTTAAGACTCATGATTGAATGATTCATGCACAGTAACAGATAAGAATGAGAGCAGACATTGACTTTTGGGGCTGTGAGTACAATAGTACAATATGAGATAGGACGATAGGATCTGTGGTGAAATAAGTGAAGGATTTATCTTTCGAATTTTATGCATTAATCAGTGCAATTAATTGAAACGATTAACGCATTAATCGTTTCCAGAACCTCCCAGGCAGCATTATGATTCCGATGTCGGGGGATAATAAGTGGTATTTTAGTAAGGGTCTGCTGCTGCTGCTAGGGGACTGAAATGAGAGGTCCTTTATTCACTTATTCCTTGGTATTCCAGAATCTAGAACTTCAGACACTCTGATACAGTGGTACAACATGTACATGAGAATATAGCAGGGATTTTAAGAAGTCTCGGAACTTTCTAGAAGGGTGGAGGTGGAACTTCAGCTTCTTTCATTGTTTCACAGCCGAGTGAAACATGAGCAGGGGTTGCGTAGGAACAAGTGATTGCTAAGTTCACCATTCTGAACCATGATAATGACGTTGGTAACCTCCGGCCGCCCGTGATTCTATGATTCGTGCACGTGACAATATGTCGTTAAGAAGATGTGATTTTTAGTGGGTTCTGAGTCTAGACCCAACACTGTGCTAAGCGGCTATTCTGAAACCTTAACAACAGACATGTTACAGATATAGGTTGATGAATTTACTTCCAGATATCCATTGATGACGTCTTCAAACAAGTCATACTTATGTGGGGGTTGTGTGTTGGGTAATACCTGCAGTGGGAAGGTACAGTTTATAAATATCTCACTAGCATGTAATAATATTAGAAAGTTACACAGATCACATTTCTTCCTTATCACATCTCACACTTCACTTTTAATAGGTGGTAATTTGCAAACCAATAATATAACCAGTTTAAGAGTGATGTCTTAATCAGGGATAAGAATGTTGAATTGATCACCTGAGACTGCCTTCTTTCTACTCCACTCTCAGAATTCACATACCTCGAAGATACATGGCGTTTGTGTGTGTTTCACCTCGAGTGTGAATTGGTAGGAAATGAAATTATTTAGGAATTTACAGGATATTAAATTACCTTATTTTGGAGACGTCTCTTAACTTTTAGCATTACATTTACGGCATTGAATGCAATGACTTTGACAGAATTTGACACATAGTTTGATCAAATTGCAGCCCTTCCGAACCTCAATTTGCACTTTTGTACACACTGAAAATCTATTATAATTCCGATGTATCACGTCCGAGTTTAGTAAAAAGGAGTGACCCTGGAGCTCCAGGTGGGTAGGAAAGTAGGACTTATTTCAGTCGCTCATTCCTGGCAATGACAGATTTAAAACACACTGTTATGTTTCTATTTTGAGAACCACTCACCCCGCTGCAAAACAACAACACGGTGCTCTGCAGCCCCACACAGCTTGAAACATGTGCTGCTGAGAGCTGGCACCCTGCCAATGTGGAATGTTTACATGTGCTGCTGATAGCTGGCTCACTGCCAATGTGTTTACATGGGAATATGATAGACTGGATGATGTCATTATCAGGGGAAATAATGGTTAGTTAACGACGAGAGGTAGAAAACAAAACCCTCGTCCGTGTTTTTTGTATTGTACATTGTGAATATGAGCCGCATTTTATCATCAATCTTATCAAAGCACAGTACACAAAACAAATTATAGCCCATTGATAATCTGCAGCTGCAAAATGGAAAACCATTGAGAAGAATGGTTGGCTAAAATCCAAATAATGAGGTATGAAGTATCATGGTTTCAAACCCGCGGTTTAATATAAGTATATAAGTTATGGTCTACTGAAGAGGTGATTGACTTAGTGCTAAAACCAATAAATTTTTATTTTAATTACCCTAATCCCAAAACTATTTTTCATATCATTTGCAGATATTAAATTTCATATAATGACACACCCACGGCCTAAAGAGGCCATTTCATCGGATCATATTATTTGTTTACATCTCATGATATGAAGGTTGGCCACTCCAAAAGCCGAAAAATAACGGGACAATTTACAGGACATAGACACCACACAAAAATAATGACATAAACCCAGAAATGCAGAAAATCAAGGAACAAAAAAGACAGAATTGCTCACCATGATATTATGGGAACGGCTAGAAAAAAAGACAACATGAAATAACGGAATATGGACACAATGTCATACCATGACTTATGGACATATGGACTTATGTCTTACCATGGACTTATGGGAATATCCTCACTCTCAATGATCTTCTTCATGGGAGGGTTGGGGTACCGTGCGGGAAGAGTAGAGCCGGCTGAAACAGAGAGGGGTTGAAGGGTATCTCTCTCAGGGGTTCCCTGATCTTCTTCAGGATGTTCATGTTGGGGGAACTACCGTGCGGGAAGAGTAGAGCCGGCTGAAACAGAGAGGGGGTTAGAAGGGGTATCTCTCTCAGGGGTTCCTGATGTTCATGTTGGGGAACTACCGTGCGGGAAGAGTAGAGCCGGCTGAAACAGAGAGGGGGTTAGAAGGGGGTATCTCTCAGGGGTTCCCTGATCTTCTTCAGGATGTTCATGTTGGGGAACTACCGTGCGGGAAGAGTAGAGCCGGCTGAAACAGAGAGAGGGGTTAGAAGGTATCTCTCTCAGGGGTTCCTGATCTTCTTCAGGATGTTCATGTTGGGGAACTACCGTGCGGGAAAGAGCCGGCTGAAACAGAGAGAGGGGTTAGAAGGGGTATCTCTCAGGGGTTCCCTGATCTTCTTCAGGATGTTCATGTTGGGGGAACTACCGTGCGGGAAGAGTAGAGCCGGCTGAAACAGAGAGAGGGGTTAGAAGGGGTATCTCTCTCAGGGGGTTCCCTGATCTTCTTCAGGATGTTCATGTTGGGGAACTACCGTGCGGGAAGAGTAGAGCCGGCTGAAACAGAGAGAGGGGTTAGAAGGGGTATCTCTCTCAGGGGGTTCCCTGATCTTCTTCAGGATGTTCATGTTGGGGGAACTACCGTGCGGGAAGAGTAGAGCCGGCTGGGGTTCTGATCTTCTTCAGGATGTTCATGTTGGGGAACTACCGTGCGGGAAGAGTAGAGCGGGAAACAGAGGGGGGGGTTAGAAGGGTATCTCTCTCAGGGGTTCCCTGATCTTCTTCAGGATGTTCATGTTGGGGAACTACCGTGCGGGAAGAGTAGAGCCGGCTGAAACAGAGAGAGGGGTTAGAAGGGGTATCTCTCTCAGGGGTTCCCTGATCTTCTTCAGGATGTTCATGTTGGGGAACTACCGTGCGGGAAGAGTAGAGCCGGCTGAAACAGAGAGGGGGGTTAGAAGGGGTATCTCTCTCAGGGGGTTCCCTGATCTTCTTCAGGATGTTCATGTTGGGGAACTACCGTGCGGGAAGAGTAGAGCCGGCTGAAACAGAGAGAGGGGGTTAGAAGGGTATCTCTCTCAGGGGTTCCCTGATCTTCTTCAGGATGTTCATGTTGGGGGAACTACCGTGCGGGAAGAGTAGAGCCGGCTGAAACAGAGAGGGGTTAGAAGGGGTTCCCTGATCTTCTTCAGGATGTTCATGTTGGGGAACTACCGTGCGGGAAGAGTAGAGCCGGCTGAAACAGAGGGGGTTAGAAGGGGTATCTCTCTCAGGGGGTTCCCTGATCTTCTTCAGGATGTTCATGTTGGGGGAACTACCGTGCGGGAAGAGTAGAGCCGGCTGAAACAGAGAGAGGGGGTTAGAAGGGGTATCTCTCTCAGGGGGTTCCCTGATCTTCTTCAGGATGTTCATGTTGGGGGAACTACCGTGCGGGAAGAGTAGAGCCGGCTGAAACAGAGAGAGGGGTTAGAAGGGTATCTCTCTCAGGGGTTCCCTGATCTTCTTCAGGATGTTCATGTTGGGGGAACTACCGTGCGGGAAGAGTAGAGCCGGCTGAAACAGAGAGAGGGGGTTAGAAGGGTATCTCTCTCAGGGGGTTCCCTGATCTTCTTCAGGATGTTCATGTTGGGGGAACTACCGTGCGGGAAGAGTAGAGCCGGCTGAAACAGAGAGAGGGGTTAGAAGGGTATCTCTCTCAGGGGGGTTCTTCTTCAGGATGTTCATGTTGGGGAACTACCGTGCGGGAAGAGTAGAGCCGGCTGAAACAGAGAGAGGGGGTTAGAAGGGTATCTCTCTCAGGGGTTCCCTGATCTTCTTCAGGATGTTCATGTTGGGGGAACTACCGTGCGGGAAGAGTAGAGCCGGCTGAAACAGAGAGAGGGGTTAGAAGGGGTATCTCTCTCAGGGGTTCCCTGATCTTCTTCAGGATGTTCATGTTGGGGGAACTACCGTGCGGGAAGAGTAGAGCCGGCTGAAACAGAGAGGGGTTAGAAGGGGTATCTCTCTCAGGGGTTCCCTGATCTTCTTCAGGATGTTCATGTTGGGGAACTACCGTGCGGGAAGAGTAGAGCCGGCTGAAACAGAGAGAGGGGGTTAGAAGGGGTATCTCTCTCAGGGGGTTCCCTGATCTTCTTCAGGATGTTCATGTTGGGGAACTACCGTGCGGGAAGAGTAGAGCCGGCTGAAACAGAGAGAGGGGGTTAGAAGGGGTATCTCTCTCAGGGGGTTCCCTGATCTTCTTCAGGATGTTCATGTTGGGGGAACTACCGTGCGGGAAGAGTAGAGCCGGCTGAAACAGAGAGAGGGGGTTAGAAGGGGTATCTCTCTCAGGGGGTTCCCTGATCTTCTTCAGGATGTTCATGTTGGGGAACTACCGTGCGGGAAGAGTAGAGCCGGCTGAAACAGAGAGAGGGGTTAGAAGGGGTATCTCTCTCAGGGGGTTCCCTGATCTTCTTCAGGATGTTCATGTTGGGGGAACTACCGTGCGGGAAGAGTAGAGCCGGCTGAAACAGAGAGAGGGGGTTAGAAGGGGTATCTCTCTCAGGGGGTTCCCTGATCTTCTTCAGGATGTTCATGTTGGGGGAACTACCGTGCGGGAAGAGTAGAGCCGGCTGAAACAGAGAGGGGGGTTAGAAGGGTATCTCTCTCAGGGGTTCCCTGATCTTCTTCAGGATGTTCATGTTGGGGGAACTACCGTGCGGGAAGAGTAGAGCCGGCTGAAACAGAGAGGGGGTTAGAAGGGGTATCTCTCTCAGGGGTTCCCTGATCTTCTTCAGGATGTTCATGTTGGGGGAACTACCGTGCGGGAAGAGTAGAGCCGGCTGAAACAGAGAGAGGGGTTAGAAGGGGTATCTCTCTCAGGGGGTTCCCTGATCTTCTTCAGGATGTTCATGTTGGGGAACTACCGTGCGGGAAGAGTAGAGCCGGCTGAAACAGAGAGAGGGGTTAGAAGGGTATCTCTCTCAGGGGGTTCCCTGATCTTCTTCAGGATGTTCATGTTGGGGAACTACCGTGCGGGAAGAGTAGAGCCAGCTGAAACAGAGAGAGGGGGTTAGAAGGGTATCTCTCTCAGGGGTTCCCTGATCTTCTTCAGGATGTTCATGTTGGGGGAACTACCGTGCGGGAAGAGTAGAGCCAGCTGAAACAGAGAGAGGGGGTTAGAAGGGGTATCTCTCTCAGGGGTTCCCCTGATCTTCTTCAGGATGTTCATGTTGGGGAACTACCGTGCAGGAAACCAGCTGAAACAGAGAGGGGGGTTAGAAGGGGTATCTCTCTCAGGGGGTTCCCTGATCTTCTTCAGGATGTTCATGTTGGGGGAACTACCGTGCGGGAAAAGTAGAGCCGGCTGAAACAGAGAGAGGGGTTAGAAGGGGTATCTCTCTCAGGGGTTCCTGATCTTCTTCAGGATGTTCATGTTGGGGGAACTACCGTGCGGGAAGAGGGAGTTAGAAGGGGGTTAGAAGGGGTATCTCTCTCAGGGGTTCCCTGATCTTCTTCAGGATGTTCATGTTGGGGAACTACCGTGCGGGAAGAGTAGAGCCGGCTGAAACAGAGAGGGGGTTAGAAGGGGTATCTCTCTCAGGGGTTCCCTGATCTTCTTCAGGATGTTCATGTTGGGGAACTACCGTGCGGGAAGAGTAGAGCCGGCTGAAACAGAGAGAGGGGGTTAGAAGGGTATCTCTCTCAGGGGTTCCCTGATCTTCTTCAGGATGTTCATGTTGGGGGAACTACCGTGCGGGAAGAGTAGAGCCGGCTGAAACAGAGAGAGGGGGTTAGAAGGGGTATCTCTCTCAGGGGTTCCCTGATCTTCTTCAGGATGTTCATGTTGGGGGAACTACCGTGCGGGAAGAGTAGAGCCGGCTGAAACAGAGAGGGGGTTAGAAGGGGTATCTCTCTCAGGGGGTTCCTGATCTTCTTCAGGATGTTCATGTTGGGGAACTACCGTGCGGGAAGAGTAGAGCCGGCTGAAACAGAGAGAGGGGGTTAGAAGGGGTATCTCTCTCAGGGGTTCCCTGATCTTCTTCTTTCATGTTGGGGGAACTACCGTGCGGGAAGAGTAGAGCCGGCTGAAACAGAGAGAGGGGGTTAGAAGGGGTATCTCTCTCAGGGGTTCCCTGATCTTCTTCAGGATGTTCATGTTGGGGGAACTACCGTGCGGGAAGAGTAGAGCCGGCTGAAACAGAGAGAGGGGTTAGAAGGGGTATCTCTCTCAGGGGGTTCCCTGATCTTCTTCAGGATGTTCATGTTGGGGAACTACCGTGCGGGAAGAGTAGAGCCGGCTGAAACAGAGAGAGGGGGTTAGAAGGGTATCTCTCTCAGGGGTTCCCTGATCTTCTTCAGGATGTTCATGTTGGGGAACTACCGTGCGGGAAGAGTAGAGCCGGCTGAAACAGAGAGAGGGGTTAGAAGGGGTATCTCTCTCAGGGGTTCCCTGATCTTCTTCAGGATGTTCATGTTGGGGGAACTACCGTGCGGGAAGAGTAGAGCCGGCTGAAACAGAGAGGGGGGTTAGAAGGGGTATCTCTCTCAGGGGGTTCCCTGATCTTCTTCAGGATGTTCATGTTGGGGGAACTACCGTGCGGGAAGAGTAGAGCCGGCTGAAACAGAGAGAGGGGGTTAGAAGGGGTATCTCTCAGGGGTTCCCTGATCTTCTTCAGGATGTTCATGTTGGGGGAACTACCGTGCGGGAAGAGTAGAGCCGGCTGAAACAGAGAGAGGGGGTTAGAAGGGGTATCTCTCTCAGGGGTTCCCTGATCTTCTTCAGGATGTTCATGTTGGGGGAACTACCGTGCGGGAAGAGTAGAGCCGGCTGAAACAGAGAGAGGGGGTTAGAAGGGGTATCTCTCTCAGGGGGTTCCCTGATCTTCTTCAGGATGTTCATGTTGGGGGAACTACCGTGCGGGAAGAGTAGAGCCGGCTGAAACAGAGAGAGGGGTTAGAAGGGGTATCTCTCTCAGGGGTTCCCTGATCTTCTTCAGGATGTTCATGTTGGGGAACTACCGTGCGGGAAGAGTAGAGCCGGCTGAAACAGAGGGGGGTTAGAAGGGTATCTCTCTCAGGGGTTCCCTGATCTTCTTCAGGATGTTCATGTTGGGGGAACTACCGTGCGGGAAGAGTAGAGCCGGCTGAAACAGAGAGAGGGGTTAGAAGGGGTATCTCTCTCAGGGGTTCCTGATCTTCTTCAGGATGTTCATGTTGGGGGAACTACCGTGCGGGAAGAGTAGAGCCGGCTGAAACAGAGAGAGGGGGTTAGAAGGGGTATCTCTCTCAGGGGGTTCCCTGATCTTCTTCAGGATGTTCATGTTGGGGGAACTACCGTGCGGGAAGAGTAGAGCCGGCTGAAACAGAGAGAGGGGGTTAGAAGGGGTATCTCTCTCAGGGGTTCCCTGATCTTCTTCAGGATGTTCATGTTGGGGAACTACCGTGCGGGAAGAGTAGAGCCGGCTGAAACAGAGAGAGGGGGTTAGAAGGGGTATCTCTCTCAGGGGGTTCCCTGATCTTCTTCAGGATGTTCATGTTGGGGGAACTACCGTGCGGGAAGAGTAGAGCCGGCTGAAACAGAGAGAGGGGGTTAGAAGGGGTATCTCTCTCAGGGGGTTCCCTGATCTTCTTCAGGATGTTCATGTTGGGGGAACTACCGTGCGGGAAGAGTAGAGCCGGCTGAAACAGAGAGAGGGGTTAGAAGGGGTATCTCTCTCAGGGGTTCCCTGATCTTCTTCAGGATGTTCATGTTGGGGAACTACCGTGCGGGAAGAGTAGAGCCGGCTGAAACAGAGAGAGGGGGTTAGAAGGGGTATCTCTCTCAGGGGGTTCCCTGATCTTCTTCAGGATGTTCATGTTGGGGGAACTACCGTGCGGGAAGAGTAGAGCCGGCTGAAACAGAGAGAGGGGGTTAGAAGGGGTATCTCTCTCAGGGGGTTCCCTGATCTTCTTCAGGATGTTCATGTTGGGGAACTACCGTGCGGGAAGAGTAGAGCCGGCTGAAACAGAGAGAGGGGGTTAGAAGGGGTATCTCTCTCAGGGGTTCCCTGATCTTCTTCAGGATGTTCATGTTGGGGAACTACCGTGCGGGAAGAGTAGAGCCGGCTGAAACAGAGAGAGGGGGTTAGAAGGGGTATCTCTCTCAGGGGGTTCCCTGATCTTCTTCAGGATGTTCATGTTGGGGAACTACCGTGCGGGAAGAGTAGAGCCGGCTGAAACAGAGAGAGGGGTTAGAAGGGGTATCTCTCTCAGGGGTTCCCTGATCTTCTTCAGGATGTTCATGTTGGGGGAACTACCGTGCGGGAAGAGTAGAGCCGGCTGAAACAGAGAGAGGGGGTTAGAAGGGGTATCTCTCTCAGGGGGTTCCCTGATCTTCTTCAGGATGTTCATGTTGGGGGAACTACCGTGCGGGAAGAGTAGAGCCGGCTGAAACAGAGAGAGGGGGTTAGAAGGGGTATCTCTCTCAGGGGGTTCCCTGATCTTCTTCAGGATGTTCATGTTGGGGAACTACCGTGCGGGAAGAGTAGAGCCGGCTGAAACAGAGAGAGGGGGTTAGAAGGGGTATCTCTCTCAGGGGTTCCCTGATCTTCTTCAGGATGTTCATGTTGGGGAACTACCGTGCGGGAAGAGTAGAGCCGGCTGAAACAGAGAGAGGGGGTTAGAAGGGGTATCTCTCAGGGGTTCCCTGATCTTCTTCAGGATGTTCATGTTGGGGGAACTACCGTGCGGGAAGAGTAGAGCCGGCTGAAACAGAGAGAGGGGTTAGAAGGGGTATCTCTCTCAGGGGGTTCCCTGATCTTCTTCAGGATGTTCATGTTGGGGGAACTACCGTGCGGGAAGAGTAGAGCCGGCTGAAACAGAGAGAGGGGGTTAGAAGGGGTATCTCTCTCAGGGGGTTCCCTGATCTTCTTCAGGATGTTCATGTTGGGGGAACTACCGTGCGGGAAGAGTAGAGCCGGCTGAAACAGAGAGAGGGGGTTAGAAGGGGTATCTCTCTCAGGGGGTTCCCTGATCTTCTTCAGGATGTTCATGTTGGGGGAACTACCGTGCGGGAAGAGTAGAGCCGGCTGAAACAGAGAGAGGGGGTTAGAAGGGGTATCTCTCTCAGGGGTTCCCTGATCTTCTTCAGGATGTTCATGTTGGGGAACTACCGTGCGGGAAGAGTAGAGCCGGCTGAAACAGAGAGAGGGGGTTAGAAGGGTATCTCTCTCAGGGGTTCCTGATCTTCTTCAGGATGTTCATGTTGGGGGAACTGCAAGAGTAGAGCCGGCTGAAACAGAGAGAGGGGTTAGAAGCGGGGAACTACCTCTCAGGGGGTTCCTCTCAGGGGTTCCCTGATCTTCTTCAGGATGTTCATGTTGGGGGAACTACCGTGCGGGAAGAGTAGAGCCGGCTGAAACAGAGAGAGGGGGTTAGAAGGGGTATCTCTCTCAGGGGGTTCCCTGATCTTCTTCAGGATGTTCATGTTGGGGAACTACCGTGCGGGAAGAGTAGAGCCGGCTGAAACAGAGAGGGGGTTAGAAGGGGTATCTCTCTCAGGGGTTCCTGATCTTCTTCAGGATGTTCATGTTGGGGAACTACCGTGCGGGAAGAGTAGAGCCGGCTGAAACAGAGAGAGGGGGTTAGAAGGGGTATCTCTCTCAGGGGTTCCCTGATCTTCTTCAGGATGTTCATGTTGGGGGAACTACCGTGCGGGAAGAGTAGAGCCGGCTGAAACAGAGAGAGGGGGTTAGAAGGGGTATCTCTCTCTCAGGGGTTCCCTGATCTTCTTCAGGATGTTCATGTTGGGGGAACTACCGTGCGGGAAGAGTAGAGCCGGCTGAAACAGAGAGAGGGGGTTAGAAGGGTATCTCTCTCAGGGGGTTCCCTGATCTTCTTCAGGATGTTCATGTTGGGGAACTACCGTGCGGGAAGAGTAGAGCCGGCTGAAACAGAGAGAGGGGGTTAGAAGGGGTATCTCTCTCAGGGGTTCCCTGATCTTCTTCAGGATGTTCATGTTGGGGAACTACCGTGCGGGAAGAGTAGAGCCGGCTGAAACAGAGAGGGGGTTAGAAGGGGTATCTCTCTCAGGGGGTTCCCTGATCTTCTTCAGGATGTTCATGTTGGGGGAACTACCGTGCGGGAAGAGTAGAGCCGGCTGAAACAGAGAGAGAGGGGGTTAGAAGGGGTATCTCTCTCAGGGGGTTCCCTGATCTTCTTCAGGATGTTCATGTTGGGGAACTACCGTGCGGGAAGAGTAGAGCCGGCTGAAACAGAGGGGCAAGGGGTATCTCTCTCAGGGGTTCCCTGATCTTCTTCAGGATGTTCATGTTGGGGGAACTACCGTGCGGAAGAGCGGCTGAAACAGAGAGAGGGGGTTAGAAGGGGTATCTCTCTCAGGGGGTTCCCTGATCTTCTTCAGGATGTTCATGTTGGGGAACTACCGTGCGGGAAGAGTAGAGCCGGCTGAAACAGAGAGGGGTTAGAAGGGGTATCTCTCTCAGGGGTTCCCTGATCTTCTTCAGGATGTTCATGTTGGGGAACTACCGTGCGGGAAGAGTAGAGCCGGCTGAAACAGAGAGGGGGGTTAGAAGGGTATCTCTCAGGGGGTTCCCTGATCTTCTTCAGGATGTTCATGTTGGGGAACTACCGTGCGGGAAGAGTAGAGCCGGCTGAAACAGAGAGAGGGGGTTAGAAGGGGTATCTCTCTCTCAGGGGGTTCCCTGATCTTCTTCAGGATGTTCATGTTGGGGGAACTACCGTGCGGGAAGAGTAGAGCCGGCTGAAACAGAGAGAGGGGGTTAGAAGGGGTATCTCTCTCAGGGGGTTCCCTGATCTTCTTCAGGATGTTCATGTTGGGGGAACTACCGTGCGGGAAGAGTAGAGCCGGCTGAAACAGAGAGAGAGGGGGTTAGAAGGGGTATCTCTCTCAGGGGGTTCCCTGATCTTCTTCAGGATGTTCATGTTGGGGGAACTACCGTGCGGGAAGAGTAGAGCCGGCTGAAACAGAGAGAGGGGGTTAGAAGAGGTATCTCTCTCAGGGGGTTCCCTGATCTTCTTCAGGATGTTCATGTTGGGGGAACTACCGTGCGGGAAGAGTAGAGCCGGCTGAAACAGAGAGAGGGGGTTAGAAGGAAGTGAAAACCTGCAAAGGAATTATAGACTGAAATACGGGATCACGAAGGTTCTTATCTCACTGGGGATTGGTTATCAATTAAGGGTTGCATCCGGTTACATCTAACACTTAGGGTTTCCAATATCGGTCGAAATTTTTTAACGGCGATAATCGATAACTTTTTGTGAATTATCGGCGATACCGATAATTATCGGCGATAAATTTACTTCAATTTTAGACGTCAATTTATTGCTGAGTTTTTGGCTGCTTTGTGTTAGACTCAGCCATCTCGGCCTGTGGACGATCAATACTTTGCTTTGCTTTGAGATGATTCCACAAACTAGAATAACTGCTCTTCGAAGTTGCAGCAGAATCGCGGCAGACTTCGTACACTGCTTTCAGACCACTTCCTCCCCCTCATTTGTATAGAGCAGCCATATGCTATGGCTTGTTAAATACAAATTGAAGCAACAGAGACTCGAAGTAGAACGTGAGTCCAAGGTCAAACGCTTAAAACAGTTTGGAAAAAATTTCAAATTAAACTAAGCTTGGGCATATTTTGTTTTGAAATGATAATGATGATCATGAGACACATGGCCGTGAGAAATGCTACGAATTGTTATTTAAACTGGTCCGCTGCTTTGAATAATGTAAGATGACATTTCCACTATAAAGTATCAAGAATCAAAATATAAAATAGTGCTTCCATAGTTTCATACAAAGCTCGGAGAAAGTGATATAAGTGCTTTGGAGTACTCAGTACTGCTCTATTGTTCTGGTTTAAATTGAAATTGTAGTATATCATATCGAAATCTATCCTCTGTTCTTCTAGAAGGCTGGTAAACCGTGAAATTGACTGAAACCAATTCATTTCAGTTAAATATTATGGTTTTAAAAGTATTAAATTTTATCGGTTTATCGGCACAAAATTATCGCCGATAAACGATAACTGATTTTGGTCCAATTATCGCCGATGATTTTATCGGCGATATTATCGGTTGGAAACCCTACTAACACTGTAAAAGTGCTGTCGCGATGGAGGAAATGGTTTAAGAGGGGGGCACACACGGGGAATGGAAAGAGCACCTCACTGGAAAGGGAAACGCAGGGGTAATTGAAAAAACGTAGCAGACTCCTGACTTCATGAGTCTCATAAATTTCCAGGGTTATCAAAGTAACGTCTTACATAGATTTGAATTCCGCATGAGTAAATATTAATAATTTTATTTTCTCTGGATCATCATTGCTAAACATGGCACCAGGCCGTTTTATCTCTCGAAATTTGGAATGTAAATTTTATGAAAAATGTCACGAAATTATGCAAAATAATTATCCCGATCGTTGCATCCTTGTGTAAATGTGTAAATATCGAGTAAAATGACTTTCTTTAGATTGCACAATTTTTGTATATATTATCCGATTACAAAACAGAATGCCGAAAAACGGTCGGGTATAAATGATATTCATTTGCAAGTGACGACATGATCACGCATGAAAATGATGAACATATAACGCATATTGCTCGACTTCGTAAACATGACATCTACAAATTACGCGATATAAAATGACAAACGTTTTTGTAGGGCAGATCACAAGTTTTCCGACTAGACTTTGTCTGGGCTGATTACAATAAACCCCCACGCATATTTCATTGATCCTCTCAGATTGTCCTGGGTATACGTTCGTATCCTTGATCAACTTGTTAGGGGGGAGGGGACTTGGCTATACATGCAATAATGCGCCAGTACGCCATGATTTGGCGAAAATGCCCTGTAATTATGTCCCAGTACACCATGATTTGACGAAAAGGCCTTGTCATTATGTGCCAGTACGCCATGATTTGACGAAAATGCCTTGTCATTATGTGCCAGTACGCCATGATTTGGCGCAAATGCCATGTTATTATGTGCCAGAATGCCATGATTTGGCGAAAATGCCATGTTATTAATTCGCAAGTACGCCATGATTTGGCGAAAAAATGCCAACACAACAGTCAAAATGTCATATTATACGCGTGATTTGGCTACATGAATCATAATGCCATGTTCTGGCGTACATATTATTATTATTATGTAGCAACAGACACCCTGCATCTAGACAGAGGCCACCCAGACACACATAATTAAATATGTAATATATTATTCATACTATGCATATTCACGTGTAATATTTGATTCTGTAAAGTGGTAAATCCACGTAGTTTTGTAGTAGCAACTTATTAGGGAGTTGAAAGACTTGCAGCAGTAGGAAGGAGTGTGGGAGGGTAAGTTGACAACACTGTCAAAGCAGTCGGAGCTGTGGAGAGACGGTGGGAGGGTATTTAGAACGAGAGGCGTATACATCGTACAACTGTCAAGCGGAGTTCTCTATCTGACAAGCCATCTCTGACATCACCTTATTTTGACACCAACTCGCCTTGACACCAGTTCACTCTGACACCAGTCCTCAGAGACACAGGGTCACTTTGACACACGTATTTTCTGCTTTTTTTCATACACAGTGTACAAACAAAGCTTTTTCAATTCTATGAAAAACAGAGCACTATACATCTAAAAACATAGCACTATACATCTTGACCAAGGATCTAAATTCCACTGTCTGCCTCCTAATTTGCTGCTGTCTCTGAATTGGTCTGTATCATGTACACAAAGCTTGTACATGGAGTTGGAGGTTGCAATGACGTCATTATCAGGCTTTAGAATAGCTCCCTGGTGACACAGAACAAACTATCTGTAGCGCACGTCTTTCAATAGTATCAGTATCATGTTTGATGTGGAATGTAATTAGTGGATGTGACAAATGACTCTTGTATAGTAGTATCTTACTATCTTAGTATCATGCCATGAGATGAAATGCAATGTTGTAAGAAGCACTCCAGCAGCAGCAGATATAATATACTCTTTACTTCTTTACGTCAGAAGCTGCTTCATTATGGCGTCAAAGCTAAAGAAATTGCTTAAACTTTGCCTTGAAATTGGAATCTTCGCGCGCACATCCAATCGAAGGAAAGAGTAGAGACTTCGGTACACCGTTACTCAAAACACAATACCTTTTGTTGGTCGAAACAAGCACAGATGTTGTGTGCCCTGAATACACTCGATTCTGAGAAGTGACATTTCTAATGAATAGTTTGATATAACTCAGATGAATCAAAAATACTGTACTTTCTTCAGTCATAACCAGTCAGTCATTACAGTAACGGTCCTGATTGATTGAAATCCTACGGGAGGAAACCTGTAGAGGCTTTGAAAAGAAATAATTTTAAAAAACCCCTCGACCACGATTGAGTACTTAGCAAAGCAAGCTCAACTGAAATTGTCTTAATCCCTGCTGACAAAACTGCTACTTTTGTAATAATTTTTGAATTTTGGCAAAAATCCCTGTTATCAAACATAACTTTTCAGTATGTGCTATAGTTTGTACCTCATTTAATAGACATAACAATGTTACAACGTGAGTTTAATTGCGCAACACACCGTATAGAATTACAGAACAAACATGAATAATAGACGGTTGAGAAAACCGTATTTAAAAGTAGATTTCGAATGTTGATTACGACAAATCCAGTGAAAGCGCCTTTTTCTACTGTGCAGCAATTAGTTGTATCAAGTATTTAGTTGTACAGTTATTTCAATATTTCATCGTACGGACAACTGATTACTCAACTTAACGTGCTAGTAGATATTTTAACTTTTTGGAGATCAGAATGTGACCTTGATATGTTTTGAAAGTGTTTTTAAACGTTGTGGCCTGCAGAAGTTTATAAAAGTATTGAATAGTAAGAAAGATAGCGAGCAGTGTATACTAATAGTTTTCCTTGTTAAAATGTTTTAGATTCCATTTGAATCAGACTGATGAAGTGATGAGGAGCGAATGATAATTGTGATAAAACATCACCAGCCAGAAAAATGATAAAAGCGGCAAGGATTGCCACAAGTTGCTCCTTTGACGGTCCTAAACAGGATAATCGATTTAATGCAGGTTGCAGAGTTGGAATTGCAGAATGCACACAATGTACTCAATACTCTTAATACCTGAATTTCATAATATTATTAAATATTAATCAAAAGGAAATCATTACATCAAAGTGGGTTACATTACCTCTAAACTCGATGATCTTGTTCGAATTGACGGTCCACAGTGTTTCTGAAAGCAGAAAAAATCACTGAAAATTACACTTGTATCATCTATTACTCTTACTGGCGCCTCAAACTGGTGTCAACTGTGGATGACACTGGTGTCAACTTTACCATCACACTGGTGTCAACTATGAATCGCTCTGATGCCAACTATAACTCGCACTATTTTTAACTATCCGTTCTAAACCTCACGCTGGTGCAGTGTCAGCTATACCTAGAACACTGTTCTCAACTATTTACAGTTTCGCACCTGTTTGCACTCCTCTTCCTTGATCCTGAGTTGCTCCAGTTCCACAGTGCACTGCTCCCTCAGTTCCCTCTCCGACTCCACCTCCCGCTGGAGCAGTCTGACTTTGCTGTTCTGCTGCATCAGCCCCCTCTGTGTCTAGCTCCTGGGAACGGGAGTGGGGGTTGCCATGGGGAATAGGGGTTGCCAGGGGAATAGGGGTTAGGGATGTCAGGGGAATGGGGGTTGCCATGGGGAATAGGGGTTGCAGGGGAATAGGGTTAGACTGTTAGCGGTTGTCAGGGGAATGGGGGTTGCCATGGGGAATAGGGTTGTCAGGGGGAATAGGGGTTAGAGGGTCAGGGGGAATAGGAGTTGTCAGGGGGAATAGGCTGCCAGGGGAATGGGGTAAGGTTGTCAGGGGAGAAGGCTATGGAATAGGTTGTCAGGGGAATAGGGTTAGAGGTTGTCAGGGGGAATAGGGGTTGTCGGGGGGAATAGGCTGTCAGGGGAATAGCCGGGTTAGGGGTTGTCAGGGGAATAGGGGTTGTCATGGGGAATAGGGTTGTCAGGGGAATAGGGAGTGGGGGTTGTCAGGGGGAATAGTCAGGGTTAGGGGTTGTCAGGGGAATCAGAAGGAGGTTGTCAGGGGATATAGGTCTTGAATTCTCAATTAATTGTTCAACTCTTATCAAGACAGTTCAAGAAGCAAGGGGTTACTGAAATCATAAAAACATTGAAATTGCCTTTGAAGGCATGTAAAATGTGGCGGTCTTTAAATTTGTATACCTAACATAGAAATTAGCATAAATCCGAATCCTTGGAGCTATTAAGAAGTTCGATGCTCAGCCAGCAGATTTTTTTAGTCAAGGGAAGTGAAATCGATAATATGCATGAGATTTATGGGGTGTAGATCATCTCATCTGAAGGAGTTCTTGCGTTGAATTCAATAATCAACCATAGATGATCATGAACATGAACTTTTTTCACTTTATTAGAACATCCATCAAAAGTGTGTGATATATTTTTCAAAGAAATTTCACTTTTCTTCTCATAAGTCCATAATGATTAAAAAAGTCGAGAAACATCGTTGCAATCTATGGAAATACACCTTTGAAGTGATTTGGGCAAATAATACCCAAGCAATGAAATTGGATATAAATCGTCCAATTATTTGGGCACAAAATGTCCAAATTCCTTGGGTAAAATACAACCAAACCTTCATCGAGAATATCTCTATTATTCATCCCAATTTTTATCAAAAAATTTTGTTGTGAATTTAAAGAACAATTTCTAACTTATATCAGCATGCTTTCAAGTTGCAATTTGAGTAATGAAATGTTCGAAATAAAAAATCTAAATTTGGTAAAAAATGATTTGGGCGAATATTGCCCAATGGGCAGTTTTTGCCCAATACAGTATCACCCATGAAAGTGACCAACAGAGACTCAAAATGAAATATTGTAGCTCCATACTCCAATATGCCACCAAATTCGGTTGTAACATAATGTTAGATACCTTGTTCTATATTTTTTCCTGTTTATTAACCTTTATCATGATTTATCTTTCTGGTATACGAACTTAAAGATTGGGCAAAATTTACCCACCAAACACTTTACGTAAGTTTAAAAGCCAAACACTTTAAGTGTTAAGAGGGGGGCACACACGGGGAATGGAAAGAGCACCTCACTGGAAAGGGAAACGCAGGGGTAATTGAAAAAACGTAGCAGACTCCTGACTTCATGAGTCTCATAAATTTCCAGGGTTATCAAAGTAACGACTTACATAGATTTGAATTCCGCATGAGTAAATATTAATAATTTTATTTTCTCTGGATCATCATTGCTAAACATGGCACCAGGCCGTTTTATCTCTCGAAATTTGGAATGTAAATTTTATGAAAAATGTCACGAAATTATGCAAAATAATTATCCCGATCGTTGCATCCTTGTGTAAATGTGTAAATATCGAGTAAAATGACTTTCTTTATATTGCACAATTTTTGTATATTATCCGATTACAAAACAGAATGCCGAAAAACGGTCGGGTATAAATGATATTCATTTGCAAGTGACGACATGATCACGCATGAAAATGATGAACATATAACGCATATTGCTCGACTTCGTAAACATGACATCTACAAATTACGCGATATAAAATGACAAACGTTTTTGTAGGGCAGATCACAAGTTTTCCGACTAGACTTTGTCTGGGCTGATTACAATAAACCCCCACGCATATTTCATTGATCCTCTCAGATTGTCCTGGGTATACGTTCGTATCCTTGATCAACTTGTTAGGGGAGGGACTTGGCTACACATGCAATAATGCGCCAGTACGCCATGATTTGACGAAAATGCCCTGTAATTATGTCCCAGTACGCCATGATTTGACGAAAAGGCCTTGTCATTATGTGCCAGTACGCTATGATTTGACGAAAATGCCTTGTCATTATGTGCCAGTACGCCATGATTTGGCGCAAATGCCATGTTATTATGTGCCAGAATGCCATGATTTGGCGAAAATGCCATGTTATTAATTCGCAAGTACGCCATGATTTGGCGAAAAATGCCAACACAACAGTCAAAATGTCATATTATACGCGTGATTTGGCTACATGAATCATAATGCCATGTTCTGGCGTATATTATTATTATGTAGCAACAGACACCTGCATCTAGACAGAGGCCACCCAGACACACATAATTAAATATGTAATATATTATTCATACTATGAATATTCACGTGTAATATTTGATTCTGTAAAGTGGTAAATCCACGTAGTTTTGTAGTAGCAACTTATTAGGGAGTTGAAAGACCTGCAGCAGTAGGAAGGAGTGGGAGGGTAAGTTGACAACACTGTCAAAGCAGTCGGAGCTGTGGAGAGACGGTGGGAGGGTATTTAGAACGAGAGGCGTATACATCGTACTACTGTCAAGCGGAGTTCTCTATCTGACAAGCCATCTCTGACATCACCTTATTTTGACACCAACTCGCCTTGACACCAGTTCACTCTGACACCAGTCCTCAGAGACACAGGGTCACTTTGACACAAGTATTTTCTGCTTTTTTTCATACACAGTGTACAAACAAAGCTTTTTCAATTCTATGAAAAACAGAGCACTATACATCTAAAAACATAGTACTTTACATCTTGACCAAGGATCTAAATTCCACTGTCTGCCTCCTAATTTGCTGCTGTCTCTGAATTGGTCTGTATCATGTACACAAAGCTTGTACATGGAGTTGGAGGTTGCAATGACGTCATGATCAGGCTTTAGAATAGCTCCCTGGTGACACAGAACAAACTATCCGTAGCACACGTCTTACAATAGTATCAGTATCATGTTTGATGCTGAATGTAATTAGTGGATGTGACAAATGACTCTAGTATAGTAGTATCTTACTATCTTAGTATCATGACACTAGATGAAAGTGCAATGTTGTAAGGAGCACTCCAGCAGCAGCAGATATAATATACTCTTTACTTCTTTACGTCAGAAGCTGCTTCATTATGGCGTCAAAGCTAAAGAAATTGCTTAAACTTTGCCTTGAAATTGGAATCTTCGCGCGCACATCCAATCGAAGGAAAGAGTAGAGACTTCGGTACACCGTTACTCAAAACACAATACCTTTTGTTGGTCGAAACAAGCACAGATGTTGTGTGCACTGAATACATTCGATTCTGAGAAGTGACATTTCTAATGAATAGTTTGATATAACTCAGATGAATCAAAAATACTGTACTTTCTTCAGTAATAACCAGTCAGTCATTACAGTAACGGTCCTGATTGATTGAAATCCTACGGGAGGAAACCTGTAGAGGCTTTGAAAAGAAATAATTTTAAAAACCCTCGACCACGATTGAGTACTTAGCAAAGCAAGCTCAACTGAAATTGTCTTAATCCCTGCTGACAAAACTGCTACTTTTGTAATAATTTTGAATTTTGGCAAAAATCCCTGTTATCAAACATAACTTTTCAGTATATGTGCTATAGTTTGTACCTCATTTAATAGACATAACAATGTTACAACGTGAGTTTAATTGCGCAACACACCGTATAGAATTACAGAACAAACATGAATAATAGACGGTTGAGAAAACCGTATTTAAAAGTAGATTTCGAATGTTGATTACGACAAATCCAGTGAAAGCGCCTTTTTCTTCTGTGCAGCAATTAGTTGTATTGCAAGTATTTAGTTGTACAGTTATTTCAATATTTCATCGTACGGACAACTGATTACTCAACCCAACGTGCTAGTAGATATTTTAACTTTTGGAGATCAGAATGTGACCTTGATATGTTTTGAAAGTGTTTTTAAACGTTGTGGCCTGCAGAAGTTTATAAAAAAGTATTGAATAGTAAGAAAGATAGCGAGCAGTGTATACTAATAGTTTTCCTTGTTAAAATGTTTTAGATTCCATTTGAATCAGACTGATGAAGTGATGAGGAGCGAATGATAATTGTGATAAAACATCACCAGCCAGAAAAATGATAAAAGCGGCAAGGATTGCCACAAGTTGCTCCTTTGACGGTCCTAAACAGGATAATCGATTTAATGCAGGTTGCAGAGTTGGAGTTGCACAATGCACACAATGTACTCAATACTCTTAATACCTGAATTTCAAAATATTATTTCAAACTAGCGTTTGCCCGCGAAGATTCGCGGAAACAATCAACCTGATACCTTTGGTTTATCTTGTATCCAGCAGCCAACAGCTACTTGCTTCATGAACTCATCTTGGAATTTGATAAGTAATTGGATCACCATTACCGCTTACCGAGGATTACAGATATTCGCGGAAATGCACTGCACAACATACTTTAGTACTTTGTAATTTGAGATCACCTATATAGTATTGCCTTTCCATAGCATATATTAGCATTAGTAAACGCATGATATTTATTATAAATAACTAATCAACGGATGGTCCAATTCAAATTTTCCTTAAATATTAATAAGCCCCTTAATTGAGAGAAGATTTTCCCGAAAAAACGATCAAAAATATCAAATTCACTTCTTAAATAGTCATTTTACACAGACAGACAGACAGATGCGAACACTCTGAAATTATTAATATAGATTAATCAAAAGGAAATCATTACATCAAAGTAGGTTTACGTACCTCTAAACTCGATGATCTTGTTCAATTGACGGTCACAGTGTTTTGAAAGCGAAAAAATCCGAAATTTCCTTGTTCATCTATTACTCTTATCGCCCCAAAAAACTGGGGGTGTTTTTAACATGGAAAAGAACCCCTTTTGCCCAATGGGCAGTTTTCCCCAATACAGTATCACCAAAAGTGACCAACAGAGACTAAAATGAAATTTTAGCTCCCCCCAATTTTCCCCCAAAATTCCCCATTTTGTAACATAATGTTAAAATCCCTTTTCTTTTTTTCCTGTTTATTAACCTTTATCATGATTTATCTTTCGGGTATACGAACTTAAAGATTGGGAAAAATTTCCCCCCAAAACACTTTACGTAATTTTAAAAACCCAAACATTTTAAAGGGGTTTTAAGGGGGGGCACACACAGGGTGGAAAGAGCACCTCACGGGAAAAGGGGGAAACGGGGGGGGTAAATTAAAAAAACGTAGCAGACCCCGATTTCCCTTGAGTCTCAAAAATTTTCCCAAGGGTTAAAAGTAACGACTTACATGATTTGAATTCCCATGAGTAAATAAAAAATTTTTTTTCTCTGGATCATCTTTTCTAAACATGGCACCAGGCCTTTTTATCTCTCGAAATTTGGAATGTAAATTTTAGAAAATGTCACAAAATTTAAACAAAATAATTACCCCGATCGTTGCATCCTTGTGTAAATTTAAATACCCCGAGTAAAATAACTTTCTTTATATTGCACAATTTTTTTTTATCCGTTAAAAAACAGAATGCCGAAAAACGGTCGGGTAAAATGATTTCTTTTTAATTTGACGACATGATCCCCAAAATGAAAATGATGAACATATAACGCATATTGCTGGGCTTCTTTAAAAAATGACATCTACAAATTACGCTTTAAAAAATGAAAAAACTTTTTTGAGGGCAGTACAATTTTTCCCAAACTAGATTTTTGTCTGGGCTGATTACAAAAAACCCCCCGCATTTTTCATTAAATCCTCTCAGATTGTCCTGGGTATACGTTCGTATCCCGTCAACTTGTTAGGGGGGATTTGGGCTACAAAATAATCCCCATAGCCATATTTGACGAAAATGCCCTGTAATTATGTCCCAGTACGCCATGATTTGACAAAAAGGCCTTGTCATTTGGCCAGTCCCTTTTTAAATTTGACAAAAACCCCGGTCTTTTGGTGCCAGTACGCCAGGGTTTGGCCAAATGCCATGTTATTATGTGCCAGAATGCCAGGGTTTGGCGAAAATGCCATGTTTTAATTCCCCGGTCGCCATGATTTGGCAAAAATTAACCCAGTAAAAATGTCATATTATCCGTGATTTGGCTGAATATAATCCAATTTCTGGCGTATTTATTATTATTACCCGGCAACAGACCCCCTGCATCTAGACAGAATACCCAGACCACAATTTAAAATTTGAAAATATATTTTCATATTTGAATATTCATTAAATTTTGTTCTGTAAAGTGGTAAATCCACTTTTTGTAACAACTTATTAGGAGTTAAAAGACCTGCAGCAGTAGGAAAAATTGGGGGGGTAAGTTGACCACAAAAAAAACAGTCGGAGCTGTGGAGAGACGGTGGGGGGGTTTTTTAGAACAGAGGCGTAAAATCGCCTACTGTAAAAAGCAGGTTCTCTATCTGACCAAGCCATCTCTGACATCACCTTATTTTGACACCAACTCGCCTTGACCCCCAGTTCACCCCTGACCCAGTCCTCAGAGACAGGGGCCTTTGACACAAGTTTTTTTCTGTTTTTTTTCCTTACAAAATTTAACAAACAAAGCTTTTTCAATTCTAAAAAAACGAGCACTATACATCAAAAAACAAAATTCCTTTCATCTTGCCCCAAGGATCTAAATTCCACTGTCTGCCCCCTAATTTGCTGCTGTCTCTAAATTTGGGTTTTGTATCATGTACAAAAGCTTTTTACAGGGGTTTAGGTTGCAATGAATTCATGATCAGGTTTTAAAATAGCCCCCTGGTGACACAGAACAAACTATCCATGGCACACGTCTTTCAATAGTATGATATCATGTTTGATGTGAATGTAATTAGTGGATGTGACAAATGACTCTTAGTATAGTAGTATCTTACTATCTTTAGTATCATGACATCAGATGAAAGTGCAATGTTGTGCGAAGCACTCCAGCAGCAGCAGATATAATATAATTTTACTTCTTTACGTCAGAAGTTGTTTCATTATGGCGTCAAAGCTAAAGAAATTGCTTAAACTTTGCCTTGAAATTGGAATCTTCGCGCGCACATCCAATCGAAGGAAAGAGTAGAGACTTTGGCACCGTTACTCAAAACACAATACCTTTGTTGGTCGAAACAAGCACAGATGTTGTGCACTGAATACATTCGATTCTGGAGAAGTGACATTTCTAATGAATAGTTTGATATAACTCAGATGAATCAAAATACTGTAATTTTCTTCAGCAATAACCAGTCAGTCATTACAGTAACGGTCCTGATTGGATTGAAATCCTACGGGAGAAAACCTGTAGAGGCTTTGAAAGAATAATTTTAAAAACCTCGACCACGATTGAGTACTTAGCAAAGCAAGCCCAACTGAAATTGTCTTAATCCCCTGCTGACAAACTGCTACTTTTGTAATAATTTTTGAATTTTGGCAAAAATCCCTGTTATCAAACATAAGCCTGTATAAAATTGCTAGTTTGTACCTCATTTAATAGACATAAACAATGTTACAACGTGAGTTTAATTGCAACAACACCGTATAGAATTACATAGAACAAACATGATGAATAGACGGTTGAAAACCGTATTTAAAAGTAGATTTCGGAATGTTGATTACGACAATCCAGTGAAAGCGCTCTTTCTTCTGTGCAGCAATTAGTTATTGCAAGTATTTAGTTGTACAGTTATTTCAATATTTTCATCGTACGGACAGCGATTACTCAACTTAACGTGCTAGTAGATATTTTAACTTTTGGAGATCAGAATGTGACCTGATATGTTTTGAAAGTGTTTTTAAACGTTGTGGCCTGCAGAAGTTTATAAAAGTATTGAATAGTAAGAAAGATAGCGAGCAGTGTATACTAATAGTTTTCCTTGTTAAAATGTTTTAGATTCCATTTGAATCAGACTGATGAAGTGATGAGAGCGAATGATAATTGTGATAAAACATCACCAGCCAGAAAAATGATAAAAGCGGCAAGGATTGCCACAAGTTGCTCCTTTGACGGTCCTAAACAGGATAATCGATTTAATGCAGGTTGCAGAGTTGGAGTTGCACAATGCACACAATGTACTCAATACTCTTAATACCTGAATTTCATAATATTATTAAATACTAGCGTTTGCCCGCGAAGATTCCTTGAAACAATCAACCTGATACCTTTGGTTTATCTTGTATCCAGCAGCCAACAGCTACTTGCTTCATGAACTCATCTTGGAATTTGATAAGTAATTGGATCACCATTACCGCTTACCGAGGATTACAGATATTCGCGGAAATGCACTGCACAACATACTTTAGTACTTTGTAATTTGAGATCACCTATATAGTATTGCCTTTCCATAGCATATATTAGCATTAGTAAACGCATGATATTTATTATGCAAATAACTAATCAACGGATGGTCCAATTCAAATTTTCCTTAAATATTAATAAGCCCCTTAATTGAGAGAAGATTTTCCCGAAAAAAACGATCAAAAATATCAAATTCACTTCTTAAATAGTCATTTTACACAGACAGACAGACAGATGCACGAACACTCTGAAATTATTAATATAGATAGTTAAATATGCAATCATTACATCAAAGTGGGTTACATTACCTCTAAACTCGATGATCTTGTTCGAATTGACGGTCCACAGTGTTTCTGAAAGCAGAAAAAAATCACTGAAAATTACACTTGTATCATCTATTACTCTTACTGGCGCCTCAAACTGGTGTCAACTGTGGATGACACTGGTGTCAACTTTACCATCACACTGGTGTCAACTATGAATCGCTCTGACCCATATCCAAAAAATAAAAAATTTCCTCCGAACCAGAAATTTTTGCCCATTTTGCAGCCTACTCACTTCACCCACAAATTGCTTTTGCCTATTTCGCCGTCTACTCGCTTCGCATTTGAAATTGATTCCATTTTGCCAGCGAAGCAAACAGGCCTCAAAATTGGCTCCTTTAATGATTATTATTAAGCAAAAGCAATTATTTTGATAAACTTGATAAAATCACGAACAGTCAGTCAATTGCATGTAGACCTTTTGATTTCGAATCCCTACTGACACTGTCCTTCGACACTGACTGTGTCTTGGGCCAATTTAATAAAATTACATAATTTGATGACAACAGCCCGCCGCAGGCGAAAATTTGGAACCTGTTTTACCTCTGAGACTGTCTAGGATCATTCCAGCAACATAATTTGATCATAACAGCCTGCCGCAGGCGAAAATTTGGAACCTGTTTTACCTCTGAGACTGTTTAGGATCAATTCAGATTTCAGCAACATAATTTGATGACAACAGCCCGCCGCAGGCGAAAATTTGGAACCTGTTTTACCTCTGAGACTGTCTAGGATCATTCCAGCAACATAATTTGATCATAACAGCCTGCCGCAGGCGAAAATTTGGAACCTGTTTTACCTCTGAGACTGTTTAGGATCAATTCAGATTTCAGCAACATAATTTGATCACAACAGCGAGGCGAAAATTTGGAACCTGTTTTACCTCTGAGACTGTTAAGGATCAATTCAGCAACATAATTTGATCACAACAGCCCGCCGCAGGCGAAAATTTGGAACCTGTTTTTCCTCTTAGACTGTCTACGATCATTCCAGCACCATAATTTGATCACAACAACCGCCACAGGCGCAAATTTGGAACATTTTTTTTACCTCTGAGACTGTTTAGGATCAATTTAGCAACATAATTTGATCATAACAGCCTGCCGCAGGCGAAAATTTTGAACCTGTTTTACGTCTGAGACTGTCTAGAATCATTCCAGCAACATAATTTGATCACAACAGCCCGCCGCGGGCGACATTTGGAACCTGTTTTACCTCTGAGACTGTCTAGGATCAATTCAGCAACATGATTTGATTCCTGACAACAGCTTGTCGAAGACAAAAACTTTCAAGGTTTTTCGCATCTGAATCACTTTAATTTGTTCTCCCTGGGAAGGTGCTCACATGGAGGGATGACGCCTCTGAAAATGCCAATTTAGATTGTCAATTGTGGGCACGCAGTCACGTTTTTGCACATTCCACATTGAATATCTTTCTAAGTTTATACTTTTATACGTATCCTAATTCTTATCACTGAAACTGTTAGTTAGTACAGGAATGATTTGAAATTTCATTAATTTTATTCATTCGAATGCTATTCGGGTGAAACACAGTACAGAAAATCAAATTTTGTGTACTAGCTTTCTGCCGAGAATTTCCTCCGTTTTCCCCCAAAATTTCCTCCGTCTCAAAATTTCCTCCGAACCAGGTTTGCCGGTTCGCGGCTTTTTGGATATGGGCGCTCTGATGCCAACTATAACTCGCACTATTTTTAACTATCCGTTCTAAACCTCACGCTGGTGCAGTGTCAGCTATACCTAGAACACTGTTCTCAAATATTTACAGTTTCGCACCTGTTTGCACTCCTCCTCCTTGATCCTGAGTTGCTCCAGTTCCACAGTGCACTGCTCCCTCAGTTCCCTCTCCGACTCCACCTCCCGCTGGAGCAGTCTGACTTGCTGTTCTGCTGCATCAGCCCTCTCTCTGTGTCTGTCTAGCTCCTGGGAACGTGGGAGTGGGGGTTGCCATGGGGAATAGGGGTTGCCAGGGGGAATAGGGGTTAGGGGATGTCAGGGGGAATGGGGGTTGCCATGGGGAATAGGGGTTGCCAAGGGGAATAGGGGTCAGACTGTTAGCGGTTGTCAGGGGGAATGGGGGTTGCCATGGGGAATAGGGGTTGTCAGGGGGAATAGGGGTTAGAGGTTGTCAGGGGGAATAGGGGTTAGAGGTTGTCAGGGGGAATAGGGGTTGTCAGGGGGAATAGGGGTTGCCAGGGGGAATGGGGGTAAGGGGTTGTCAGGGGGAATAGGGGTTGTCAGGGGGAGTAGGGATTAGGGGTTGTCAGGGGGAATAGGGGTTGTCAGGGGGAATGGGGGTTAGAGGTTGTCAGGGGGAATAGGGGTTGCCAGGGGGAATAGGGGTTGCCAGGGGGAATAGCCGGGTTAGGGGTTGCCAGGGGGAATAGGGGTTGTCATGGGGAAATGGGAATAGGGGTTGTCAGGGGGAATAGGGAGTGGGGTTGTCAGGGGGAATAGTCGGGTTAGGGGTTGTCAGGGGGAATAGGGGTTAGGGGTTGTCAGGGGGAATAGAGGTTGTCAGGGGGAATAGGGGTTAGAGGTTGTCAGGGGGAATAGGGGTTTTCAGGGGGAATAGGGGTTAGGGGTTGTCAGGGGGGATAGGGGTTGTCAGGGGGAGTAGGGATTAGGGGTTGTCTGGGGGAATAGGAGTTGTCAGGGGGAATAGGGGTTAGGGGTTGTCAGGGGAATAGGGGTTAGAGGTTGTCAGGGGGAATAGTGGTTGTCAGGGGGAATAGGGGTTAGGGGTTGTCAGGGGGAATAGGGGTTGTCAGGGGGAGTAGGGGTTAGAGGTTGTCAGGGGGAATAGGGGTTGTCAGGGGGAATACGGGTTAGGGGTTGTCAGGGGGAATAGGGGTTGTCAGGGGGAGTAGGGATTAGAGGTTGTGAGGGGGAATAGGGGTTAGGGGTTCTCAGGGGGAATAGGGGTTGTTAGGGGGAATAGGGGTTAGGGGTTGTCAGGGGGAGTAGGGATTAGAGGTTGTGAGGGGGAATAGGGGTTAGGGGTTCTCAGGGGGAATAGGGGTTGTTAGGGGGAATAGGGGTTAGGGGTTGTCAGGGGAATAGGGGTTAGAGGTTGTCAGGGGGAATAGGGGTTAGGGGTTGCCAGGGGGAATAGGGGTTGTCATGGGGAATAGGGGTTAGAGGTTGTCAGGGGGAATAGGGGTTAGAGGTTGTCAGGGGAATAGGGGTTAGAGGTTGTCAGGGGGAATATGGGTTAGAGGTTGTAAGGGGGAATAGGGGTTAGAGGTTGTCAGGGGGAATAGGGGTTGTCAGGGGAATAGGGGTTAGAGGTTGTCAGGGGAATAGGGGTTAGAGGTTGTAAGGGGGAATAGGGGTTAGAGGTTGTCAGGGGGAATAGGGGTTGTCAGGGGAATAGGGGTAAGGGGTTGCCAGGGGGAATATTCTACAAAATAGTGGCGACTTTTTTTTTGGTCGCCGCCTAAAAAATGCAATCCGAGATAGTGCTTATTGGGTGTATTTTCAGAGTCCAGAGTGTATTTCAGGAACTTAAGGTGTATTTTAGGTGAATTCAGTAAAAGTGTATTTTCAAAATCAATCGGAGCTAGTGCTTGTTAGGTGTATTTCCGAAATATATGGTCGACCTTTTTTTTTTCTTTTCTTTTTTTTTTTGGAAACCGCCCAAAAAGACCTATTTTAGGCCATATATGTAAGGTGTATTTTGAGATGGGTCAAAAAGGAGGGCAAATTGGGCCTAAAGGAGGGCAAAAAAGAGGGCTCGGAGGGCAAGACCCAAAAAGGAGGGCAAAAGAGGGCATGAGAGGGCGCCCTCTCAAAAAGAGGGCAGTTCGGAAGCTATGTTAGCAATTACAACGTGTACTACATTTCCTCATGAAACGTTGTGTATAGTAGTTGCATAATATATGCAGAAAATAAATTATTACCATGGGTCTAAAGCAACATTTCCCTAAGAGAATCCACTACAATCAAATAATCACGTGAGACCTATAACATCGCAGTGGGTGTGTAATGAAATGGATGCTACAAGTTGTGTGTCTAGATGAACACGCTTCAGAGAGGTAATAAGCGGGATTTGATTGAAACCCACGCTGGGGTACCACTAAGGGCTTTGAAAGAAATACAATAGTACCATAATTAATATAAAATCCCTATCTAGGGCACTCCACGATGTGAATGAAATCAAATTTGATACGTCACCACAAATAAAACAAGAAATCATATCAGCAGTTCATGTTGCGAGATCAATCAAGACCTGTGTGCGCGATGAACGGCTGATGAGCCCAACAGTACTCTATGACGCATCAGCAATCGAAAACACTCCTTGTCAAAAAACATCATGCACTCATGGGTTCACAGTTGAGCTGCCGTTTTCTCGACGCTGTTAACAGTCCCATTGCAGATGAAGTGTCTCTTGTTAGGTTCTGCAGTTTTCCTCCGTTTGAGATCCACCACTAGAGTCCTATGCTCAGCCCTCTGCTCGTACGACCGGTCCGGAGACAGGAACACAGTCTTATACTGAGCAGTCTCTCCGAGACGGCGAGACTTGATAGAATTTGGGAAACATTCAAGGAGCTGGATAAGGTGATCTTCACAGGTCGTGGTTTGCCATCTTTAGCTTTTCCCACCCTGCACACTTCCATCCTCGGTTTCTCTCCAATCTTCTCCATGACATCACCCACCTTCTTCGCGAGGTCCTCACTTTCTCCTTCCAGAAGTCCGAAAACCATGATGTTCCTGCTTCTATCCTCCTCTTCCACCACTTTCTTCACGACTGATACGATGTTGGTTGGCGTGACAGGTGTCATCTGCTGCTGTCCCGACTTCACGACGGAGCTGTACGTCTTGAATTCCTTCTTCAAGGTCTCTTGAACTGACGTCTTCACACTGGTTGTCACTGCACGTAGCTGTTCCTCCTTAGAATAAAGTAGCTGCTTCTGAAGCTGAACTACAGTTTCCTGGGAGTCCAGAAGTTTCTGCTGCAATACGAGAGTCTCGCCACTAGCTTGGCTGAGATGAACAGACGTTTCCATAGACTCTTCAAGCTTTTCCTCCAACTCGGCTGACTCCTCAGTCAACCTTCTGACTTCTTCAATCAACTTGGAAATGTGTACCAATGCTCCGTGCAGTGCAGAGGCAAGTTCCTCCTTGACAGGGGCTTTACACTTGCTGTGGGTGAGATCTTTCACACTGGAACATCCCAACATTTTAAGCGTTGAATCGAGCCAGCTTTGTGTTTGTGATGTCATACTCATTGTACAATTCACCACAAAGCAGTGTATTGCTACAAGCTGCTATTAATGCACAATCAGTTGTAGAGATAACAGACGAGCAACGTATGATAAGTGCAAATATATGAACTGAAGGTAAGGGAGGTAAGGTTTTTCTTCCCTGGATGAGCCTGTGGCTGGCATTCTACAACATGTTTCTTTCTGAATTTTGTCCTAAATTTCGAAATCTGAGAAGTTTTTGGAAAAAAAGGGGACCAATCTTGGACATTGCAGGCCCAAAATATCAACACCCGCCACCCGTGGCGGGTGTTGAAATGTCAAAGATTGGCCAGTGATGTCTCAAATGGACATGTTTGATCTCAAACGGGTCTTTTTGGTCTCAAAAGGTCCCGCGATGTATCAGTTAATGGGCATACATTGTCATTTGTCACTAATTGGCCAGTGCTATTTTAATTTTTAAATGGGCTTGTATTTTCTCAAATAGGCCTAGGATGTGTCAAAAGCTCAAATGGGCCCGTTTTTGTGGGCAAGTTTCTGGTTAAAAGTGAGCCTGTGGTAAAAAAGTGGGCCTGAACGACGTGAAAAAACCCAGGATCCTTGGGTGGGCTTGTGGCTGCCTTACGTGGAGGAAACTCATGAATATAAGATTGTGAGTATGATTGTGAATATCATTGCGAGGGTCACTTCTAATTGCCTCGATATTTTATACCATTTTTCATCACATTTCTGCCCGAAAAAATAGCGAATTTTGCTCATTTCATGCCCTAATTTAAATTTTTGGAAGCTCTTTATTAACACAACAAATCCCCAAAATCTATCCAATTGCTCAATTGAGCTAAAACTTTGCAGTTGATTCAGTGAATAGGGGAAATAGGGGTTGGCGTTGCCAGGGGGAATGGGGGTAAGGGGTTGTCAGGGGGAATAGGGGTTGTCAGGGGGAATAGCCGGGTTAGGGGTTGTCAGGGGGAATAGGGGTTGTCAGGGGGAATGGGGGTTAGAGGTTGTCAGGGGGAATAGGGGTTGTCAGGGGGAATAGGGGTTAGAGGTTGTCAGGGGGAATAGGGGTTGTCAGGGGGAATAGGGGTTAGGGGTTGTCAGGGGAATAGGGGTTAGAGGTTGTCAGGGGGAATAGGGGTTGTCAGGGGAATAGGGGTTAGGGGTTGTCAGGGGGAATAGGGGTTGCCAGGGGGAATAGCCGGGTTAGGGGTTGCCAGGGGGAATAGGGGTTGTCATGGGGAATAGGGGTTAGGGGTTGTCAGGGGAATAGGGGTAAGAGGTTGTCAGGGGGAATAGGGGTAAGAGGTTGTCAGGGGGAATAGGGGTTGTCAGGGGGAATGGGGGTTAGAGGTTGTCAGGGGGAATAGGGGTTGCCAGGGGGAATAGCCGGGTTAGGGGTTGCCAGGGGGAATAGGGGTTGTCATGGGGAATAGGGGTTGTCAGGGGGAATAGCCGGGTTAGGGGTTGTCAGGGGGAATAGGGGTTAGAGGTTGTCAGGGGGAGTAGGGATTAGGGGTTGTCAGGGGGAACAGGGGTTGTCAGGGGAAATAGGGGTTAGAGGTTGTCAGGGGAAATAGGGGTTAGAGGTTGTCAGGGGGAACAGGGGTTGTCATGGGGAATAGGGGTTGTCAGGGGGAATAGGGAGTGGGGGTTGTCAGGGGGGAATAGGGGTTGTCAAGGGGAATGGGGGTTAGAGGTTGTCAGGGGGAATAGGGGTTGCCAGGAGGAATAGCCGGGTTAGGGGTTGCCAGGGGGAATAGGGGTTGTCATGGGGAATAGGGGTTAGAGGTTGTCAGGGGGAGTAGGGATTAGGGGTTGTCAGGGGGAACAGGGGTTGTCAGGGGAAATAGGGGTTAGAGGTTGTCAGGGGAAATAGGGGTTAGAGGTTGTCAGGGGGAATAGGGGTTGTCAGGGGAATAGGGGTTAGGGGTTGCCAGGGGGAATAGGGGTTGTCAGGGGGAATAGGGGTTAGAAGTTGTCAGGGGGAATAGGGGTTGCCAGGGGGAATAGGGATTGTCAGGGGGAATAGGGGTTAGAGGTTGTCAGGGGGAATAGGGATTAGGGGTTGTCGTGGAAATAGGGGTTAGGGGTTGCCTAATTGATTAGCAATTACAACGTGTACTACATTTCCTCATGAAACGTTGTGTATAGTAGTTGCATAATATATGCAGAAAATAAATTATTACCATGGGTCTAAAGGAACATTTCCCTAAGAGAATCCAAGTCTGCAATCAAATAATCACGTGAGATTATGATTGTAATGGTGTGTAATGAAATGGATGCTACAAGTTGTGTGTCTAGATGAACACGCTTCAGAGAGGTAATAAGCGGGGAGGTAAGGTTTTTCTTCCCTGGATGAGCCTGTGGCTGGCATTCTACATGTTTCTTTCTGGACTTTGTCCTAAATTTCGAAATCTGAGAAGTTTTTGGAAAAAAGGCGACCAATCTTGGACATTGCAGGCCCAAAATATCAACACCCGCCACCCGTGGCGGGTGTTGAAATGTCAAAGATTGGCCAGTGATGTCTCAAATGGACATGTTTGGTTTCAAACGGGTCTTTTTGGTCTCAAAAGGTCCAGCGATGTATCAGTTAATGGGCATACATTGTCATTTGTCACTAATTGGCCAGTGCTATTTTAATTTTTAAATGGGCTTGTATTTTCTCAAATAGGCCTAGGATGTGTCAAAAGCTCAAATGGGCCCGTTTTTGTGGGCAAGTTTCTGGTTAAAAGTGAGCCTGTGGTAAAAAAGTGGGCCTGAACGACGTGAAAAAACCCAGGATCCTAGGGTGGGCTTGTGGCTGCCTTACGTGGAGGAAACTCATGAATATAAGATTGTGAATATGATTGTGAATATGATTGCGAAAGTCACTTCTAATTGCCTCGATATTTTATACCATTTTTCATCACATTTCTGCCCGAAAAAATAGCGAATTTTGCTCATTTCATGCCCTAATTTAAATTTTTGGAAGCTCTTTATTAACACAACAAATCCCCCAAAATCTATCAATTGCTCAATTGAGCTAAAACTTTGCAGTTGATTCAGTGAATAGGGAGTGGGGGGTTGCCAGGGGAATGGGGGTAAGGGGTTGTCAGGGGGAATAGGGGTTGTCATGGGGAGTAGGGATTAGGGGTTGTCAGGGGGAATAGGGGTTAGGGGTTGTCAGGGGGAATAGGGGTTGTCAGGGGGAATGGGGGTTAGAGGTTGTCAGGGGGAATAGGGGTTGCCAGGGGGAATAGCCGGGTTAGGGGTTGCCAGGGGGAATAGGGGTTGTCATGGGGAATAGGGGTTGTCAGGGGGAATAGGGAGTGGGGGTTGTCAGGGGGAATAGCCGGGTTAGGGGTTGTCAGGGGGAATAGGGGTTAGAGGTTGTCAGGGGAAATAGGGGTTGTCAGGGGGAATAGGGGTTATAGGTTGTCAGGGGGAATAGGAGTTGTCAGGGGGAATAGGGGTTAGAGGTTGTCAGGGGGAATAGGGGTTGTCAGGGGGAGTAGCTGAGTAGGGATTAGGGGTTGTCTGGGGGAATAGGGGTTGTCAGGGGAAATAGGGGTTAGGGGTTGTCAGGGGAAAAGGGGTTAGAGGTTGTCAGGGGGAATAGGGGTTGTCAGGGGGAATAGGGGTTGTCAGGGGGAATAGGGGTTAGAGGTTGTCAGGGGGAATAGGTGTTGTCAGGGGGAGTACGGATTAGAGGTTGCCAGGGGGAATAGGGGTTAGGGGTTGTCAGGGGGAATAGGGGTTGTCAGGGGGAATAGGGGTTAGAGGTTGTCAGGGGGAATAGGGGTTAGGGGTTGTCAGAGGAAATAGGGGTTGTCAGGGGAAGTAGGGATTAGAGGTTGTCAGGGGGAATAGGGGTTAAGGGGTTCTCAGGGGAATAGGGGTTGTCAGGGGGAATAGGGGTTAGGGGATGGGGGGAATAGGGTTAGAGGTTGTCAGGGGAATAGGGGGTTAGGGGTTGCCAGGGGGAATAGGGGTTGTCAGGGGGAATAGGGGTTAGAGGTTGTCGGGGGAATAGGGGTTAGAGGTTGTCAGGGGGAATAAGGGTTAGAGGTTGTCAGGGGGAATAGGGGTTAGAGGTTGTCAGGGGGAATAAGGGTTAGGGGTTGTCAGGGGGAAAAGGGGTTAGAGGTTGTCAGGGGGAATAGGGATTAGGGGTTGTCGTGGAAATAGGGGTTAGGGGTTGCCTAATTGATTAGCAATTACAACGTGTACTACATTTCCTCATGAAACGTTGTGTATACTGCCGCTTTTTCAAAAGAGGGGGTAAGCGCCATCGACATGTTTTTGAGATATTACAACTTTTGTGTTTGTAATTTTTAAGACCTTTTAATTCCACCAAATTTTCTTTAATTTTAGGAACAATGCTAGCTGAAACTTAGACTTAAATTTTAGTACCAATTTCAACTTGATAAGATGAACACAAATATCATTAAAAATGAATTTTCGTAAAAATTTCTGCTAAATTTGAATTTTCACCTTGGACTTACCCTCTATTCTGAGAAAAGCATACACTTACCTCCTTTCTTGAGAGAAAAATGACTGAAGATCTAGATATCTGGGGGTAAATCCACATTTTTAAAATACCTTATTACAGGAAATATCGCCTTCAGAAAAATGAGCCTACATGTCATTAAGATACATGAAATTAAGCCCTTTTTGAGGCCCTAGGGCTTAATTACATGTAAGCCTAATTTAATGCATTCTTAAATACATGCAGCCAAATTATCATTTTGGAGATAGAAAATTAGAAAGTCTTTGAAATTATGAAATAGAAATTCCAGCCTTGTATTCAAATAATTAAGACTTTGTATTTTACGAATTAAGAATTTTAGGGTTGATCTTCTCATTTGAAAATTTGATAGGTTGAATTAATTTCAATTCCCACTGAAATTAACAATTAATTTCAATCGGTGAATTTTCAGAGAAATAATTACCTACTATGACAAAATAACCTATAAAATAAGTCATCAAAGCATCATGAGAGTCTTATCACTTCATCAGGTCTATCAAATTGTTGATAGAATATATTTCCACAAAACTCAGAATACTTATTGGTTATCAGGAAACATTGCATGCTATGTAAACTCAGCTATGAAGATTTGAAGAAATAGGCAATGGAGGGTCAAGGAGTAAGCTCAACTTTCCAGAATGTGTCTCTTGCATTATTGATAGTCGTGGCAATACCAGTGGCTTTCCATCCAGCATCAATTCAATGCAATACTGTATCAATACTGAATGAAAAAAATCGATGTTTTCGAACTAATTTGCTTGAAAAAATAGTCCTCATGAAATTAAGAATACATGTCATTAAGGTGCATGAAATTAAGCCCTTTTTGAGACCTTAGGGCTTAATTATATGTAAACTTAATTTCCTGTAATAAGGTAAACTTAAAGTAGGATGTGAAATGGTTTGTGTGTTTGTTTTTGGATTTACCCCCAGTATGATGAATATTTGTTGTCATGTTAGCTCAAGAAAGGAGGTAACTGTACTATCATCCCAAAATAATGAAATCTGATCAGGGGTAACTCCATTTCTCTCAGAAAAGGGGGTAACTGTGAGTTACTTCATTTTCTGAGACAATTAGTGTAGAAAATGCAGAAAAATCTCCCAGATAGGTGGAATTACCCCCTAAAGTGAAACTGAAACAGTAAAATTATGATACGAGAATTATTTTATCTTATGCAGCTCAGTGAGCTGATCACGATGATACCAAATTTGTGATTTTCGATTTTTTGGAGTTACCCCCTGTTTTGAAAAAGCGGCAGTATAGTAGTTGCATAATATATGCAGAAAATAAATTATTACCATGGGTCTAAAGCAACATTTCCCTAAGAGAATCCACTACAATCAAATAATCACGTGAGACCTATAACATCGCAGTGTGTAATGAAATGGATGCTACAAGTTGTGTGTCTAGATGAACACGCTTCAGAGAGGTAATAAGCGGGGAGGTAAGGTTTTTCTTCCCTGGATGAGCCTCTGGCTGGCATTCTACAACATGTTTCTTTCTGGATTTTGTCCTAAATTTCGAAATCTGAGAAGTTTTTGGAAAAAAGGGGACCAATCTTGGACATTGCAGGCCCAAAATATCACCACCCGCCACCCGTGGCGGGTGTTGAAATGTCAAAGATTGGCCAGTGATGTCTCAAATGGACATGTTTGGTCTCAAACGGGTCTTTTTGGTCTCAAAAGGTCCAGCGATGTATCAGTTAATGGGCATACATTGTCATTTGTCACTAATTGGCCAGTGCTATTTTAATTTTTAAATGGGCTTGTATTTTCTCAAATAGGCCTAGGATGTGTCAAAAGCTCAAATGGGCCCGTTTTTGTGGGCAAGTTTCTGGTTAAAAGTGAGCCTGTGGTAAAAAAGTGGGCCTGAACGACGTGAAAAAACCCAGGATCCTAGGGTGGGCTTGTGGCTGCCTTACGTGGAGGAAACTCATGAATATAAGATTGTGAATATGATTGTGAATAATATGATTGCGAGGGTCACTTCTAATTGCCTCGATATTTTATACCATTTTTCATCACATTTCTGCCCGAAAAAATAGCGAATTTTGCTCATTTCATGCCCTAATTTAAATTTTTGGAAGCTCTTTATTAACACAACAAATCCCCAAAATCTATCCACTTGCTCAATTGAGCTAAAACTTTGCAGTTGATTCAGTGAATAGGGGGAATAGGGGTTGCCAGGGGGAATGGGGGTAAGGGGTTGTCAGGGGGAATAGGGGTTGTCATGGGGAGTAGGGATTAGGGGTTGTCAGGGGAATAGGGGTTAGGGGTTGTCAGGGGGAATAGGGGTTGTCAGGGGAATGGGGTTAGAGGTTGTCAGGGGAATAGGGGTTGCCAGGGGAATAGCCGGGTTAGGGGTTGCCAGGGGAATAGGGGGTTGTCATGGGGAATAGGGGTTGTCAGGGGGAATAGGGAGTGGGGGTTGTCAGGGGGAATAGCCGGGTTAGGGGTTGTCAGGGGGAATAGGGGTTAGAGGTTGTCAGGGGAAATAGGGGTTGTCAGGGGAATAGGGGTTATAGGTTGTCAGGGGAATAGGAGTTGTCAGGGGGAATAGGGGTTAGAGGTTGTCAGGGGGAATAGGGGTTGTCAGGGGAGTAGATGAGTAGGGGATTAGGGGTTGTCAGGGGAATAGGGGTTGTCAGGGGAAATAGGGGTTGTTAGGGGTTGTTAGGGGAAAAGGGGTAAGAGGTTGTCAGGGGAATAGGGGTTGTCAGGGAATAGGGGTTGTCAGGGGGAATAGGGGTTAGAGGTTGTCAGGGGGAATAGGTGTTGTCAGGGGAGTACGGATTAGAGGTTGCCAGGGGGAATAGCTAGGGGTTAGGGGTTGTCAGGGGGAATAGGGTTAGTTGTCAGGGGGAATAGGGGTTAGAGGTTGTCAGGGGGAATAGGGGTTAGGGGTTGTCAGGAAATAGGGGTTGTCAGGGGAAGTAGGGATTAGAGGTTGTCAGGGGGAATAGGGGTTAGGGGTTCTCAGGGGGAATAGGGGTTGTCAGGGGGAATAGGGGTTAGGGGATGTCAGGGGAATAGGGGTTAGAGGTTGTCAGGGGGAATAGGGGTTAGGGGTTGCCAGGGGGAATAGGGGTTGTCAGGGGGAATAGGGGTTAGAGGTTGTCGGGGGAATAGGGGTTAGAGGTTGTCAGGGGAATAGGGGTTAGAGGTTGTCAGGGGGAATAGGGGTTAGAGGTTGTCAGGGGAATAAGGGTTAGGGGTTGTCAGGGGAAAGGGGTTAGAGGTTGTCAGGGGGAATAGGGATTAGGGGCTAAGACCGGAAATAGGGGTTAGGGGTTGCCTAATTGATTAGCAATTACAACGTGTACTACATTTCCTCATGAAACGTTGTGTATAGTAGTTGCATAATATATGCAGAAAATAAATTATTACCATGGGTCTAAAGCAACATTTCCCTAAGAGAATCCAAGTCTGCAATCAAATAATCACGTGAGACCTATAACATCGCAGTGTGTAATGAAATGGATGCTACAAGTTGTGTGTCTAGATGAACACGCTTCAAAGAGGTAATAAGCGGGGAGGTAAGGTTTTTCTTCCCTGGATGAGCCTGTGGCTGGCATTCTACAACATGTTTCTTTCTGGATTTTGTCCTAAATTTCGAAATCTGAGAAGTTTTTGGAAAAAAGGGGACCAATCTTGGACATTGCAGGCCCAAAATATCACCACCCGCCACCCGTGGCGGGTGTTGAAATGTCAAAGATTGGCCAGTGATGTCTCAAATGGACATGTTTGGTCTCAAACGGGTCTTTTTGGTCTCAAAAGGTCCAGCGATGTATCAGTTAATGGGCATACATTGTCATTTGTCACTAATTGGCCAGTGCTATTTTAATTTTTAAATGGGCTTGTATTTTCTCAAATAGGCCTAGGATGTGTCAAAAGCTCAAATGGGCCCGTTTTTGTGGGCAAGTTTCTGGTTACAAGTGAGCCTGTGGTAAAAAAGTGGGCCTGAACGACGTGAAAAAAAAAACCAGGATCCTTGGGTGGGCTTGTGGCTGCCTTACGTGGAGGAAACTCATGAATATAAGATTGTGAATATGATTGTGAATATGATTGCGAGGGTCACTTCTAATTGCCTCGATATTTTATACCATTTTTCATCACATTTCTGCCCGAAAAAATAGCGAATTTTGCTCATTTCATGCCCTAATTTAAATTTTTGGAAGCTCTTTATTAACACAACAAATCCCCAAAATCTATCCAATTGCTCAATTGAGCTAAAACTTTGCAGTTGATTCAGTGAATGAGATGTTATGAGCATTTTAACCCATTATAACTAACCAAAAACTTTTGTTTTGAATGCATTACAACTGATTATCATGACGTTTATTAAACTAATACTTGCCACACTTATAGCTCGAGACATCCATCAGGTATTATATCATAAGTACGCATTTCAATCTAAATCTTGGCTGTATACCTAATCGCATTCGTTGCAGTGGCGAATTTAACCTTAGTTTAACATGCCGTACAGCAAGGATCTACACTGAGTTCAATAAACTTTGATCGTATAATGAGGTAAAGTCACACGTGGATACTGTAATGTTTTTTGTGCTTCCGTCTACAATTTAGTTTGAGCTTGCCAAGAGAAACAAAGGCAAACGGGAGAAGAGAGGTGTTGTTGCCATTGAAACCAAGCTTTTGCACGTGCAGATTATAATGCCCGAAATGGGCATATTTTTTCAAAAGCAAATTGGACGGTATCTAAGGTTTGAAATCGATAGATAATGGTCCTCTGAGTTACCATAAAAAGTTTGAAGTCGATATCTCTAAAAATGGCCGAGTTATGGCCGAAAAACGTGTGCCAATATGATATGGGCATACGCGCGTCATGGCCCATAACTTGGACCATAGCTTTTGGCCCATTCCTTGGCCAATTATATCAATACTAGCAGGCCCGTTTGAGGCCTGGGCCTGCAAAAACAAATCTCACTCGACGCTGCTACCAAGCACCTCTTTCGCAAATTTCAAACACAACCAATCAAAGTGATTGGATACTTTTTACCGCATCAGAAAATTCCGGTCAGTTATCAACGAAATAAGATATTCAGTTTTATGAAGTAGCAGAGTGAAAAGTAGTGTTTCGGTTGATCTTACTCGTGCTCAATCATGCGACTTTTGTCACGTTTCGATTGCAAGATTACTCTAATTCTGACATCCGATTTTCACACTGACTTTGGAAATCTCGGTTCGTTGTTCCATTGATCCAAGCGAGGAACTGTCTACGTAACCTGCTACTCTCATATTAATGGATTAAATATTATACCTACACTTTTGTAAACCTTAAAATTTTCTTGAGGGTCAAATTCAGTTATCACGGACTCTGCTTTGATTATAGGCCAACCTCTTCCAAAGTTTTGTGAAATCAATGCATTAATTGTAATTTCTTCTGTTATTCAAGTCATGTCCATTCTCCATTCTGAGATCTTGAATTTGAATTTTAGAAAACGTCAAATATTTTCAAAAAAACTACAGCACAGCATTAAACAGTCGTAGCGTAATAGAAAGCAGCTGCAGAGAACTGATCATAATCTGCACGTGCGAAAATTTGGTTCCCATAGCAACGGTAGGGCTTAGTCAGCTGAGCCTTCCTTTCGTTTGATATTTGCTTGGCAATCTCAAATTTAATTGTGTACGTGAGCACAAACAAACATTATTCACGTGCTCTTACTGATTTATTAATTAGACTAGCAGGCCCGTTGGGCCTGCAAATACACAGCTCACTCGGCGCTGCTACGCAGCACCTCGTTCACAAATTCCAACCTCCACAATTCCAATCAGCTGAATACTTTTTACCGTTATGAAGCTCCGAAATCAAAACAGCAATAAACAGAAATGAACGCGCGCGCACTTAATCTGCACGTGCATTTTTCAATCTGTGCGCGCGTTGCCATGACGCGTGACGTAAAAAAACACAATCCATAACTTTATAAGTAAGACTAGCAGGCCCGTTGGGCCCGCAAATATACACAGCTCACTCGGCGCTGCTACGCAGCACCTCGTTCGCAAAATCCAAATACACGAAAAACTTTTTACCGCATCAAAAAATTCCAATCACATCCAAAGATATGGAGCAACGAATTCAAAACAGCATAAAAAGAAATGAACGCGTGCGCGCAATCCACTTGCTCGTGTTACCATGGCAACGAGCGGGCATATACCAAAACTGCACGCGGGCGCCCCTAAAATTTGTCCACAAAAGGACAAAAAACGTTACATACCGACAAAATAATATTCCACATCAATAGTTGGATTAAGGGTACAGTTTGGGGGACAAGCCAAATAGGGCTAAAATCGGTGGGTTGTGTTAATGTTGCTGAAAAATGGTTAAAAATCCTGCAATTGACCTCAAAGTAAGGTTATTATGACTCTCAAATGATTAGAGCAGATAGTGTTGTAAAGTAAATGGTTAAAATTCATTACAAATGTGGTTTTTTGGTGGTTAAAGTAGAAAAAGTCACATTTAACCACTTTCTGAAATTCGTTTTTGGCTAAAAATGGTCTCAGAAGCTGATATTAGCCTTCATTTTAGTATTTCATTGAAATTTCCACTTAATAGGCTAAATTGTTGCCATAAATGTGGTTAAAATAAACATTGGTAAAATAGCTTATAATCTGTAATCATCAAAATAGTGGTTAATAATGGCCTGTAGGAATTGGAAACTGTCATACACATATTTTGATGATAGCAACTGCATATATAATATGAAAAATATGCACTTTGTTGATTTTTGGTGGTTAAATAGATCAAAAAAGGCATTTTTAACCTAAATTTGGGGATTTTAACCACTAAATTGGCACCTTTTTGTCCTGAATTTGAGAGGAGAATGTTCTCTAAGGTGTTAAAGAGTATATGCAATCAAATTTATATCATTCTGAACATTTTTGGGTGCTGAAAGGGTGGTTAAAAGGACATTATCCAGAAATGGCCATTTTAAGCAAAAAATGCTGTTTTTGGGCCATAAAGTGGTTAAATTGAATTTTTGATGGTTAATTCCAATTCAGAAAGAAACATACCATTAAGATAAACTACCAAACTGAATTTGAGCCAATTATAACTTTGCGTTGTGGAGTTATGTGGTTAAAACTTCAAAAACCAGTTGTCCGACTAGCCTAAGAAATAAAGGTTATCGTTAACCACCACCAAGACTACATCAGATACAGAAAAATTACTGGTGTTGTGAATTTCTGGCATTATTGGCAGACCGTATACAACAAAAATTTTGATAGTCTGGTCTATGTTGTAGTTGTTATTGCGGTTAAACAATTTCAGTGGACGACAAGTCGAAAAAAATGTTTGGGGCCCAATTGGTGGTTAAATTTGATTTTAACCATTTGAAACCCATTGCATATGATTTTCGCAATGGAGTTCTAACACAATATGTTGGCTCCAGGGAATTGGTCTTTGCGTTGCTGAGTTATGTGGTTAAAACCACGCGCGCGCGCGCGGGAAAGCCACTTATCGTTAACCACCACCGACATTTTTTGAGGTAGAAATGTAGGACCTTCACCAAAACTATTTCGCAATGGGGCTCCACCTAACCACCAAGTCTCAGAACTCTTCCTCCTTTTTTCAGCCGTGGTGGTGAAATAAATAGCATACGCAGGGGCAAGGCTGTAGGGGGAAACCCGCTTAACCTTCACCACCACCGAGCCAACATGAGGTAAATTTTCAAGCCCCATTGGATTAAGTCATACTACATCTCATCTCTCTGCTGGACTTGGTTTCAGATCTCAGAGATTTATACTTTTCTCAATATTTGCCACTCTTTGTGGTTAATTGGAGTACTTGTCCCCCTAAAATTGCCAATTTTGGCCTTTTTTTCACCACTTTTTGGCCCCTGGTTCTCACCAGAAGGCTTTGGAAGGATCAAATTTATGCTTGGTCGACAGCTCAATGCCTTCTGGATGTGGTGTAACTGGTTTCAATTATGAATTCACTAATTTGTGGTCATAGCAGTGGTTAAATGTGAGCTAGTTGGAATTGTAACCTTAATCCAACTATTGTTTCAGATCAACTAAATACATTTTACCGCATCAAAAATTCCAATCACATCAAAAGTTACACAGCATGTCACAGCAACGTATTCAAAACAGCATTAAACAGAAATGAACGCGCGCGCGCAATATGTTACCATAGCAACGCGCCTATATCCATACTGCACGTGGGCGCCCTAAAATGTGTCTACAAAAGGACAAAAGACGTTACGACGTACATATTACAGAGGTTGCGAAATTATATTAGAGACTAGAAAGCCCGTTAAAGTCCTGCAAATACACAGCTCACTCGGCGCTGCTACGCAGCACCTCGTTCGCGAAATTCAAATTCACCAAAAACTTTTTACCGCATCAAAAAATTCAAATCACATCCAAAGTTATGAAGCAACGTATTCAAAACAGCATAAAACAGAAATGAATGCGCGCGCGCAATCCACCTCCTCGTGTTACCATGGCAACGCGCGCGCATATACCAAAACTGCACGTGGGCGCTCCAAAATTTGTCCACAAAAGGACGAAAAACGTTACATACGTACAAAATAATAATAATAATAGTACAGAGAATGCAAAAATATAGTAGAGATTTTTGAATGAATTATGAAACCAAGTTTAATTGCGTTAAGTTACGTATTATCAGTAATCAACCCCATACTAGCAGAGAATAATTATGTGTTATGTAACTTAACGGTATTTATCGAATAAAGTTGGTTTTATTCAAAAATAATGATATTTGGCCAAGCTATGGGCCAAAATAGGCTTGTGCAACACACGTATGGCGTATGCCCATATATGGGCAATGGGCATACGTTTTACGGCCATAACTCGGCCATTTTTTGACTTCAAATTTTTTTTGGTAACTCAAGCGTCGATTTACGATTATCTATCGATTTATCGATTGAAAACCTCAAATCCCGTCCACGTCGCTTTTGAAATATTAAAAAAATATGCCCATTTTGGGCAAAGTTTTTGGCACGGCGCCAGTAGGTCAGAAGGTATCAGACCCAGTCAAAAAGTTGGCCTACATGGTGTACCTTTTGGAGCAACTATTATGTTATTATCTCAGAAACGTGTTTCGAAAACAATAGCCTTGAACCCGCCCGCGCCCCCTTATTAAACACTAGACCGGATTTTGGTCGTTTGACGCAAACCTCAAATCCCGTCCACGTCGCTTTTGAAATATTAGAAAAATATGCCCATTTTGGGCAAATTTTTTTGGCCACGGCGCCACGGTGGCGTCAGTAGGTCAGAAGGTATCAGACCCAGCCAAAAAATTGGCCTACATCGTGTACCTTTAATTTCTCTGTAGTTTCCTTAACATTTCCACAGAGTAATATCCCTCTAGAAGTAGGTCATAATGTATTTTATAGTCAAATCCTTAGGTATGCTAACATTTGTACTGAATTTGAAACTTTTCTTTTCAACCTTAAAAAGGTTTTCCAAAAACTGATTGAAAGGGGATATAGTAACTCCAATCTTGAAGACACCATTAAACGTTGCATCAATAAAAATAGCTTAGTTTTTCAAAAATATGCAATTTCAGATAATAGTACAATTTTAGATAAATTTGTTTAGGTATTGGTACGCGAGGTTCTTCACATTCTGTACAGGCTTATTATGCAGCTTGTTGCTGATTTCGAATAACATGCTGTATGATCAGCCTGGGACTGAATGTGGGGCTGGACAGGCAGATGCCTGCAACCTCCCTTCCATTTCAACATCACCTCCAGGTTCTATAGCTTTTTTATTATATTTAGATATTACACGATTTTAGCACTCAATGATCTTTTACCTCTACTGAACTCCTTCCCCTTTTTCCCCCTTCCCTCTAAACTGTGTTGCTCAGGAATCCGGAGTCCTGGGTGGCCCAGCCTTGCAGTTGTAAGTTGCGAGGGGTACGAGGGCCGAAGCCCGAAACCCTCCGTTTCCTTTTGTCACCTGCTGATGGGACACGTTCATCGCAGATGGCAGGTTGGTTAAACTGTTATAGTGGTCATTTTAAGATTTTAATTCACAAAAAATTCTTGAATTGGCAACTACTATAAAAATAAATTTTCTCAAAGGGGCCGGTTCATTATATTTAAATTTTTACAACACAGTTCAAGTCCTCAACCACACTCTCAAGTCTCATTACTTCATTAGGTGAAAGGAAGAATGCTAATAGATTTTTGAAGAATTTCTTCGTAATGAGAATTAATAATTATTTGGACAATATAATATATTAAATATTAAATTCAAATATTAAATATTAAATTTAAATATTAAATTTCCAGAGCAGCTAATTACACGGGCACCAAACGCACCCGGGGCAGCTTTTCATGAGGGAGGTAACAATGATTTCTAAAGTCTTGTGAGGAACAGAGGAAAGCACTCCAAATCACGGCACTTTTGGCTTGGTCTTTAAATTCTAGAGTATAGGGAGAAACCGAGATTCAGAAGTTGTGCTCTCGTTCTCCTGGCCCCTAATTTAGGCTTGTCCAACATGCCCATTGCCTCTACCAAAGTATAAACTAAGTTTATTAATTTCCTATTAGAATTATGATAATGGTTTGTAAGCGCGCTACTTTCAAATCACACGTGCACTTTTTTTATTTAAAATCACAAATAGTATACACAACAAATTATACATTGTCATTTGCCCTATATAAAATCATTCATGAAACATGAGGGTGCCCCAACCAAAAGATTCGAATAATTATAGTTGAATAAAACATAAACATAGTAAAGCTAAAACTTGTTGCATATGCTATGAGTGGGGCCCGTGCAGAGTAGTCGAGACTACTCTATGCTGCACAATTACGCCCTCAAAAATCTTAAATCACACAATTGGTTGATTACATAGTTGGTAAAATTGCAAATATAATAAAATAATAATGATGACAAATATAATAAAATAAAATAATAATGATGAATTGCTTTTATTACTCTGAGTGATATCAAACTCTGAAATATTCAAAAAGATGTATGGAATGTGTGATGTGGGTGGTGAGCCTGATCCTGGTGGTCCCTATCATGAACAAAATATGCATCCCTTTTAAACCTTTTCCTCGTCTCCCTGTCCCTTACCAATCCTTCTGTCCCTTGCCTGTACCTTTCGCCTTTTATTATGCATGTCATAGTAAAACACTGGCAACAAATCGTTCGCGTTGTTCTCTCATTATTCATGTTTACCAAAATTAGTCAAATTCACTGTCTGCCTTCATCCAGAGATATTCCTTTAGTTTAGTCTTAAAGGCTGTTAAGCAATTTTCAGATCTTATATTCAATGGAACTTCATTCCAACGTAGATGTGTACGGTAGAAAAATGAGTTTTTGAAAACGTCTATTCTAGGTTTTATAGAACATTCTAATTGGAGTTCATCAGATGATGACATACTCCTAGTATATCGAGTTAGTTTTGGGTCGGGGAGGTGCTTCTTCCTAAGATATCCAGGGATACTTGAAAATGGGCTAGGATTATTGAACATCTTATAGAACAAGACTAAGTCGTTATAATCAAACTTGTACTTCATCGGCAGGACATCTAGATTCTTCAATTTTAGGTGGTATTCTGATTTAGTGTAACTGCAGAAGTCTTCACTGAAAACCCACTTAATGGCTCTTTTCTGCATGGCTTCAAACTTATCAATGTTTGTTTAGCTATCAGGTGTTGCTATAGTAACTGTGTTCCTAAATTGACCACAAAGTTACAGAAAAGTAGAAAATGACACACAAAGCTATCAAAAACGTAAAAAACGCAGCACTTCGATCGCAAATATCAAACACTACAATTCATATTGATGGAATACTTTTTACTGCATCAAAAATTCTAATCAGATCAAAAGTTATAACTTTATAAGCAACGATGAAGGAAACCAAAAAAGTATCAAATGGAACGAAGGTTCGCGAACACCACCTCAAACACCACCTCCCTCGACCCCCCTGATATTTTGATAATATTGAATGTTGATAAAAGTTTTACTATAGTTTCCTTTTTCACAGACTTAGAGCATGAACACCATGTTGACCACGATTGTATGCGCCCTGGTATTGGGCACACTTGGAAGCGCCCTGGTATTGGGCACACTTGGAAGCGGAGACACTCTACCGGACAGTCTGCAAGCTCTCAAGTTTGCAGACAATAAGGAATCATATATAAATTTTGCCCCACGAGAGGCTATCTCACAAATAACCCAAAAGGCCTCGTTATGTGGCTGGCTGAGGAACTATGGAACAGCATTTGTTCCCGCGGTTTTTGGTTATGTAAATTATAACGATCCTGATCCTCAAACTAAAAATACCATATTTCTGTCGGGGCATGGTTTGTATAATATTATTGCAGGTGCTCGTTCCCCTAGTTCTTTATCCCCTGGCGAGTACAAAGTGAAATTAGCGTTAGGGGAGTGGCACCACGTCTGTCTGACGTTCAGTGCAGCCTCGCACATAGCCAAATTCTATGTGAATGGAAAAGAAGTAGCTTCAATGCAAGCACTTGGCACTTTACCAGGCTACGATCCCAATTCCAACCAAGTGACAGTCGGGAACTTCAAGCCAGGATTCGCATGGCACTACTTCGGAGGTGAGCTGACGAGATTGAATCTGTATGCTGAGACACTGACAGGGGAAGAGGTTCAAGAGAGGTATCTGGCAGGTGTGTGTTCCCAGGGAAGCGATAGCCACGAGGACTCAAAAGTGGTATCCTGGGAGGAGATCCTGGAGCAACCACGACACGGAACCATCACACAGTTCCATCCAGGGCAGTGTACGGAGGATTATATCCAGCTGAAGAAATTACATGAAGAGCTGAGGGTAAGTTAATACCACGGCGCTAAACCACCTGACTTGACGCATCGCGTTGCTGTTAATAATTCGTAATCAGCGCTTCTTCCTAGATCTGAACCTCTGAGAACCTTTCAAGGGCGCCGGGGGGGGGGGGGGGGGGGGGGGGGGGGGACGAGGTCGATTTTCGGATTTTTGTTGTTTCTGATAGAGCTGAACGCCAGCTACCTGTAGGTTTTACCCCATGAAAAAAATATTGTTCCTGACCAAAGTTATAAATTTTTCAAATCGCGAGTTTGCCTGCAAAATATTTTATCATGGGGTAAAAACTATAAAACCTACTGGTAGTTGTCGTTCTCCTCTATCTGAAACAACAAAAAACCGAAAATCGACTTTGGACACCCGGCCCCCGCCCTTAAAATGACGAATAAAAGCTACTCTTTTAATTCTGTGAGTGTTTACATACCCGAAATACCTCGAACAATAAAGCTACCTACCGCTACCGTATTACTTTATTATGTATTTTTGCTATTAAACGCAAACGTTTAGCCCTACCAATCAACCAATTTCCTCAGCGCAAGTGCCAGACATAGAAGTCAAAAGAAGGAAGGAATGCCAGAAGCTTGAGGTGAGGTGCACTATACTAACTGTTAATAAGATACCAAAATTTGAAGGTCCACACAACTTAGGGGGGGGGGGTGCAACCCCATAAACCCCCCAAAACCCCCAAAAACCCCAAAAATACAACCCCCATTTTCCTTTTTCGATATCCACTTGGGGGTTTATGGGGGTTTAATTTTCCAGAAAAGGGTCGAAAATCTTCAATCTTTCAATGAAAATTGGTACCATTTCAAAAAAGGGTCAAAGATTGTCAACAAAAAATGGCACCATTTCAAAATATGGCCGAAAATGGTACCATTTTAGGGAAGGTTCGAAAATGCAAAACAGAAAATGGCTTGAAAATCGCTGAAAAATGGTACCATTTCAGAAAAGGGCCGAAATTTCTCAACAAAAAATGGTACCATTTCAAAAATAAGCCAAAAATCGTGAACAAAATCAGTCATAAAACAGCAAAATTTAACAAAATTAAGCCCCCATAAACCCCCAAAAGGTAAACCCCCATTTTCCATTTTTCGATATCCACTGGGGTTTTATGGGGGTTGGATCCCCCCCAACTTAGTGCAAGATGACTTTAGACTGTATTCCATACTCGGCCAGAACCCACATCCTGTGTTTACATGTACTCAGCAAAGTCTAAAATCTCATATTTTCCATATAGTACTACTAAGCCCTACTACTCTACTTATTACGAATTTTCCTTTCTGTGACAAAGGAATTTCTAACATCTAATTCATTACAGAGGAGTGAAACGAATCCATAAACTTGAAGCTTTGGGTATGAGTTTGGAGGTGAGCCTGGCATCAGCTGAGAAAGAAGCTTCCCTTATCACCTGAGAAGGAACCTCACTTTCTGGTTGTTTTGTTTGCTCTTTCTTGTTGCTGGACATTATATTATGAACATTATATTATGAACATTGAACTTTTTAAACGGGGATTTACCAATTAATCTGATCTTTTGCATGAGTGTAGAGCTTATTGATCGAATAGTTACAGCTTATTGACTGTATTTGTCAGCATGGATGTTATATAGTGGGCGCCCGGGATCTTGGAAGCACTTGCCTCGGCCTGAAGCTTCCTGTCCTGGGCGCGCCTGGGCCCTCGCGGGTCCTTCCCCCTTCTAGTAGTAGGGTAGATTATAGCTAGGTGTCCTGCATAACTTTGGAAATAAAATGTTGTCTCATGGTTGAGGCTTCGAACTTCCACATTTCACTTGAGATACGGGTTACTGAAGTTAGCTAACTCTTGAGACTTGATCTTTATTTTATTTGACATAAACTTATACACATATTATATTAGATTATATGACTCCTTATCATTATGAGTTTATTAGTTCATGGTACTATAGTCATGGTACTACTTAAGTACTAATATTAATTAATTTTTTGATAGTAATGAAAACTGTACTATTCCCCTCCAACTTTTCTTAGTTTCTTGATGCGATTTGTCTTTTATTCCTTGTGAGCTTGTAGCAATTGTGATAGAAATTTATTCTTGAACAGAAATGCAAAAGCGGAGGATTGGAATTGCAGCAGAGATTAAATTAAATTAAATTAAAGTAATAAGGGGGGGGGGGTGAGGTTTTAACCGTGTATCCATGGAAACGAAGTGGTGGAATTGGGGTGGATAAATGATTTGGACATGGAAATAAGACTAAGTTAAAGATAACTGTCGAATAGTAAAAGAGTAAATCGCTATTTCAATTTGCTAAAGTCGAAACTTTGTAAAACTCTCTATTAGCTCTTTAATAAAAAACCGTCTTTTCGTTTGGCTGTAGTTAAACGACCGAGTTCAGGTTAAAAGCCAAGGCCGAGTTTGAATTGTTAAGACCGGAGCCGAGGCCGAAACCGAGGCTGAGTTTGCATCGTCAAGACCGAGCCGAGGCCGAGTTTGCATTGTTATGACCGGAGCCGAGAACGAGGCCGAGTTCAGCCGAGTTCAAATAACATTCGTAAAGCTACAATTTTATTTTGCCATAATTTTCTTGTGAAACTATCTTGTCAAAATTAAATCAGTAATTGAATTTGATAATTATAAAACTTCTTGTTTTAAATTTCAATCCATTGAAAATTTCAGTTTCTTACAAAGGTAGAACCCAAAATTCAGCGTGTCAACACATAAAGTTCTGACAATTAGCTGGGTATCGAAGTCGGCGAAATGAAGTAAAATTTTGCCGAGGCCGAGTTTGAAAAATAGGCCGATTTTGGCCGATGCCAAATACTCGGTTGTTTCCTGACATCATTGATTCATTGAGAGGAATATAACTAGTGCATTATTGCACGAGGCGGAAAACGAGGTCAATAACAAGATGCGCAATATGCATCGAAATGATGGCTTATTGTTATATTAGCATTATTATAAGGTGAGCATCCGCCCTTAACCAGTGCTGGACCTGCACCAAACCAGTGCTGGACCTGCACCAAACCAGTGCTGGACCTGCACCAAACCAGTGCTGGACCTGCACCAAACCGGCACTAGACCTGCATTAGAGTGGCACCAGACTGGCACAAGACCTGCACCAAACCGGCGCTAGACCTGCATTAGACCAGCGCTGCATCCGCGCTTAACCAGACTGGCACCAGGGCCTGCACCAAACCGGCGCTAGACCTGCATTAGACCAGCGCTGCATCCGCGCTTAACCAGTGCTGGACCTGCACCAAACCGGCACTAGACCTGCATTAGAGTGGCACCAGACTGGCACAAGACCTGCACCAAACCGGCGCTAGACCTGCATTAGACCAGCGCTGCATCCGCGCTTAACCAGTGCTGGACCTGCACCAAACCGGCACTAGACCTGCATTAGAGTGGCACCAGACTGGCACAAGACCTGCACCAAACCGGCGCTAGACCTGCATTAGACCAGCGCTGCATCCGCGCTTAACCAGTGCTGGACCTGCACCAAACCGGCACTAGACCTGCATTAGAGTGGCACCAGACTGGCACAAGACCTGCACCAAACCGGCGCTAGACCTGCATTAGACCAGCGCTGCATCCGCGCTTAACCAGTGCTGGACCTGCACCAAACCGGCACTAGACCTGCATTAGAGTGGCACCAGACTGGCACAAGACCTGCACCAAACCGGCGCTAGACCTGCATTAGACCAGCGCTGCATCCGCGCTTAACCAGTGCTGGACCTGCACCAAACCGGCACTAGACCTGCATTAGAGTGGCACCAGACTGGCACAAGACCTGCACCAAACCGGCGCTAGACCTGCATTAGACCAGCGCTGCATCCGCGCTTAACCAGTGCTGGACCTGCACCAAACCGGCACTAGACCTGCATTAGAGTGGCACTAGACTGGCACAAGACCTGCACCAAACCGGCGCTAGACCTGCATTAGACCAGCGCTGCATCCGCGCTTAACCAGTGCTGGACCTGCACCAAACCGGCACTAGACCTGCATTAGAGTGGCACTAGACTGGCACAAGACCTGCACCAAACCGGCGCTAGACCTGCATTAGACCAGCGCTGCATCCGCGCTTAACCAGTGCTGGACCTGCACCAAACCGGCACTAGACCTGCATTAGAGTGGCACTAGACTGGCACAAGACCTGCACCAAACCGGCACTAGACCTGCATTAGAGTGGCACTAGACTGGCACAAGACCTGCACCAAACCGGCACTAGACCTGCATTAGAGTGGCACTAGACTGGCACAAGACCTGTATTAAACCGGCGCTAGACCTGCATTAGACCAGCGCTGCATCCGCGCTTAACCAGTGCTGGACCTGCACCAAACCGGCACTAGACCTGCATTAGAGTGGCACTAGACTGGCACAAGACCTGCACCAAACCGGCACTAGACCTGCATTAGAGTGGCACTAGACTGGCACAAGACCTGCACCAAACCGGCACTAGACCTGCATTAGAGTGGCACTAGACTGGCACAAGACCTGTATTAAACCGGCGCTAGACCTGCATTAGACCAGCGCTGCATCCGCGCTTAACCAGTGCTGGACCTGCACCAAACCGGCACTAGACCTGCATTAGAGTGGCACTAGACTGGCACAAGACCTGTATTAAGATAGACCCATTGACCAGCTTTGCATCCGCGCTAACCAGTGCTGGACCTGCAAACCGCACTAGACCTGCATTAGAGTGGCACTGGACTGGCACAAGACCTGCACCAAACCGGCACTAGACCTGCATGTAGCTGTGCTGTAATTGCAGCTCTACGAATTGATTTTGAATAACATTAGTACACTTTTCGAATTCTGAACCGATGAAAAATGTGTCAAAAAGCGCTGTCAACTGAACTGTGTATTTCAATTTAAATCTAACATAACTCGTAAGGCCCAGTGAAGGTTGAATCATGCATATTAATACTGTCCTCCTATTTCAATCTAGTTCTTGATTCAAGAGCGAAATAACAAAATACCTGGAATTCCATCCGAATCTTTGTTTTCGTTCTTTTCATTCTCTGACTTCTTTTCACTCCCAGACATCATTTGACCTCCACATGACTCTCTGATATCGTTATATTGTTGGCAGTGGGAATCCCTGAATACAATAATTGTGACCTTAACCCCTCTTGGGCTTTTGCAATTCACCCCCATGTCTTATAATAATAGTTCATAAACCCTAATTCTGGCTCCTATATCTTATTGGAGGAAATACGAGATAAATATTGTGAAATTGACACAAGTGACTACCCCCCCCTGTCACAATTCTAGAGTCTCATAACTATATCATATCTTAATCTATTATATTCTAATACCTTTGGGACCAAGGAACGATTGTTACATGAGCAGGGTCGTACACTGCAGAAACAGGTCTACCTGGATAGAAATTAAAATCAAAGGCATATATTGGTATCTAGTTGATGAATAGCCATTTAATCGAATCCGTATCACTGTGAAAATATCATGTGTGCAATACTGTTTAACTGAATTAATGGATTGAAAAATTTTCACAGTCATGTCGATCAATCTAACCTTTCCTCCCCCTACTGGCGTCCCCTCCTTTGGTCAATGAGCCAAGCCTCTTACTCTTCTTTCCTTTGGTGCGCTTAGCCTCGCGGATAGCTGAACCTGCGGTTATTGCATATTTAGGAAGAGCACAGTAGTCAATAACGTTATTGAATCGAATTTTACTAGAATATTAGCACATTTTGTTTATTGAATATGAATTTAACTAGCAGAAACCCGATACGAGAACGGGACACCTCAATCAAGATAATAAATGCACCATGTTACGTTATGTGATACGAAAACATGAACAATCAATAAAGATAGCAACTGTACCATGTTAGTGTTACATTATGAGATACGGGAACGAGACCCATCAATTACAGATGCCCCATGTGATACTATGATAAAAAATCATAACATTACACTGTAGCAGCTACAGTGACGATCAAATTTCGTAGCTACCTGCATGTATCTCAGCAAATCTCCTCTTCACTTCAACGATTTGAGAGGTTGTTCCGGATGCAACAAAATTCCTGGTTTTGCTACCAGGATTCACTTCAGCTGCCAGTGCTATTTGAGCTCCAGTTTCTGTCACCATCTTCTTAATGTTCTTGCCACCCTGAAAATTCAAGTTTGTAACCAATATTTGAATTTTAAACCTGTGTAAAACCTGTAAACCTGTGTAGCCAATATTTGAATTTTAAACCTGTGTAAAACCACACACACAGTAATAAGTAAAGAAGTGTCAAATTCGTGCGCAGCCCATTAGCTGTTGAGCCGGGCACAATTACGCAATACCCGAAAAAGTCGCGCACGGAGGGGTTCGACACACCCCAATCAATAACAGAAATATCAACCAAACCATATGTTAACTAGCTGCAACTTTGTTTAATGTTATTATTGGGCCAATTGAGAGAATAAAAACACCAATTTAATTAAATTTTTACTGCTGCAATTTTATTGCTGCAATTTTATAGCTGCATTAAGTTAAGAATAAAATGTGAAAATATTCACCTTTCCGATTATGATGCCACACATTGCGATCGCCACCGGAAGTATCTCGGTCTTGTACTGGCTTGTCCTTACTTTTGTTCGTTGTTTAGGTTTCCTTCCTAAGACAACTGACTCTCCTGTTGAGTTTTAGCTAATTCACAAATCTGTTACAGTTATACCTATTCTCAAATCTGTTACAGTTATACCTATTTTAATGTGAAGCCCAGACCTTCTTTACACCGGGAACTGGAAATTTCGCCTCAAGATTCTTTGGATTAATATTTAAGGGTCTGCACTTTGTGCCAATCTTAAAGTTACTAAAAGATTGGGCTAAGCCCCAGCTTTGCCTCTTCTCCTCTAAACGCAGTTATAATTTGCGATAACCTATGACCTCAAATTTCAATTGATATTGATTATAATCGCAGTACATTTCAAATTATTATGCAACCCTTATTTGGTTCATGCACTTGTCTTTGTTACCCATTGGCCATTATGCACCGTTTTTTGGCATTGTAGTGCCTACAATACCTATCAACGGCACACTGCAGATTGTATTTGTAAAATTGTACTATTGTAAGTGCAAAGTGAATGACGTCGGGCACAACTTCCTATTTGCACTTTAAACAGTGACAAAAGTTACTAACCTGAAGGCAATGGAGTTCCAGCGTGGCTAGCTATGAGGTATGCTGGCGTAACATCTTCTCTGCAGTGGCCTCCATTCATTTCTTCCAAAGCTTCACTTGGGAGGCGTTGGGGAGACTTCTCTATATTCAGTGCTGCCTCGTAGAACTTGGGATGATCCATTGCAATATAAGGACCTGGGTTGCCCCATGATCTCAGGTGCTTCAAAATAGCCCTTTTAAGGAGATAGGCTGAACCTGGAGAAGGGTGCAATCCATCCTTTTTAAAGAATCCTGTTAGCAGGTTCTCATTACTGTCGATAAACTTCTTATACAAAGGTACCACCCTACCAGGGAACTCCTCGTGCAAATACTTGTTCAGTATTTTGGCATGGTAGTTCGGATGTTCGATGGAAGGGACATCACTCCTTGTCCACTCTTTACGGGGGAGGATTTCGCAAACGTAAATGCTACTTTTCGGGTTCAGCTCTTGTAGGGAAGACATAACGCTGTGGATATCGGTAGCAGTCTCATCTTCATCCACGAAACCTAGGTTGTTTGCACCAACCATTACTACAACGTGTGTCCATTCGCCTCGGAACATTTCTCCTTCTGTTTTAACCTATAGACAGAAAAAGAAGGATAAATTGGTGGGCCAAAGAGAAAATCTTGGGTCAATTGCGAATCAAGCTCTCAAGACTCCACATAACATATTATATTCATCTCCTAACTTCCGAAGATATGTGATAATGTGTAATCTCAGGTTCGTGTAGCAGGTAGTGCAGAACATGAAACGTATAACTTGGCCAACTTTAAACAATCGGAGAATGGTCATATCTCCTCATAAATCTACCAATTTTCTTAATACCACGCGACAAGAAGAGACTTAAGTTCCATTCGCCACGCTCAATTCCTCATAGTGACGAGTGCCAATTAAAGACGAATGCAGTGAGTGGTTAATTGTTCATGACCACGAAACGGCAGCGAACCGGTTCTCTATCGTGGTTACACTGACACAATACACAATAGGTTATGCACAATAAGACAATAATAGAAGTAGAATCTACCACGCCGCACTACATAGCGTGTAACCAAGTGACAGTTATGAAATATATTATAGATTAATGCCGAAATATATGTCCATTATGCACCTTCCAGGCATGTTTAGGCTATGTATTCAAAAACCCTATAGGCACCAGGGTACCGTGCGCAATAAATTATTACGCACTGTAGTGCCGAAATCCGGATTTATTACGCACTGTAGGTCATAATAATTTATTATGGTGCGTAATAATTTATTTCACACAGTTGAGCAAATTGTACCTTCATATCTTAATTTAAAACATTTCCTTGTGTTTGAAAATATTGCCATTTTTTCGAGTGAAGTCGGTGCATAATTCAGTTTAATAACTCGTAAAAAGTACTAAACTAAGCATTAAAAATCTCGGCCTTCGGCCTCGGTTTTTTAATGCCATATTACACACTCGCGGGGCCTTCGGCCCTCGTGTGTAATATGACGTTTAGTACTTTTTACTCGTTACTAAACCCTTCAATATCGCACGTTCTATATCACGCTACATAGCGTGGTTACACGTTTAGTAGCGTGCTTGCACGCTGTGGCTACGTAGCGTGCAAACTGCAACCACGCTACGTGCCGCGGTGCCGTGTAACCACAATAGCGAACCAGTTCGTTACCGTTTTGCTAGCGTGTCACCACGCTATGTCAAATTGTCTGGGAGTACGTGTTATAAGTCAAATAGTGAAGAATTTTCTTGCAGCGTGGTGTTTTGCCCCATTTTATATAGGACCTATTTTGCACGGCCGTGGATATCTGCAATCATTCACCTTTCTTAACAATCGATGTGCATTGATCCCGGGAAATGTAAGGGTTGAATCCATCTTAACATTTCTTGAAATCGAATCACCAACCAATAGAACCTGGGGATGGGGAAATCCTTTTACTTATTTGATCATTCGAAAAATACAGCAGATATTTCGATTCTTTGAATATAACCAAGGAATGGCGGATTCTGAGATTTTTAGGTTGCTAGGACGTCCATAGCAACCACACGACTTCCCATAGCAACCGACCTAAAAATTGAAGATTTTTGGCATTTTTGACATTTAGATTTATTTCAAGGTTATTGTTGATAGAAAGGGTATTAAACAATACAGTTTATCTAGCACAAAAGGGGTTCAATGCATGTACGATGTAATCTCCTTGGGTGGAATTTGGGGCTAATGTAAGTGGAAATCCTTAAATTTTAAATCCGGTTGCTATGGAAACTCGTGTGGTTGCTGTGAAAGTCATAGCAACCTGAAAAACTTGAAATCCAGCGTTGACTGGTTATGATCACTGAAACTTTTCACAGAATCGAAATATCTATCCTGTATGATGACCAATCAAGACAGTAAATTTGGTCCAGATTTAAATGTCAAAAATGCCAAAAATCTTCAATTTTTAGGTCGGTTGCTATAGGAACTCGTGTGGTTGCTATGGACGTCCTAGCAACCTAAAAATCTCAGAATCCGCCATTCTTTGGTTATATTGAAAGAAACTTTTTACAGAATCGAAATATCTTCTGTATTTTTCGAATGATCAATAAAGTAAAAGGGGTCAAGAATTTTGGCGCACCCTGTATATATGCAAAAATTAGGATATCCTAGGTTAGGTTTGGGACATGGTTAATGTCAGGGTAATGGTTAAAGTTAGATAGAGGTCTAGGTCCATGACGTCACTCAGAGCCATTTATATGAAACAGTAACACTCGGCTTGCTCCTTGTGCGACAATATACGGCATACGCTTAGATCAACGCTGTCTCATTATCTAATTCAAAATTTCTAAATCCGCATAGTCGAGTGAGCTTTGAATTTGCTATAGTTTCACATAAAGCTCACCTTGTGTATATCAATCCGATTGTCTGCATCGCTCTGATCCTCATCCATCTGTTCGTCTCCAACAGTTAACTTGGTAACGTCTTAACGATCAAATAAAACTTACAAAATATCAACTTTTCAATATATTCACTGAATTAAAAGGAGCGGGTTGAAAACGTTAGCTACTTCAAGTTAAAATTCAATGATACAGTACGAGGAAGTTTGAAATCAGAAGCCTTCGAAAACCATGTGATAATCAGATGTCAGCTGATTACCGCTCTATCACATGTCCAATATCACCCTCTAGTAACTGTAAATGCCTTTGTAAGTCTTCTCAATATCAATATCATTATCAGGATACTCAAGGTTAAGTTTGCAATTAGGTACTTACTCTAGAATTATCTCTGAACATCCAATATCTTATTTACTCCGGCCGCCCTAGACTGTTACATCATACAATCGTGAGTCTTCTGTCATCTACTCAAAGCCCTCTAACCGACTGCAGTCCGCGACACTTCAAATTTAGTATCTCACGTGAAGTAAAACTCACACGTAAAGCTCCATAGATTGTTGGCGCCGAATGGATTGAAGTTAATCGCAAATATGTCAATGATGCAGCTGGGGTGACGTCATAACGTAACGTAAAAACTTTGAAGGACGCTATTCACAACTTCTATCTTCCATCTTTCCAATGCTGGGTCGATAAGCTCTGTGTCTTCTATCGTTATAGCAATATAACGTATGCTAATTTCGGGTAACTGCCCGCTACAAATGACGTCATGAATACGTCGTAATATTGCAGCAACCACATGAGACCCATTTTACAGCACACTTGGGACTATGACCGACAACATATCTAGAGATGAAGACCAGGGATGGCCCAGTTCTCTCACACTAAGCTCTACCGTTTTGGCTATTTTTTCGGGATTTTTTGCGTCACCATGGTTTAAACAATCGCATATATCTCAATGATGCCTATGAGCCCGGAAATTTTTGAACACAGCTTTGGGAACTACATTAAATTTCCTTTCGGAGCTAGAGGGAACATTTTTTTCTATTTTGAAAGCTTCATATCAAAAAAACGTGCTGAAAAACGTTCATTTTTCGGAAATTGGAATTTGAAATGTATGACTTTGTGACGTCATAATGACGTCATCAACATGACGTTAGACACTTTTTAAGGGCAATATTCGTAAGTTCTATCTTTCTTCTTTCCAACGCTGGGTCGATGAGCCATACATCTTTTATGGTTCTCGAGATATGGCTCTTTAAAGTGGGTACACTTTTCACCTAAAAATGTTCTCTATTGGTATGTATATACATATATACCTATATACCTATGTATATATATGGTCGTAACCCAATTTAACAAGAACACCCTCGATTTTGGCAATATTCAAGTTGTCATAACTCGGCCATTTTTGATCCAATTGATCTGAAATTTTGACAGTTGCACCTTTGACCTCCAAACATGCGATGTTCCAATTTTGGTGCGATTTCGGCAACAGGAACTCACTCAAATTTCAACGTGAAATATGGCCAATCCATGAAAACATATAGTTGGGGGCTGGCAAGCAAAGTTGCGAAAACTTGTCCTCATGCCCTTCAGACACTCAGCCGTAACGGACTCGCCTCCGAGGGCCCTTCGGGCCCTCGGAGGCTCGTCTAACGTTTGGACTACCGTATAACGAGCTCGCCCTCGGACCCTTCGGGTCCTCGGGCTCGCGCTCGGGCCTTCGGCCCGAGCAAAAGTGGGCGCCGTCACGAGCTCACCCTCGGCCCCTTCGGGGCCTCGGGTGAGCGCTCGGGCCTTCGGCCCGAGATAAGTCGTGGCGCCGTCACGAGCTCACCCTCGGCCCCTTCGGGGCCTCGGGTGAGCGCTCGGGCCTTCGGCCCGAGCAAATTCGGTTTCCTTAAAAAACGCCGCGGGGGCTTGCCAGCCCCCTGATATGCATTCCAGTTCGCCTTGAATTCATATGAACTAGGAAGTTCATCTCGCGGACTCCAGTTCAACGGAGTTCAACGCAGTTCAACGGAGTTCAACGGAGTTCAACGAATTCATCTCGAAGTTCATCTAGGAGGTCAAAATGATAACTTAACAGATATTTCGGGCATGGATCAAAACATGGAACAGCGATGCCACGAGGGCGGTAGGGTGCGCCCTTTTTTCAAAGTTTTTTGGGCACAATTCTTCACTGGTAGATCTCAATGAGCTGATCACGAATATATCAAGTTTTTTGAAATTGGACAATGCCTTCCTTGTCCGCAGAGGCTTTTTGTGTTTCGTGACGTCATGTCACGTGTCATGTCACGTGACCCGTCTGCTAGTACTTTGTGCGCTGGTTGCTTCCGCGCGCGCGATTGTTATACTGTGCGCGTTCGCGGATCTGTGGTCTGATGGCGGAGTAATCGCAGGCATTGCTGCTTATGGTTGTTGTGGTAATGGTATAGGTCCAATGTGTCAACTTTTAAAGCTTATAGTAATACTGAGGACGTTCAGAAGAAACGCATGAACTAATCGAGTTTATGTTTCTTTGTTCAATACTGTGAGAGGCTGATTCAGCTGAGCGGATTAAGCTAAAATGACTCAAAGACAAAGATGGCATCGTCAAGTATACGAGAGTACAAAAGAATAAAAAACT
>WFMF01000410.1:0-162647 GCA_011033025.1 Beroe forskalii | reverse complement strand
AAATCATTTGACATAAAACTAGTTGTATCAAATAACCCTCCACCCCCATTTTGACGCAATGATAGTTCCTTTAACACCTAACCAAAGCCGCCATAAAACTAACTTTAGGACATTTGGGAGGAAAGGGTGAAGCTGTTGCGCAACGTTATAAAACAGCAAAACTACTGGATTTACAGGAAAACAGGAAATCAGCAAACAGAAGTGAACAGTGAGTAAACGGTGAGAATCGATCCCTGTGATACTTGAGACTTCGAGAGCTGTGATAGTAGAAAGTTCTCAAGTTAGTAAGCGGTTCCGAATTATGATTTACAAGCTGGAAAGTTGAAACATATTGGTGTGCGTCTTCGACCGTGATTCATGGGGGAATGGTGAGGGTATTTCTAACAGCGGTTACGAGACTTCAACAGAGAACAGAGAAAAGAATAAGAAGCTTGAGAAAAAATGAAATTCCAACAGGAAATAATGGCAATTTGACAGGGAGCGTCAAATATTCTGTCAGAAATAACCAAAAATGCTACTCTTTTTACGATTTCCCATCTCACAACTTTCCGAAAAAACAAACTTACATACTGACTGAACCATCTACTCATGTACTAAGACTGGCAGAGGAAGTAATGTACAAACATACAAACTACAAAGAGACGGACGGACAAACAAAATATAAACAAACAGGTAAACAGACTTTGATCTTTTGGTGAAGTTCAATCACACAACTTTATCACAAACAGACGCATACACTCACAAACTTACAGACCCACAAACTCACAAACTGACAGACGCACAAACTCACAAACTGACAGACGCACAAACTCACAAACTAACAGACGCACAAACTCACAAACTGACAGACGCACAAACTCACTTCTTCATGAATCGCTTGGGAAGGGGAGCTCCAACGAACGTCTCTGGTTCTTCCTGAAATTATGAAACTCAAGATAAATCATAAAATGCATTAAAACTTATAAATTATGATTTTCATATTCACAGAAGCTTTTCATAAGGGGTTGAACCAATGTATGTATCGAAGGAATGAACAATCGCAAAGCCCCGACACCCACTACGGCACTACCATTCTACCAAGTGGTTGTGATGTGGATGCAGGATATGTTGGTTAAGTGGATGCAGTGTGTGGTTTAATGTAGGAGAGACTTAGAGCTACACGTGCAGATGTGGTTACTGGTTACAGGGGGAAGGGGGAGTGTTAATAATCTACCAGTTACTGAGTGGATCACACCCTGCCTCACCCTAACACACGCCTCGTGGTTTAGTGGGTCACACGCCCCGGAGGGTTATTATTCAAAGTAACACTTTGATAACTTACAATCATGGAGTATATTAATATTAATCAAGTTATAGCCTGGCACTAATATCGTACGCCGACACCTTCATGGTCTCTTCATGGTTCATGGCACTACTATGAGTTTTTCTGAGACTACATCATCATTTAAATTTTGAACTAAATCAATAAATCATTTTAATTAATACAGTTCATGGTTTCTAAAATTGTAAGTTGCGATTTCTCAATATACTGTAAACTTACTTTCTTAAATCGAATCACTGATAATCTGAGCTGGTTATGTCACTGAACTAGAAACTGCAAAAGTGCAAACTAAGAAACACCTATGAAACAACAGTAGGACGATAACGCTTGATAACGAGGAATTTTTGACGTTTTTAAAAACAATAAGCCCTTTTACCTTTTTATCAGTAGTAATATGATATTTGTTTAGCGTTATGCCAATAATAGACTTAATTGCCGTGTCCTCATTATTAATTATTTTTAATTCTCAAGTCACCTCATAGCACCTCCTAAGATACTAGTTAAATTTAAAAAAGTCTTCAAATATTCTTACAATCTATAAAACCGGACCAGATTCTCAATACCAAGCAACTTTCCCCGGTAAGCTGTGCTCTGAGAAAACTATAAGAACGTAAAAAAGTAAAAAAGAAAAAACCAAAGGTGGAAAGGAGAACACGGCTCGTTGAAACGCCCTAAATCCCGGGAGTCGGCAGCGTAATGCACCGGTAATTTCACTTCTCCTGTGATTTCACGGTTAAATAACTTAATCAGGCGCAGGGGAATTTGATTAGCTGACTGTTAAAAACATCAGTAAAAAGTTTTAAGTGAAGTATCAATTCCTGTCCAGCGCCATATCCATCTTAGCAACATTCTATATCATCATCTTGGTGAAAGGCTTATTCATCAGAAATTGTTTAATTGGCGACGAAAAATGGTCTTGATTTTATCAATTTCATTAATTTCAGTTGGTATTATTTTTCCAGAAGTCTAACTCCAAGCAAATATGTTTTATTAACCATAATGCTCGAGGATTGCAATCCACTCTTCCCATTTACGAATGTATCGACTCAGCAACTTGGTGTTCTCCGAAACACTCTCCCTTTTCCAACTACTCTACAACTAGCTTTCTAAGTTACTAGATGAGTAGATGTTACTATTTTAGCTAACTAGATGTAACACACAATACTGTATCGACTTAACCCCATTCAGCGCCTCCCTCCTATTGGTTTATTGGATGAAGCAACCCTAAAACCCCGGGTTTTAAATACCGGGAAATCTGTTGATACTCACACTCTCTTTACACCCCCTTTTATAGTGGTGTGATGACGTCATTATCAGGGGTTAGAATGGGGCGTTGATGACGTCACACTATTCCAGGGACCTGGGTACCCCTTGACAATGGGAGGAAAGGAGAGAATGGAGGGGGGTTTTGTGTGAGGAATAGGAGGGTGTGATGAAATCATTATCAGGGATTAAAGTACTGAGTTAGTGACGCTAATTGGTTATTTTAGAAGTACACCGCCATGTAAAGAAAGAGGGAGAGGTGGTACAGTGATTACGGAGATTTGGCATTTGACATATTCGGAAATTTGACCACGTTAATTACCCATGATTTACACAGTTATTACAGAGGATTTCTGATACTGCAGTACAAGTATCCAGGTTAGTAATTGAATATTTTACATCTTTGGTGTAATTTGTAAAGATAGGGAATTAGAAATGGGAGATATACTAGGAGTTAGTTTAAGTAGCAGTTGGTCGACTATTGCATTCTAGAATGTAATGACATTCTGGAATGATCTACTGTCTGATACTGAAAGAAGTGCCCACCTGCCCATTTCCCTGATGATGAAAATAGGCTGACTTTTAACACAGTCTTTCAATCATTCCACTGCAAGTCTACAAGCTAACAAAGCATTGGCACTACCACACAGGTCCTGACTCCTGATCCCCCTGATGAAACAGGTCCTGATGTCAAGTGCCGACTTCAGGCGGCTTCAGGGCAAACGTCCGGTTATCACATAAGAAGAAATCAGGGTCGCTATTCTGCCCTGGTTGTAATAATTCCATCATTACCGTACAGTATATTTACTATCTTTTTTCCTTTTACTTCACCAAATGGTCCTTTCTCACTTCAGCAGATCACTGGTTGGAAGTCTGAACTCTGAAGTAGGGATCTGTCTCAGAAAGTCTGCTGTACGAAGTAGTTATAATTAGTTGGTACTGGTTATAACAGTAGGTACTGGGTGCCACCTCCTTACACACCAGCTACCAGTAATGATCAAGTGATTGCAGGGAAATCACATGATCATTACAATACACAATGACTTGCGACATTCCCTTCCTAAAAGATCCCCAATTACTACCTCAAAAAGACCCATGGAGCAGCTAAAACGTAGGTACTGAGCTTTGCAACAATCTGTGTTTCAGAAGAAAAGGTTATTTTTGCGAGCTGGTGTTTATAAGTTAAACACTTGCAAAGTGTGCAGGCTTCAATTCTTCTGTAAAATATGAAGTAGCTCGTGTTTTGAGGATGTTGTTGTTTACAGGAACTAACCCGGGCCCACCTCACACAAACACGCTTACTACGAGCTCCTGAGATCTGCAGACTCACCAACCAATCAGGGAGCAGCTCCTGAGGTCTGCACACTCACTAACCAATCAGGGAGCGGGGTTACCTCAGATATCATCCAATCAGAGCACAGGATCCCGGTCACGTGCATGTCGTAAAAGCTGTGAAAAACAAACTGAAGCACTTGTTAGAATGAATATGATTGAGATGAGGATTAGGGAGAGAAGAGTGACGTCATTATCAGGTCTTAGTGTGGTGAGGTACTGACGACAAAGAGTCAACTGCTCGCTGAATATGTTATGATTACAATGCATAATGAGCAGTTACACACTGTTAAAATGCTAAGTATGGCATGCTAGCGATCTCAGTATGTAAAAATAGTGTGTGTCATTGAGTTTAGAATGAGTTTAAGTTTTTAAAGAGTGTTTAGAGTAAATAATATGTTTGATAAGCGTTTAACACATTGCAAAATATCTGAGAATTGGTAGGTTGATGCGTGAAATGGGGCATTACAATGACGTGATCAGCGGGAGAAAAGGAAGCAAGGTGTTCTATGCTCTTATTCAAGCTGATCAATCTAAGTTACTCAGTTGCTCAGTAATTATCAAGTATGAATTTGGGGCTAGTGATGTAGTGAAGATGAATTGGAAGATCGAAAGTCTCAATCTTTCATTGAAATAACCTAGAACCTTCCTCTAAGGCTATTGTATGACAATAGAAAATAGGATCCCAGAAGTCAGAGGATTACCAAGGACTCCCACATTAAACCCCTGAGAATGTACAAACACACCATTATTATTATTATTATTATTGAGCTAATAGCCACCCACTAATACACTGCCAATAAGATTCCTACTAAAGAATGTGGACCTAATATTCCTCATTCCCTACTACTATTCCCTACTACTAGTAGAGTATATCATGGACCCCTCTAACTGACTAATGTAGAACGGGTCACGAACATGCCCCCATCGCGTGATACTCAGATCTACTGGAGCTCTGGAATAGGCGGTGTGACGTCATCAACTCAGCGTTCTAAACTGCGATAGTGACGTCATTGTACAATGTGTGTTATTTGAGGGAGGCTCTAATGGATATGTGTGGTGACCGTGAAATGACTTCATACATGATTTTATAGGTCATTATAATATCTAGGGTTTGGATATTAACCATAAGACCCTCGGGGGCCGAAAAGTGAATTAGCATTAAAATTGATCATTAATTTTTCATTAATTTCAGGAATGAAGGACAGAAGCAACAGGCTGTTTGATTTCTTCATTTCATTCTAGGCCATGATATGAAGTCTCTTACTACTATCTCTGAGGGACTGTATAATTGTCCATACTTTGTGCAATGTGCATACCTACCCCCTACTCAATCAGGGCTACACATTATACACACGTCACTAATCATTACGTCACTAATCACTTGATTACAGGTACAAAAGTATGGGAATAAGTCACTAATCACTTGATTACAGGGTCGGCATAATGGTCATTGCTGCCATGATACAGACTGATACAGCGAGTGACATGGTGTGTAGGCCTGTGATTATATCTCACATCCACCATGGCACTATGAAGCACAGTAAAATATCATTATCGCATAATGAATGGCGAATGGACACCAGAGGTCCAGAGAAAAATACCTTTTCCAGGCGTTTCCAGACGTTTAGAATTGAGATCAAGGAGAGAGTGAATGGTTTAACTCATAAAAATGTGAATTATAAATGCTAAAACTTAATAACAAGCATTCTTCGGAGCTTCGGGATCCTCACCTCTGCTTGAACAACGAAATCAGGGAAATTTTCATCTTTCAACTCTTGTGTTGTCATGGTAACTGGTCCTGTTGTCATGGTAACTGGAACTGTTGTCATAGTAACAGAGCCTGTCATGATTCCTATGTCTTCTTCTTTTAACATATCCCTTCTTCAACCATCTTAATTTGCTGAACACAGCAGGGATTTTGATTAAAGTCATTGACAAAGTTACCTAAACCTCATCAAACGATTTATGATTTCAAAATTTTCAACGAAAGAACGAACGAACAAACGACGGCAAACAAAATGAGAGCATCAACTACAAAAGTAAGAGAATAAATTCTAATGAACGAAAAACTGTTGAATTAGACCTATACTTAAGTGATAAGTCAAACGCACGTTGTACAAGTCAGGTATAAGCATGAACGCACTTCAACTCTTCAAGTACAAGTCAACAAGTCAGGTATATAAGGAGGAATGTACGAAACAAAAGCCGGGTAGCCAGCTCGAGGAATGTACTACAACAATCTCTGGTATTATCCTTGTCAACACGCAGTGCGGAGTAGGAGTTGGGTTGTGACGTCATTATCAGGGGATAGAGTGGGGCGTTGCTGACGTCATAGGAGCTAGCTCCTCAGCAGCAACTCTGTCAACGCGAAGCTACAAGATGCAATATCTCAGTTAAAACACTCGCACTTTCAGGACAACTGGAGCTATTATACCAGCCAATGTTAGCTCGCAGTAAAACTAAACTAGGAGAAGTAGGCGAGTGAACGTCAACAGCTCATGTCACTTAGAGTCAGATAATGACATCAATAACCTGGCTCCTGCAGGACTTAGGAGGGTAATAGTGCACTAATATGCCAGGTCAAGTAAATGGCACTCTGAGTTAGAGTGGGCAGTGTCAGCAGTTGGTATTTGGAAACCCACCGCCCAAATACCTCGTGCGTCAAAGCAAGATACTCCATAGTATTGACTTGTACTTGAAGTGCGTTCCTCCTTGTATACTTGACTTGTTGACTTGTACTTGAAGTGCGTTCCTCCTTATACCTGACTTGTTGACTTGTACTTGAAGTGCGTTCCTCCTTATACCTGACTTGTTGACTTGTACTTGAAGTGTTCCTCCTTATCCTGGACTTATACCTGATCACTTGTTGACTTGTACTTGAAGTGCGTTCCTCCTTATACCTGACTTGTTGACTTGTACTTGAAGTGCGTTCCTCCTTATACCTGACTTGTTGACTTGTACTTGAAGTGCGTTCCTCCTTATACCTGACTTGTTGACTTGTACTTGAAGTGCGTTCCTCCTTATACCTGACTTGTTGACTTGTACTTGAAGTGCGTTCCTCCTTATACCTGACTTGACTTGTTGACTTGTACTTGAAGTGCGTTCCTCCTTATACCTGACTTGTTGACTTGTACTTGAAGTGCGTTCCTCCTTATACCTGACTTGTTGACTTGTACTTGAAGTGTTCCTCCTTACCTGACTTGTTGACTTGTATGTTCTCCTTATACCTGACTTGTTGACTTGTATGTTCCGTTCCTCCTTATACCTGACTTGTTGACTTGTACTTGAAGTGCGTTCCTCCTTATACCTGACTTGTTGACTTGTACTTGAAGTGTTCTCCTTATACCTGACTTGTTGACTTGTACTTGAAGTGCGTTCCTCCTTATACCTGACTTGTTGACTTGTACTTGAAGTGTTCCTCCTTATACCTGACTTGTTGACTTGTACTTGAAGTGCGTTCCTCCTTATACCTGACTTGTTGACTTGTACTTGAAGTGCGTTCCTCCTTATAATTGACTTGTTGACTTGTACTTGAAGTGCGTTCCTCCTTATACCTGACTTGTTGACTTGTACTTGAAGTGCGTTCCTCCTTATACCTGACTTGTTGACTTGTACTTGAAGTGCGTTACTGCTTATACCTGACTTATTGACTTGTACTTGAAGTGCGTTCCTCCTTATACCTGACTTGACTTGTACTTGAAGTGCGTTCCTCCTTATACCTGACTTGTTGACTTGTACTTGAAGTGTTCCTCCTTATACCTGACTTGTTGACTTGTACTTGAAGTGCGTTCCTCCTTATACCTGACTTATTGACTTGTACTTGAAGTGCGTTCCTCCTTATACCTGACTTGTTGACTTGTACTTTAAGTGCGTTCCTCCTTATACCTGACTTATTGACTTGTACTTGAAGTGCGTTCCTCCTTATACCTGACTTATTGACTTGTACTTGAAGTGCGTTCCTCCTTATACCTGACTTATTGACTTGTACTTGAAGTGCGTTCCTCCTTATACCTGACTTAGGTATACAATTGTGCGTTTGACTTATCACTTAAGTATAGGTCTAGTTCAAGCAGTTTTTCGTTCATTAGAATTTATTTTCTTACTTTTGTAGTTGGTGCTCTCATTTTGTTTGCCGACGTTTGTTCGTTCGTTCTTTTGTTGAAAATTTTGAAATCAAAAATCGTTTAGGTTTAGGTTACTTCGTCAATGAGTTTAATCAAAATTCCTGCTGTGTTCAGCAAATTAAGATGTTTGAAGAAGGGATATGTTAAAAGAAGAAGACATTGGAATCATGACAGGCTCTGTTACTATGACAACAGTTCCAGTTACCATGACAACAGGACCAGTTACCATGACAACACAAGAGTTAAAGGATGAAAATTTCCCTGATTTCGTTGTTCAAGCAGAGGTGAGGATCCCGAAGGAATGCTTGTGAACTTTTAGCATTTATAATTCACATTTCTAGGAGTTATTTAACCATTCAATTTCTCCTTCTTCTCAGTTCTAAACGTCTGAAAAAAGGTATATTTCTCTGGACCTCTGGTGTCCATTCGCCATCCGATGATAATGTACGTCGCTTCATAGTGCCATGGTGGATGTGAGATATAATCACAGGCCTACACGCCATGTTACTCGCTGTATCAGAGTGTATCAGGGCAGCAATGACCATTATGCTGTCCCTGTAATCAAGTGATTAGTGACGAAATGATTAGTGACGTGTGTATGATATGTACCCCTGACATAGGGGGTAGGAGGTAGGTAGGGGGTAGGTATGCACAAAGTATGTTAAGTATGGACAATTATAGTCCCACAGAGATATTAAGAGACTTTATATCATGACTTAGAATGAATTGTAGAAATCAAACAGTCTGTTATTTCTGTCCTGCACAGTTCTTAGGTACTTTGTCCTTCATTCCTGAAATTAATGAAAAATCAATGATCAATTTTAATGCTGAATCACTTTTCGGACCCCGAGGGGCTTATGGTTAATATCCAAACCCTAGATATTATAATGACCTATGAAATCATGTATGAAGTCATTTCACGGTCACTCACCACACATCTCCATTAGCCTCCCTAAAATAACACACATTGTACAGCGACGTCACTATCACAGTTTAGAAGGTTGAGTTGATGACGTCACACCGCCTATTCCAGAGCTTCAGTAGAGCCGAGTATCACGCGATGGGGGCATGTTCGTGACCCGTTCTACATTAGTCAGTTAGAGGGGTCCATGATATACTCCACTAATAGTGGGGAATAGTAGGAGGGAATGAGGAATATTAGGTCCACATTCTTTAGTAGGAATTCTATTGGCAGTGTATTAGTGGGTGGCTATTAGCTCAATAATAATAATAATAATAATGGTGTGTTTGTGTGTGTGTGTTCGTACATTCTCAGGGGTTTAATGTGGGAGTCCTCGGTAATACTCTGACTTCTGGGATCCTATTGTCTAGTGCCATACAATAGCCTTAAAAGAGGGTTCTAGGTTATTTCTATGAAAGATTGAGACTTTCGAACTTCTAATCCATCTTCACTACTTCACTAGCCCCCAATTCATACTTTTATTGAGCAACAGTTGCTTCAGTAGGAGAAAAGGTGTTCTATGCTCTTATACTTATTCAAGCTGATCAATCTGAATTTATCAGTTACTGATAAATTCAGATTGATCAGCTTGAATAAGTATAAGAGCATAGAACACCTTTTCTCCTACTGAAGTACTGATCACATTGTAATGCCCCATTTCACGCATCAACCTACCAATTCTCGGATATTTTGCAAGGTGTTTAACGCTCATCAAACACATTATTTACTCTAAACACTCTTTAAAAACTTAAACTCATTCTAAACTCAATGACACACACTATTTTTACATACTGAGATCGCTAGCATGCCATACTTAGCATTTTAACAGTGTGTAACTGCTCATTATGCATTGTAATCATAACATATTCAGCGAGCAGTTGACTCTGTGACGTCACCAACTCACCACACTAAGACCTGATAATGACGTCACTCTTCTCTTCCTAATCCTTATCTCAAGCTGCTAATAATCATATTCATTCTAACAAGTGCTTTAGTTTGTTTTTCACAGCTTTTACAACATGCACGTGGCTGTGATACTGTGCTCTGATTGGATGGTATCAGAGGTAATCCCGTTCCCTGATTGGTTGGTGAGTGTGCAGACCTCAGGAGCTGCTCCCTGATTGGTGCAGACCTCAGGAACACGTAGTAAGCGTGTGAGGTGGGCCCGGGTTAGTTCCTGTAAACAACAGCATCCTCAAAACACGAGCTACTTCATATATATTTTACAGAAGAATTGAAGCCTGCACACTTTGCAAGTGTTTAACTTGTAAACTCCAGGTCGCAAAAATAACCTATTCTTCTCAAACACAGATTGTTGCAAAGCTCAGTACCTTCATTCTAGCAGCTCCATGGGTCTTTCTGTGGTAGTAAATGGGGATCTTTTAGGAAGGGAATGTCGCAAGTCATTGTGTATTGTAATGGTCATGTGATTTCTCTGTAATCACTTGATCATTACTGGTAGCTCCCTGGTGTGTAAGGGGGTGTCACCCAGTACCTACTTGCTTCTGTTATAACCAGTACCAACTAATTACAACTACTTCGTAAAAAATCATGCAGCAGACTTTCTGAGACAGATCCCTACTTCAGATTTCTTCTTCAGAGCTCAGACTTCCAACCAGTGATCTGCTGAAGTGGGAAAGGATCTACTGCAGCAATCATTTGGTTAGGAAAAAATATAGTCAATATACTGTACGATAATGATATTTGATGATGGAATGATTACAACTGGCAGAATAGCGACCCTGAAGTTGGTTTCTTCTAATGTGGTAACCGGATGTTAGCCCTGAAGCCGCCTGAAGTCGGCACTTGACATCAGGACCTGTTTCTTCAGGGGTATCAGGAGTCAGGACCTGTGTGGTAGTGTCATTGCTTTGTACTTCTGTGAAAGATCGGCACATTCTCTACACGAGGGAAATCGGAAGGAGGATATTTCTTTTTGTTGTCAGTAGATCATTCCAGAATACGGTTACATTCTCGAATACAGTAGTCGACCAACCGCTACCTAAACTAACTCCTCAAATATACTCCAATGCAAATTCCCTATCTTTACAAATTACATCCAAGATGTGAAATGTTCAATTACTAGCCTGGATACTTGTACTGCAATATCAGAAATCCTCTGTAATAATTGTGTAAATCATGGGTAATTAACGTGGTCAAATTTCCGGATATGTCAAATGGCAAATCTCCTTAATCACTGCACCACCTCTCCCTCTTTCTTTACATGGCGGTGCACTTCTAAAATAACCAATGTAGCGTCACTAACTCAGCACTTTAATCCCTGATAATGACGTCATCACACCCTCCTATTCTTCACACAGAACCCTCCCCATTCTCTCTTCCCCTCCCATTGTCAAGGGGTACCCAGGTCCCTGGAATAGTGTGACGTCATCAACTCACCATTCTAACCCCTGATAATGACGTCATCAACGCCCCATTCTAATCCCTGATAATGACGTCATCACACCCTCCCATAAAGGGGTGTAAAGAGAGTGTGAGTATCAACAGATTACCCGGTATTTAAAACCCGGGGTTTTAGGGGTGCTTCACCCAATAAACCAATAGGAGAGAGGCGCTGAATGGGGTTAAGTCGATATAGTATTGTGTGTTACACCTAGTAACTTAGTAAGCTAAAATAGTAACATCTACTCATCTAGTAAGCTAGTAGTAGAAAAGTTGGAAAAGGGAGAGTGTTTCAGAGAACACCAAGTTACTGAGTCGATTCATTCTTACTAGGAAGAATGGGTTGCAATCCTCGAGCATTGTGGTTAATAAAACATGGTCGCTTGGAGTTCTTCTGGAAAAATAATACCAACTGAAATTAATGAAATTGATAAGAATCAAGGCCATTTTTCGTCGCCAATTAAACAATTTCTGATGAATAAGCCATTCACCAGGATAAGATGGATGTGGCGCTGGACAGGAATTAATACTTCACTTAAAACTTTTTACTGATGTTTTTAACAGTCAGCTAATCAAATTGCGCTGCGCCTGATTAAGTTATTTAACCGTGAAATCACAGGAGAAGTGAAATTACCGGTGCATCACGCTGCCGACTCTGGGATTTAGGGCGTTTCAACAAGCCGTGTTCTCCTTTCCACCTTTTGTTTTCTCTTTTTTAGTTTTTTACGTTTTTGTAGTTTTCTCAGAGCACAGCTGACCCGGGAAAGTTGCTTGATGTATCGAGAATCTGGTTCGGTTTTATAGATTGTAAGAATATTTGAAAACTTTTAAAAATTTATCTAGTATCTTAGGAGGTGCTATGAGGTGACTTGAGAATTAAAGATAATTATTGGGCGGGAAGCGGAGTAGTAGAATAAACTTGAACACAAAATAAAAAGCCGTCATTATAGGGATATTTCGACATATGCTTTATGCCATTTTCAACCTGAATTTAGATTTATTATACAATGCTAACAAGCGAATATATAATTGTTATTGCCTACAAGCACGCTGAAGATGATCTTTTAAACTGGTAAATTTAAACTAGACGACCTTACACACAAAATCACAAAAATATGTTACATTACGTAGCAAACCAACAAGAAATTAATGAATTACTATCTAATGTAATCACTGATGAAATGTACTAGATAAAGTGTTAAAAACCGATACAAAATCAATGCATACGTACAAAGCAGTACTTAGAAAATGTTGAGCGGAATCGACCACTCCTGCGTATTAAGTGTCTGTTTTCTACCTAATTTGAGCATAATACTCTCCATATAGCGAAGCCGAAGATCGTGTGAACATCTTCCAAGGATTTCAGTGTCCTTGAAGTCAAATTCACACTCGGGATCACCGTTTCGGATATGTGCAAATGAAGGGCACTATTCTTAGTCCTAGCATTAAGATGACCGTTAGAACCGTAAAATCTTTCGTAAACTGTGTTTTTGGTTTTACCCAAATAAGCCGCACTCGGCCCACATTTTTTTACATTTAGTGTAATATATTACTCAGATTTACATTCAAATGGTAGAACATCTTTAAATTTAAACAAATTACCTAATGAAAGACCTCTCTTAAACACAACTTTAAGCTCAACACACGGGTAAAATTTAGTTATTACTTTCTTCAATTGTTTAGCTAAGTGAAAAGAAGACGGACCCAAGAAGGGTAATACTAAAACAATAGATTTCTTACTTACTGTATCAGTATGGGAAGGTGGATCACTATATTTCTTTTCTAAAAATTCATTAATACACCTGTGAATTAAATGTGCAGGAAACCCATTACTTTTAAACTTGTTAATAAGATGAGTTAAATCTTTATGAAACCAAGCATAAGTAGTGGCAATGGAATAAACCCTATAAATCAAACATTTAATTAAGCTAAATTTGTAGGCAATAGGAACAAAGCTGTCGAATCCGTAGAACAACCCTCGGTCTGTAGCTTTCACTTTGGTAGAAACCTCAGTGGAAGGCACGGACAATGTCCGGTGAACCAAGGTGTCTAGGAAACCCAGTTTGTTATCACTTTCTAGTTCAAGATCAAACTGTGTGGAGGGATCAATGCCATTTATGAAGTGAAAGCTACAGACCGAGGGTTGTTCTACGGATTCGACAGCTTTGTTCCTATTGCCTACAAATTTAGCTTAATTAAATGTTTGATTTATAGGGTTTATTCCATTGCCACTACTTATGCTTGGTTTCATAAAGATTTAACTCATCTTATTAACAAGTTTAAAAGTAATGGGTTTCCTGCACATTTAATTCACAGGTGTATTAATGAATTTTTAGAAAAGAAATATAGTGATCCACTGATACAGTAAGTAACAAGGATCGACCGAGGGGCAGATTTCTGACCGAGGCCGAGGCCGAGGAAAACGAAAATCTGAAATTTCAACCGAGGCCGAGGCCGAGGAAAACGACGATCTAAAATTTTGACCGAGGCCGAGGCCGAGTCCTCGGTGCCCTAATTTGCACCGAGGCCGAGGCCGAGGCCGAGGATTTCAGTGGATATTTTCAACAATTTGACCGGATCACCACAACTGCACCGTTTTGTTGGAAAAGTTCAAAACTAATTGATATTGTTCAGTGGACCGTAATATAACTAGATCTTAACTGCATTATTTGCACTTATTATTCATCTTATCTCATACAGGTCCCCTGCAAGGGACCTGTATGAGACCTCAACGAGCATAATATAGCATAGTATACTATTTTTTAATTTTGAAGGTTTTACTTTTATTCAAATAGCCGTACGGCCAATGACAGGAATCGAAGGATTCAAGTGTAATCAAGCCAGTGACGGTTAAAAGGTTAAGGAAGTGTAATCCATACTTTATTCGCCCGAGACTTCGCTGCAATGGGCTTCTCCTCATTTAACCCTCCTGCACAGTTTCCTGTACGCTCGGCTGAGTGAACCGTCGGGCTGCATAGGCTCAAGATGAATCTCTCACCCTTAGCTCAGTGGCGCTTACCTACCGGGATTCGAACTCAGGATCATTGGATCCTGTGCTTAATACACCACTGACCCTTGATAAGTGTATAGTAGATAATAGGTATTGTTTTGTATGTTAATAGAGAGATGGAATACCTAAAATACAAGACAAAGGTTTATAAAATTTGGTCTTGCGACTTCTTTCACATCTGTAACCTAACAGTGCTTTAGGTTTGACGTTGCTTCCTATTTGACAATGTTTAGCAGGCTCTGGGGGCGGTAGCCCCACAAGACAGACGTTCAGATAAGATTGAAAATTGGTGCCTCAAAAGGATTTCACTTCAATTCTTGCCTATTTTCTACAAGACTCTTCAAAAGCAAAATCATGGCAGCAACGTAAGTACAATGCTGGGCGGGGTCTGGGGGCGGCACCCCAGAAGCCGGACGTTCAAATTAGATTAAATTGGTACCTCAGTATGATTTCACATCAATTCTTGCCTAATTTCTACAAGACTCTTCAAGGACAAAATCATGGCAGCAACATAAGTACCACAGTCCTAGGCAGGGGTCTGGGGGCAGCAGCCCCCAGATGCCATGCGTTTAGATTAGATTAAATTGGTTCCTAAATATAATTTCACTTCAATTCTCGTCAATTTTCGACGAGACTGGTCGAGCAAAATTCACGGAAGCAACTTAAGTACGGTGCTAGGGACTAGGGAGAGGTCGGGGGCGGCAGCCCCCAGATGCCAGACGTTAAGATTTGCAATTGATTAAATTTGTGCCTCAATAGGATTTCACTTCAATTCTTGCCTATTTTTCTATTTTTGACGAGACTGATCGGAGAAAAATCACCGCAGTGACTTACTGACTTAAGTACGGTGCTATGCAGGGGTCTGGGGGCGGCAGCCCCCAGAAGCCAGACGTTCGGATGAGATTAAAAATTGGTGCTTCAATAGGATCTCACTTTGAATCTTGCCTTTTTCGAAAAATTTACGGATCGGGACGTTGAATAAGAGTCCCATAATTGTAATAATGAGTACTTTATTTATTCTCTGATTCAGTGGTACACTTACAAATGGAAACGATGTGGTTCTTAACAACAAATTTCGTCGTTCTACGACATCTTCAGGTCTCAATTTTGATTGTATATAGTAGTTTTGTAAAGTTTAAAACAGTCTGGTTGAGAAAAATCCACGGCAGCAACTTAAGTACAGTGCTAGGCAGGGGTCTGTGGGCGGCAGTCCCAAAAGGCCAGCTGCCAGACGTTTAGATTAGATCAAATTGGTTCCTCAATAGGATTTCACTTCAATTCTTGCCTATTTTCGACGAGACTGATCGAGGAAAATTCACAGCAGCAACTTAATACAGTGCTAGGCAGGGTCTGGGGAGGAAGGCGGCAGCCCCCAGAAGCCAGACGTTCAGATCAGATTAAATTGGTGCCTCAATAGGGTTTCACTTCAATTCTTGCTTATTATCGACGAGACTGGTCGAAAAAATCACGGCAGCAACTTGAGACGTGCAGTGCTAGTGAATTAAATTGAAGCTCCTAAATTTCTACCTACCCATTTTTTCCTATTTTTGACGAGAAGCTAGTCAAATAAATATGATGGCCACAGTTCATCAAATGTTTCAAGACCTTTCAAATAAATCATACAAGTTATTTTTGGGCCCTTTTCAAATAAAATTCAGGTTTTTCCTGTTATTAAATATGGATATTTTCCTTTAAAATCCTCGGTAAAATCCTCGGCAAATTTATAAAAACTCGGCCGAGGCCGAGGAGAATTGGAATTTAAAATGACCGAGGCCGAGGCATTCCGAGGATTGGCAATTCTGACCGAGGCCGAGGCCGAGGCCTCGGTAAAACCCCAATCCTCGGTGAAAACCGAGGCCGAGCCGAGGCCTCGGTCGATCCTTGGTAAGTAAGAAATCTATTGTTTTAGTATTACCCTTCTTGGGTCCGTCTTCTTTTCACTTAGCTAAACAATTGAAGAAAGTAATAACTAAATTTTACCCGTGTGTTGAGCTTAAAGTTGTGTTTAAGAGAGGTCTTTCATTAGGTAATTTGTTTAAATTTAAAGATGTTCTACCATTTGAATGTAAATCTGGAGTAATATATTACACTAAATGTAAAAAATGTGGGCCGAGTGCGGCTTATTTGGGTAAAACCAAAACACAGTTTACGAAAGATTTTACGGTTCTAACGGTCATCTTAATGCTAGGACTAAGAATAGTGCCCTTCATTTGCACATATCCGAAACGGGTGATCCCGAGTGTGAATTTGACTTCAAGGACACTGAAATCCTTGGAAGATGTTCACACGATCTTCGGCTTCGCTATATGGAGAGTATTATGCTCAAATTAGGTAGAAAACAGACACTTAATACGCAGGAGTGGTCGATTCCGCTCAACATTTTCTAAGTACTGCTTTGTACGTATGCATTGATTTTGTATCGGTTTTAACACTTTATCTAGTACATTTCATCAGTGATTACATTAGATAGTAATTTATTAATTTCTTGTTGGTTTGCTACGTAATGTAACATATTTTTGTGATTTTGTGTAAGGTCGTCTAGTTTAAATTTACCAGTTTAAAAGATCATCTTCAGCGTGCTTGTAGGCAATAACTATTATATATTCGCTTGTTAGCATTGTATAATAAATCTAAATTCAGGTTGAAAATGGCATAAAGCATATGTCGAAATATCCCTATAATGACGGCTTTTTATTTTGTGTTCAAGTTTAAAGATAATTAATAATGAGGACACGGCAATTAAGTCTATTATTGGCATAACGCTAAACAAATATCATATTACTACTGATAAAAAGGTAAAAGGGCTTATTGTTTTTAAAAAACGTCAAAAATTCCGCGTTATCAAGCGTTATCGTCCTACTGTTGTTTCATAGGCGTTTCTTAGTTTGAAGTTTCTAGTTCAGTGACAGAACCAGCTCAGATTATCAGTGATTCAATTTAAGAAAGTAAGTTTACAGTATATTGAGAAATCGAGATTTAAAATTTCAAAAACCATGAACTGTATGAATGATTAATTGATTTAGTTCAAAATTTTAATGATGATGTAGTCTCAGAAAAACTCATAGTAGTGCCATGAACTATGAAGGGACCATGAAAGTGTCGGTGTAAGATATTACTGCCAGGCTATAACTTGATTAATATTAATCTACTCCATGGGTGTAAGTTATCAAAGTGTTACTTTAAATAATAACCGTCCGGGGCGTGTGACCCACTAAACCAAGGGGAGTGTGAGAGAGGGTGAGGCAGGGTGTGAGGGGGTGAGGCAGGGTGTGAGAGGGTGAGGCAGGGTGTGATCCACTCAGTAACTGGTAGATTATTAACACTCCCCCTTCCCCTGTAACCAGTAACCACATCTGCACGTGTAGCTCTAAGTCCGCCTACATTAAACCACACACTGCATCCACTTAACCAACATATCCTGCATCCACAACACAACCACTTGATAGAATGATAGTGGGTGTCGGGGCTATGCGATTGTTCATTCCTTCGATGCATGCATTGGTTCAACCCCTTATGAAAAAGTTTCTGTGAATATGATAATCATAATTTATAAGTTTTAATGCATTTTATCTTGAGTTTCATTTTCAGGAAGAACCGGAGACGTTCGTTGGAGCTCCCCTTCCCAAGCGATTCATGAAGAAGTGAGTTTGTGGGTCTATCAGTTTGTGAGTTGATGCGTCTGTCAGTTTGTGAGTTTGTGCGTCTGTCAGTTTGTGAGTTTGTGTGTCTGTCAGTTTGTGAGTTTGTGCGTCTGTCAGTTTGTGAGTTGGTGCGTCTGTCAGTTTGTGAGTTTGTGGGTCTGTCAGTTTGTGAGTTGGTGCGTGTGTCAGTCTGTGAGTTGGTGTGACTGTTTGTGATAAAGTTGTGTGATTGAACTTCACCAAAAGATCAAAGTCTGTTTACCTGTTTGTTTATTTGTTTGTCTGTCCGTCTCTTTGTAGTTTGTATGTTTGTATACTACTTCCTCTGCCAGTCTTTGTACTTGAGTAGATGGTTCAGTCAGCGTGTAAGTTTGTTTTTTCCTTTTTTCGGAAAGTTTTGAGATGAGAAATCGTGAAAAGAGTAGCATTTTTGGTTATTTCCGACAGAATATTTGACGCTCCCTGTCAAATTGCCATTATTTCCTGTTATTTCATTTTTCTAAATCTCCGCATTCTTTTTTCTCTGTTCTCTGTGAGGTCTCGTAACAACTGTTAGAAATACCCTCACCATTCCCAATGAATCCAAGAAACGAATCATTATGTTTATACTTTCCAGCTTGTAAATCATAATTCGGAACCGCTTACTAACTAACGAACTTCCTACTATCATAACTCTCTAAGTCTCAAGTATCACAGGGATTGATTCTCAACGTTTACTCACCGTTCACTTCTGTTAACTGATTTCTCGTTTTTCTGTAAAACCAATAGTTTTGCTGTTTTATAATGTCGCGCAACAGCTTCACCCTCTCCTCCTTAAGTCCTAAAGTTAGTTTTGTGGCGGCTTTGGTTAGGTGATAAAGGAACTATCATTGCGTCAAAATGGGGGTGGAGGGTTATTTGATACAACTAGATGTCAAATGATTTACTGAGATGTACAAGTGTAATACAATTTCATGCTGTAATAATTACACAATATGTTTCGGAGATCATTAGGCTTGAGAATTATTACATCCCAGATAATTACATGGGTTATTAACTGCCACACAGGCAAGGTAAGCGGTTTCAGGTCCTCAACTCACCCTTCTAAACCCTGGTAATCCCACCACTCTAAAACGCCTAGTGTTCCAAAACGGCACGTAGTTGCCACGCGGTTACCTCTTTGAGAGTTTTATGATGAGATGGGGTTCGAATGATGTCATTGTTAGGCAATTCCTGATCACGTAAAGTAAGTGTTTGGATAATTGAAGTTATTAAGGCTGTACTTTCCATATCCTACATTCTAGTTCATGGGCTCCATTTCACTGAGTGTTCCTTTGAACCATCCCACAATCTTATAGAGAAAGAGAGTACCTAATATCTGGTGCTTTACTACCGTGCCAAATGTGAGATTGAGATCCCCTACATTGGGATCTGCCACGTCATCTAATCTTCTAATGGACCACCTATTGGTCAGCTGAGGGCATTCTTACACCCTATTGGTCAGTAGAGGGCATTCTAACACAACACCTGACAACCTTTTACCACTTAATGTGCTTTTCATTGCTTCATTGCTGCCAATTTGGCACTGCCAACCAATAAAAGAATAAAGTATGAGTTTTGTCAGTCACATATTATGAGGGGATGAGGACAATATATTGCTTCATGGGGCTTCTTTCACCTTCCGAAATCAGCTTCTGTGACAATGAAAGTATGAAGTCTGTTTATACTTTGATGAAAAGTCGCCATTCTCCATTAATATGATCATTGATTAATTGTCATGGTTTGAGCGGGAATTGGGAAGCTTTATATAAAAGTAACTACAAATTTATAAGGTGGTCTTGGAATCCACTACAATGGTGAAGATGCAATCCATTGACCGTAAGATTCTGAATATGACAAAATAGATACCCCATTGCATGCTTACATCGCGACTTCATTACACATTTAACCATACAATTGAGCTGTGGTAGTATGTATTCTCTGTTCATATTATTTGGGTGATTGATGTGCTGGACGGTAAATTGAGGGCTACAGATTATAGGCTCAATTTACCGTCGGCAGTATTGAAGTTATCACAGGTTAAAACGGTGAACTTAAGAATTCATAGGTTGTATAAACTTTAACTGGCATCTGATGAATAGCGTGTGTATGATAGTTAGACTGCTGGCCGTTATGACGTCATTATCATACTACAACGTGGTAAGTTGACGACGTTGAACCACCAATTTATCAGGCGCCTGAAATGTGTAGTGACTGTAGTGAGACTGCTGGCCGTTATAAGGAAGCGTGTTTTGAACTAGACGCAGTGTGATTAACCTTCGGAATATAAACATATAAGGGCTGTACTCTGTGTATAATGAGGAGTGCTAAACCCCGCTTCCAGTCCAGGTTTACCCGATTACAATGAATCTAGAGTTACCTGCAGAGCTAACATGATATATAGCATGCCAGCATTCTAAGTAAGGTACTATCCCAACCCTTGCACTGTCTTATTAAACCACGTACCGCCGCACTATTTTATCACTCTAAGTTTAATAAATCTTAGGTTATCTTACCTTAAACCTTAGGTTTATAAGTTAAGCAATAGTACACCCTACCAGCAAACCTCTGAACCTCTGCCAGCTCCTTCAGTAATAAAATATTAACTTATTCAGCTCCTCCAATTAAATATTACTGCTTACAAGAAGGAGCTTTATAGGAAGGAGCTGCAAGATAATTAAACAGCCGTTACATTTAATTTAGATGCGGCATGAGTTTGGTATTCCTCATCAGGGAATATAATATTCAGGCATAATGATAATAATTTAAAGTGATCAATTATGCAGCATATATATATGGGTATTTGCGGGTCATCAGTAGTGTACAGTAAACAGTATAGTCCTTACTCCTTGCTCACATTTACTACCTCACCAGGGGACCATGTGGGGTTATACTTCACAATCTCACAATCTAACTTTCTAACTTCAAACCTACAAAAACACAATCTACCATTCCTAGAATCCTTGTTTCGAGAATGAAAAGCAGATCAATCACCATTGTATCAATCTACAGTAATTCATACTTTCATTCTTGAAGTCTTTTAAAATTTTTTTACAAAAAGCTAATTTATTCGGAGAAAGCCTTTGAGTCTTTGACAATTAAACTCGCAAGTGAATAGGCTGTTATACTCGATCAATCTCCAAGTAAATACTAGATAAATTTTGAAGTCAGCGCTGAGTCAGTGCTTACAACAAGATATTAAATTGCTTCTGTCGAAATAATGCCTCATTGTCAAAATCATCTTAGATATGACAAAATATTACAGCATATGCAAACTTTATTATAAACTAGAGAACAATACTCGTATAGAGACGTTCTAAGAATTTTCATAAAGTTCACTACGTAAGCATCATTACACGCAGAAATTATTACGTGGCTTTATTTAAACCCTTTATAAAAGTTTGTGAATTTATCTATTCAAAACACCCCGTCAAATTCATATTATATCCTCTCTATTTTCAAGTGTTTTTAAGACTTGAATGCAAAGATATTAAAGTTTGCGCGCGCAATATAATAGTACACAGTGATAATCCTATCCTCATATATTATCATAATTATGCAAGAATGTGGTGTAATACGATCAGGACGAAGTTTTTGTGACCTGTCAAAAGCCATGAAATTCCCTTTCTCACACTCAATAGTCAATAGTGATCATTATATGAGTCAAATGATCGTGTGTCATCCTAAACCACTCGCTGCCTAGTCACGCGGTGAAACCATTGGCGGGTGTCAGGCCTCAACAGTCGTCATAATGATCGTGTAAAACACGGAGATTAGATCTAGAAGATCTGGTTTTAAATCTTTAGATTATCATGGTAATTTGAGCACTGCCATCAGTCACGGGAATAAGTAAAACGCAAGATCAGGGTGTACAGTTCAGAGTGTTCTAACTTTCTAACTTCTTAAGTTTCTGAAACTTTATAGTTCAGTAAATCATGCGTTTCGAGTCCCGAGGCTTTCTCTTCGGTGAGTTCCAATTTTGAAGGAAAATAGAAATTAGTTTACATCTTGAAGTCGAATATTTTCTCATTTGATAATAAAAATGTATATTTTGTAAGAAGGTAAGTATCAGGAATGCTATCAATGAAACATTACTCTATCTCTGCTGTGGCTGGGTAAATTTACTGTTGGTGCTCGTGCTAAAGATCCAAATTCAGATGAGACTATCGTCACATGTATACACGTATTATTACCATCTTACCATGTGATTACAGTGATACTGCCAGATAAACTTAGATATTATTATCGAACAAATACTACGCAATTAATCAGAATTAAAATATAAAATACATCTGCTCAATGGTAACAATAACATACAATAACACAAAATGTTTAACAATAACATAAAAAGGTAAAATGCAATTAAACGAATTTAACATAAAAAGCACCAATCGGCAGTTCATGCTTTCATGCAGCTTTTTCACAAAATTTCGGCTCGTTGGGAGACATCCTCAAGCATGAATGTCCCTCAATGCTACAATGTCCCCTAATGTCTGAATGTCCCTCAATGCCTGAATATAATCCCCCATTTGCATTTTGATTCTCCGCTTGTCTGAATGTCCCCAAATGCCTGAATGCCCCCAATTCCACCCAATGAATATCTGAATGTCCCCTTGTTCCTCAGAACCTCCCCTCCCCAGTATCTTCTGTAGCTCAGGAGTGTCTAGTGTCCCTCTAGTGACCCTTTAGTGTCCCTCTAATGTCTCTCTAGTGACCCTCTAGTGTCCCTCTAGTATCCCTCTAGTGTCCCTCTAATGTCTCTCTAGTGACCCTCTAGTGTCCCTCTAGTATCCCTCTAGTGACCCTCTAGTGTCCCTCTAGTGTCCCTCTAGTGACCCTCTAGTGTCCCTCTAGTGTCCCTCTAGTGTCCCTCTTGTGTCCCTCTAGTGTCCCTCTAGTGTCCCTCTTGTGTCCCTCTAGTGTCCCTCTAGTGTCCCTCTAGTGTCCCTCTAGTGTCCCTCTCCTCCCTCCCCCACACAGCTCATCATCTTGATAAACTCCTCGATATCAATCTGCCCGTCCCCATTGAGATCTGCCTCCCTCATCATATCCTCAACTTGCTCCATACTGAGACTCTCCCCCATGTTACTCAGTATCTTCTGTAACTCAGGAGCGTCTATGTAGCCGTTGTTATCCAAGTCAAACACCCTGAAAGTAACGTTTTCTTTTGAAGTTGGCGCACACCCAAGCCTTAAATGCTTGATCTTTCTTACTCCATCAAAAACTTAAAAAGGCTCCAGTTTTCGTCTTTTCAGACAGATTTGAGAATCGAGATTCGATTACTAAATTGCAGGCAAGGATGCCAGCATCTCCCCCAAAAGAAAAACCATACCTGAACGCATCCCGCAGATCCACCTCATTAGGGGTGCCGTGTCGCACCATCAGGTTAACGAACTCAGTGAACTCAATCACCCCATTACCGTTAGTATCCAGGTTATCTATCAGCATGTCCACCTGATTAGAATTTAGAATTATATTTACAGTCTTGTCACTTAAATATCTTACATATAGCAACGTCAGAACAAACAAGAAAAAAGTATCTACGGAAGAAAATGAAATGTTTAAAAAACCACCCAGAAAAAACATGTGGACGAAAAGTTTAAAAAAAGTGTCAAAAGTAAGCAAAAACAGATCCAAATGGGGCGATATAATGTCCACCTGATCCACAGTAGGTTCCAGTCCACAGGACCTCAGTATTTTGATGAGTTCTGCTGCTGTTATCATACCGTCCTGGTTCACATCGAATATCCTGAACACCTCCCGGTACTCCTGTATCTGTCCGTCTGTCACGGAACCGAACACTGAGTCGCAGGAAGTCTCACTTCCCGGACTGAAGAGCCCGGCGTGATTTCCAGAGTGGGATTTGCAGAGACCGGCGTGATTCTCAGAGTGGGATTTGCTGTGTCCGGCGTGATCTGGTGAGAGGCAGCACCGCTCTAGATCTGCAGAGAGGGTTAAACCAAACGCAGCGCTGTCTGCTGGGGAAGTGAGGGGAGGGGAGAGAAGACTGGATTCAGAGGTGGACTTACTGCGTAACATGGAGATCTAGCGAGGGAGTGCAATCAGAATACCAGGACAAAAAGTAGAACTAAAATGTAAAGTGATATTCGATCCGACAAACGCAACCAAAATATTATAAAGCAAGGGGTGTGTGACAGCAGTTGGTTTTATCTAATGTTACATGATATATATTTAAAAAGGCTGAAAACACCTGACGCCAGACTATTACTAGAGGAATTAAAGGCGCATGTAAATGGTTTTGTGTGAGTTAATCATCGGGCAGAGCGACTTGAATTACTCTTGTTATCTAACACTAAACCAGCGGGTGAATAAGTTAATTATTTCATGATTAATAAAGAGCGGAGGAAAGGACTTAACTCGTAATCAAGGAAGTTATAATATAGTTAGGAAGTAAGGAAGTCATTCATCTTATTCATTGTCTCATTGTCTCAGTGGTCCATTCATCAAAGGAATGAAGGGGCATTGATCCATTGAAACTAAGACTTGAAATTACTAAGGCAGCATTATTATGAAGAATGTCAGCAGGAAAGTGGGAATAACAACTGGCTGAAACTGTTTTAGGGGCAAGGTATGAAGGTAAACTCGCCTACGAGTGCACAGCAAAGAACCCTACCTTAAATCTACACAAACACTAACACACCAACACACTAAGACGGCAATGTAACTACTATCACAGGGGAATGTAACCACTAAGCTATCACACCCATAGGGTTCCCTTATCAGTATTTGGTGGTGCTATATGTCTACACTTGTATACTTGTATGCGATATCAGTTTATCTGTATATTCTTTGGTATCAATCCTAGGATACTGCGTCGCCGCATATACCGTTTATATGTTAGTGTATTTATATGTTTATATATGACTTCTATCACCCAAATCTTCTATCACCAAAGAGTTTTTTCGTACATTTCTAACCTTGCCAATCCAAGAACCTTGCCAATCTAAGAACAATAGTTATTAATAAATAGCATATTGAATAATAGTTTTACACGTTGTTTATTTCTAAAGTCTGGCGCGATAGGGGTCATTCCATCCGTTAAAATCAAACATGAAACCTTATTTACCCCGTGTTGTTATGGGATTGTATAACACATCAAGTTTCATAGCGATTATTGTTTGAGTATGTTTAATAATCATCATGAAAATAACATATTAGTATTTCGTAAGTCGTACAATCTAACAAATACGTTGGAAATAGAGCAGGAAACTATTCGAATATCCCTGAGAAGTAAATAATCTTAAATCATTCCCTGCGTTGTTACTCTGGTTACATTTGCCACCGATATGAGGAAATGTAGATCACACAGATCGACTAAATTCAGAATATTTCTTTGTATGTATTGTGTGTGTTGGAATTGATGCTGAGATCATGGTAGTTTCGGAGTGGATTTCCACTTTTGATTTCAATGATCGATTACAGTCGACCCGGGTACCACGTGAATTCTGAAACTGAGAAGTTTAGCTGAGATGAAATAGGATCTGCAGTTAAAGTTGTCATTTTCCGTGTTTCAAACCATTCACGTGTTTTCTAAACTAAAGTTGCCGTTTTGTATTCGTTATTTAGTTGTGTTAGTTCATTCTGCCTCGCTTTCACTGCCAGTATTTTTACCACCGCATTTTGTTATCTTGTTTTGTGATTTGTATATTAGGTACGCCACCCTTACATTGTTTTAATTTCCTGCAAACTTTAACATCTTATCAATATACCGAATAGATATTAAAAAGCGAATTGAATTCACGGATAACGGTATTAAACTGTCACATCTTATCAAGTTATCAGATTGAGATAGTAATCGTAGGCTAACATGTACGACTAGACTTAATCACTACAGTGCTATACTGTACAATTAAACTTCACATTTACACTTTACAAGTCTAAAGCAGCTCCAAGTAGTTTAGACAACCTAAATCCTAACACAAATTGCCTGTTTTAATTGGCAGTTTGACAAGGAATTAGGATATGTTGAACGGGCGTTTCCAATTGTTTCAAGGGTAGCACAGTACCTGATAGCGTCAATAATAAGTGTATTGATTATATGGACGTCAATCTTGAGAAGTAGGAACTTTAGTTAGTGGTGCTAATATTAGCAGAAAACTCAGGATATTAGCAGAAAACTCAGGATATTAGCAGAAAACTCAGGATATTAGCAGAAAACTCAGGATATTAGCAGAATACTAAGGATATAAGCAGAAAACTCAGGATAGTAGCAGAAAACTCAGGATATTAGCAGAAAACTCAGGATATTAGCAGAAAACTCAGGATATTAGCAGAAAACTCAGGATATTAGCAGAAAACTCAGGATATTGGCAGAAAACTCAGGATATTAGCAGAAAACTCAGGATATTAGCAGAAAACTCAGGATATTAGCAGAAAACTCAGGATATTAGCAGAAAACTCAGGATATTAGCAGAAAACTCAGGATATTAGCAGAAAACTCAGGATATTAGCAGAAAACTCAGGATATTAGCAGAAAACTCAGGATATTAGCAGAAAACTCAGGATATTAGCAGAAAACTCAGGATATTAGCAGAAAACTCAGGATATTAGCAGAAAACTCAGGATATTAGCAGAAAACTCAGGATATTAGCAGAAAACTCAGGATATTAGCAGAAAACTCAGGATAGGATATTAACTCAGGATATTAGAAAACTCAGGATATTAAGAAAACTCAGGATTTCAGCAGAAAACTCAGGATTTTAGCAGAAAACTCAGGATATTAGCAGAAAACTCAGGATATTAGCAGAAAACTCAGGATATTAGCAGAAAACTCAGGATATTAGCAGAAAACTCAGGATATTAGCAGAAAAATCAGGATATTGGCAGAAAACTCAGGATATTAGCAGAAAACTCAGGATATAATAGCAGAAAACTCAGGATATTAGCAGAAGACTCAGGATAGTAGCAGAAAACTCAGGATATTAGCAGAAAACTCAGGATATTAGATACAGCAGAAAACTCAGGATATTAGCAGAAAACTCAGGATATTAGCAGAAAACTCAGGATATTAGCAGAAAACTCAGGATATTAGCAGAAAACTCAGGATATTAGCAGAAAACTCAGGATATTAGCAGAAAACTCAGGATATTAGCAGAAACTCAGGATATTAGCAGAAAACTCAGGATATTAGCAGAAAACTCAGGATATTAGCAGAAAACTCAGGATATTAGCAGAAAACTCAGGATATTAGCAGAAAACTCAGGATATTAGCAGAAAACTCAGGATATTAGCAGAAAACTCAGGATATTAGCAGAAAACCAGGATATTAGCAGAAAACTCAGGATATTAGCAGAAAACTCAGGATATTAGCAGAGAAAACTGGGATATTAGCAGAAAACTCAGGATATTAGCAGAAAACTCAGGATATTAGCAGAAAACTCAGGATATTAGCAGAAAACTCAGGATATTAGCAGAAAACTCTGTGTGTTTAGTTGACAACAAGTGGGTCATGTTAACACTCGTTAACATGATGCACGCTACTCAGCCTCATAAAACGAAGGAGCAGGTTAGGGTGTCTGTGTGTTTAGTTGACAACAAGTGGGTCATGTTAACACTTGTTAACATGATGCACGCTACTCAGCCTCACAAAACGAAGGAGCAGGTTAGGGTGTCTGTGTGTTTAGTTGACAACAAGTGGGTCATGTTAACACTCGTTAACATGATGCACGCTACTCAGCCTCATAAAATGAAGGAGCAGGTAAGGGTGCCTGTGTGTTTAGTTGACAACAAGTGGGTCATGTTAACACTCGTTAACATGATGCAGCCTCATAAAACGAAGGAGCAGGTTAGGGTGTCTGTGTGTTTAGTTGACAACAAGTGGGTCATGTTAACACTCGTTAACATGATGCACGCTACTCAGCCTCATAAAACGAAGGAGCAGGTTAGGGTGTCTGTGTGTTTAGTTGACAACAAGTGGGTCATGTTAACACTCGTTAACATGATGCACGCTACTCAGCCCCATAAAACGAAGGAGCAGGTTAGGTGTCTGTGTGTTTAGTTGACAACAAGTGGGTCATGTTAACACTTGTTAACATGATGCACGCTACTCAGCCTCACAAAACGAAGGAACAGGTTAGGGTGTGTCTGTGTGTTTAGTTTTGACGCTACTCAACAAGTGGGTCATGTTAACACTTGTTAACATGGGTGATGTTAACACTCGTTAACTCAGCCTCATAAAACGAAGGAGCAGGTTAGGGTGTCTGTGTGTTTAGTTGACAACAAGTGGGTCATGTTAACACTCGTTAACATGATGCACGCTACTCAGCCTCATAAAACGAAGGATCAGGTTAGGGTGTCTGTGTGTTTAGTTTTATAACATACTATTAAAGAAGCAAAGAGTGTATCCACTGCCCGTATGGTAGATTTTAGTTTTCTAACAAAGTAAATAAAATAGTGCTTATATAAGGCGCGTTTGTATGATAGAGCTTTAGTTTTCTATCAAAATAAAGAGAGGTCAAGCGTTTTCGTATGTTAGTTCGTATGTTTTCTATCACACTATAGTGTTTCTTACAAAATTACGAGTGGTTGAGCGTTTTTTTACGTTCTTCACAGGAAACAGGACTCGCGAGGTAACTGTCAGAGAGATTCATAACTCCATAATATGCACAGTGCACACTTGGCTGCAACACCCCCAAATTGATATATCAAAATCAATAACTTAATGCTAATGCAGATAACGGAGCATAGTAATCTGTGCTTCCATTATCAATCCAATATTAAGTCAGTGACATATTAGGACACGTATTCCTGAATTTTACGGCATCGAAGGCTAGATCATCTGTTGTTCGTTTCCAAAATCAATCTCTAGAGCAGTATCAACTATAAGTATAGTAGTATCGATTAAAATCTATAGAAGTATTCTGAACTTTTGAAACCCACTTTACCAACTTCATCAAATAGTAATTGTTCACAAAATTATAATTCAATTCCGAATGTTTTTACCATTGTACGGCAGATCTCAGAAGTCAGGAACTTGACCGTTAAACTGTGTCAAGTTGACCCCATGCGAACGGGCTACTACCGAGATCTCTGGAGCAAGATCCTCTGCGAAACGGCCGTTACAGCGTGGTGGCTGGGCGTGTCACGTGACTTAGAACCTGTCGTGACGTCACGTGATCAAGATCACGTGACCCCACTGTCGTCATGGGAACCACTCAACCTCTCCAAGATGTACCTGAGTAAGCTGGCACAGCTTTTGACTGTATGTTCATTGTTCCGGGAGCTGGACATCTCACACAACAACCTGGCAGACCTCGCTGGACTTGCTTCCCTGCTCAACGTACAAACCCTTAACGTCAGCCATAACAAACTAACCTCCCTGGAAGGGATCGAGCATTGCAAGCACCTGGAATCCCTGGACGCCTCACACAACATGATCCATAACCCTGGGACGGTGTTGCTGTGCACTAAGTGCCGGTTACATACGCTGTGTTTGGAGGGGAATCCGCTGACAGGGATGGAGCTGTATCCCGGGTGTGTCTTGGAGAGCTGTCCGATGTTGTGTAAACTCGATGGCAAGGAACTGTGAGAGGGAGGAATTCTTTCCTTGTGTTTGAGCTTTATTGGGAACTAGGAACAACTGTTTGTCTCTTGAGGAATTCTGAGGTGGATTTGAAATATTTCCTTGTGTTTGAACTTTGAGAATCTGTGTGAAAGGAAATATTTTCTTGTGCTTAATAAAGCTATGATTTGATCCGTGTGACAGTGTCTTATAAAAATGGTAACTATGAACAGTTTTACTCCTGCATCTCAAATGATTTCTGGGTGGATTGATTGTCTATTATTTTGATTCCAGTGCAAAGATCAGCATGTGAACGAAATAGGTATATTTTTATTAGTTTGGAACGTATTTGAAGCAGCTGGAACTGTTTGATATAATATGAATGTTGTGATGATGTATTACTGTTATGCTCTAATCAGAGTTTTCTAACTTTCTAGATAATGCAAGTATTCAATCTTTCAATGATTTCGTTGTCTGGAATTTGGAACTTGATAAAGGAATGATATGATATATTGTTGATTTACGAGCTATACAACTATACAAATTTAGATACTGCTTTTCTATGAATGTGTGTCGTTTTTTATTGCCTGAAACTGATCTTCTTATCTTCAAACTCTTAATAAACCATTTAATAGTGCTCCAATGTAGGTATTGCTGTATTGATATAACATTTTTCTTATCAATAAGCCACTTTTTCCATTACTTTTCTTTATAAATTAAGCATCCTTTCCCTTGCCACCACAGCAAAGATTCAGAATAAAATCTATCTTATTTCCTAAAACAATCCGAATTTCGCCATATTCTACAGATCAAGATTCTCTCTCCGATGGTTGTCTATTACACTTCAAATAGTTGGAATCTCGATCAATAAAACTCGTTTTCGTGGAAAAGGATGAACACTCAAATTTTAAAAGTTTAAATAGCAAATTGTTACTTTGTTAGAAAAGGAAGGAAATGAATATAGTTTTGTTTAATGATTAATCTGTTGCTGGATGCGTCTTTTTTACCTTACCAAGTTATTTCTTGTTTTACTGTACAGAGTACAAGAGTACATCTTCCCACCTCCATATGGGCTTTACACACATACTTTTCATGCTTGTGCAATTAAAGGGCTTATATCCCGTGTGTTAAACACGGTTTCGGACAATTTTGACATGAATTTCTAAATTTGACATCAATTTCTAAATTTGACATAATTTTTTTACTCTGTTACTAATTAAATTTCTTTGTTGAATATTATAATTATAATATTTTATTCAAAATTCATGAAGTCTATCCAATATATTGTGGCTTGTAAAATAAGTTTCACAATATATTTCAATCTGAAAAAAACATTTATTTCCTAGCAGTTTTTCTCAAATGAGAAAAATTTATCTCCTTTTTTACTGTGTTTTGCTCCAATAACTCCATAGCTTTTTATAAGGTGTTCCATCAATTTTAGGACCCCAGCACTGTCATTAAAGTCGGTGTACATTTATCAAGTAAGAAATTTTTTCTTGGTTCAATAATCACGAAGCAATCCATGAATTTAACATAATATTATAGTTATCAATCTGATTTCTGATGGTACCCCTTTCAATGTGTCATAGGTTGAAATTTGTTGGATGTCATGAATCCAACTCAAGAAAGTGTTCACTCTGACCACCAACACCCTGTAAAGAGGAGATGTCTGTCCTCAGTAGAGTCAAGAATATACCACCATCCGCTATTCAATGAGGTTGTTGCCATATGTGAGGTTGAAGGAATGCCAACTATCCATGTCCTGAATGAAGAACTTATGGACATTATACTGTCATATTTCAACTCTGTTCAAATTTTAGGACTTTCTTTAGTTTGTCGTAGATGGTATAATCTCTGCTTGCTAAAAATCTCACGAATTACAAGTTTTTGTGTTGTGCCCTTTATGGAGGAAATTTCTGGAAACAGAAAAATATCTAAAATAAATGCAGTCATGTCAGTTTTGTCACCAAACTGTGGAAGCTTGACAACTCTTTCACTGATACATTTCGATGGTCTGAATGCTGCAACCTTTTCATATTTATGTGACTATTTGCCTAACCTCGTCAATTTGAAGATTGGTGGGAAAATTCTTTTGGATGATACATTCTTGGCAGTTTTGAGGGAGAAGATTGCCCCAAGATTAGAAAGGTTATTTCTGATTGGGAAACATACTGTGGAGCAAAACGTTTTGTGTAATGTGTTAAAGAATGCTAAAAATCTAGTCCATATTACCTTGGAAGATTGGGTGTCACTTGATCCATCCAGTTCTGATGGATCAAATCTACCCATGGTTCTTTGTCCAAGTAACCCAATTGTGTCAGTCGAACTCTGTTGTTTCAAGCTCCATCCAGATGTTGTGGAGTACTTCATGAGAAGTTTTGCTGCTTCATTGAGGTATTTCAACTTGTCGAAAAACGACCCTCTATCCTATGCTTCGGACCTGGCCATTAAAAACTTACCTAGTATGAATAACATGGAAGTATTCCTTGCTCATTACGATGATCTTTCTGAATTTGAATTCATCCCAGAGGATTTTTCATCACGTTTAATATCTGTTATAAATGCCCAACTTGAAAGTACTCGATTTATCTGGACACAATCATTTTTCTTACTCAAATACTGACATTGTGGCAACTTTGTCAAGGTGCTGTTTAGTGCTTGAAGAGTTACACTTGTCCAACTGTTGGATTCCGAAAGAAAAGTTAGAAAAGCTCAAAGATTGTAAATGTCTTAAAAGACTCAAACTGGATTACATGGAAAATTATGAGTATGAATTTCTTGAGCCTGATGACACAGCTTTGATCTTTTCATTTTTTGCATCTAAAATTCTGCCACATATGAATGAGCTAGAGTTTGTCTCTCTTGGGATATGCCATGGTTGGAATGTTGAAGACCTACCTCTATTTGTTAGGAATGCTGGACCCAAGTTTTTAGATTTAGATTTACAGGTACCAGGTTCATGCCCCCCAATCTTCGCCAATAAACTCCCCATCATTCCACCAAATGGCATAGAAGATGTGTTACCGAAGTGTCAATCAATATCTAGATCAGAGCCCATGACAATTTTCCTCAGAGGTCTTTACAGCTTACACTTGAACTCCTGCAAATCCAGGTTATTCACACAGCCCCCCCGAAATAAGTGTGCATGTAGATTTGTTGATCATCACTCATTCTATAACAATATGTGCCCAGAATTTCTGCGCATTTTGGACTATAAAGACTCCAAAAATATCAAAGACTTTTATTTTGGTGATGAACTTTTCGTTTCTGGTCATGGCTACTTTTCTCCCGGAAATAATAACATATATTTACCTATTTTCGATGAATCTCGGCATAATAGTTGGGATTAATCCATTTTAAAGTAAAAATGACATTTTTGACCACATGATTACAAATGGCCAGTTATTAATGCGTTAATCACCCATTATATCACTTCATTATATTAATTATTTTCAATTCAATGTATTATATTTTATCTATTGAATTTATTTTCCAGACTCTTTTCACTTCCTGCCACATTGGTAAATTTATTTTTCAAAATTTTCTAGACTCCCCCCGAGTTTTCTATTAAAAAGTTTGTAAATGACAAACTGTACAGGTATATCCCAGCCTTAAATCAAAACAGTACTTTGATCGTGTCCTTTCAACTTTTTTGTTTTTAATAAACATATTTTGATATCTATTATTACTTAATTATGTGAAAGGCCCAAGTTGGTTTTGTGTTGGATGTCATGATTCCACCACAAGAAAGTGTTCACTCTGATTTCCAACACTCTGTGAAGAGAAGATGTCTGTCCTCAGTAGAGTCAAGAATATATCACTACCCTCTATTCAATGAAGCTGATGCTACTGGTGAAGATGAAGGAATGCCCACCATACATGTCCTAAATGATGAACTTATGGACATCATACTGTCATATTTCAACTCTGTTCAAATTTTAGGGCTTTCTTTAGTTTGTCGTAGATGGTACAATCTTTGCTTGCTAAAAATCTCACGAATTACAAGTTTTTGTGTTGTGCCCTTTTTCGAGAAAATTACTGGAAACAGAAAGATATCTCAAATAAAAGCAGTCATGTCAGTTTTGTCACCAAACTGTGGAAGCTTGACAACTCTTTCACTGATACATTTCGATGGTCTGAATGCTGCAACCTTTTCATATTTATGTGACTATTTGCCTAACCTTGCCAATTTGAAGATTGGTGGGAAAATTCTTTTGGATGAAACCTTCTTGGCAGTTTTGAGGGAGAAGATTGCTCCAAAATTAGAAAGGTTATTCCTGATTGGGAAACATACTGGGGAGCAAAACGTTTTGAGTAATGTGTTAAAGAATGCTAAAAATCTAGTCCATATTACCTTGGAAGATTGGGTGTCACTTGATCCATCCAGCTCTGATGGGTCAAATCTACCCCTGGTTCTTTGTCCAAGTAACCCAATTGTGTCAGTCGAACTCTGTTGTTTCAAGCTCCATCCAGATGTTGTGGAGTACTTCATGAGAAGTTTTGCTGCTTCATTGAGGTATTTCAGCTTGTCGAAAAACGACCCTCTATCCTATGTTTCTGACCTGGCCATTAGAAACTTACCTAGTATGAATAACATGGAAGTATTCCTTGCTCATTACGATGATCTTTCTGAATTTGAATTCATCCCAGAGGATTTTTCATCACGTTTAATATCTGTTATAAATGCCCAACTTGAAAGTACTCGATTTATCTGGACACAATCATTTTTCTTACTCAAATACTGACATTGTGGCAACTTTGTCAAGGTGCTGTTTAGTGCTTGAAGAGTTACACTTGTCCAACTGTTGGATTCCGATAGAAAAGTTAGAAAAGTTCAAAGATTGTAAATGTCTTAAAAGACTCAAACTGGATTACATGGAAAATTATGAGTATGAATTTCTTGAGCCTGATGACACAGCTTTGATCTTTTCATTTTTTGCATCTAAAATTCTGCCACATATGTATGAGCTAGAGTTTGTCTCTCTTGGGATATGCCATGGTTGGCATGTTGAAGACCTACCTCTATTTGTTAGGAATGCTGGACCCAAGTTTTTAAGTTTAGATTTACAGGTACCAGGTTCATGCCCCCCAATCTTCGCCAATAAACTCCCCATCATTCCACCAAATGGCATAGAAGATGTGTTACCGAAGTGTCAATCAATATCTAGATCAGAGCCCATGACAATTTTCCTCAGAGGTCTTTACAGCTTACACTTGAACTCCTGCAAATCCAGATCATTCACACAGCCCCCCCGAAATAAGTGTGCATGTAGATTTGTTGATCATCACTCATTCTATAACAATATGTGCCCAGAATTTCTGCGCATTTTGGACTATAAAGACTCCAAAAATATCAAAGACTTTTATTTTGGTGATGAACTTTTCGTTTCTGATCATGGCTACTTTTCGCCCGGAAATAATAACATATATTTACCTATTTTCGATGAATCTCGGCATAATAGTTGGGATTAATCCATTTTAAAGTAAAAATGACATTTTTGACCACATGATTGCAAATGGCCAGTTATTAATGCATTAATCACCCATTATAGTATCTTTTCAAATGATATCACTTCATTATAATTATTTTCAATTCAATGTATTATATTTTATCTATTGAATTTATTTTCCAGACTCTTTTCACTTCCTGCCACATTGGTAAATTTATTTTTCAAAATTTTCTAGACTCCCCCCTAGTTTTCTATTAAAAAGTTTGTAAATGACAAACTGTACAGGTATATCCCAGCCTTAAATCAAAACATTACTTTGATCGTGTTCTTTCAACTTTTTTGTTTTTAATAAACATATTTTGATATCTATTATTACTTAATTATTTCTGTCATAGGCCCAAGTTGGTTGTGTGTTGGATGTCATGAGTTCACCAAAAGACAAACCTCCCTCTGATTTCCAACACTCTGCGAAGAGGAGATGTCTATCCTCAGTAGAGTCAAGAATATATCACCACCCGCTATTCAATGAGGTTGATGCTACTGGTGAAGTTGAGGGAATGCCCACCATACATGTCCTAAATGATGAACTTATGGACATCATACTGTCATATTTCAACTCTGTTCAAATTTTAGGACTTTCTTTAGTTTGTCGAAGATGGTACAATCTTTGCTTGCTTAAAATCTCCCGAATTACAAGGTTGTCTGTCTTGGACTTACGTCAGCAATATTTAGTCAGATATTGGGACAGGAGGAAATCATGTAAATTAAAAATGAAAGATGTAATGTCAGTTTTGTCAGTAAATTGTGGAAACTTGACTACTCTTTCATTGGATTATTTTGATGGTTTCAATGCATTAACCTTTTCATTTTTATGTGATTATTTCCCTAACTTTGTAAATTTGAAAATTGTTGGGAGGATTCTTTCAGATGATACCATTTTGGCAGTTGTGAGAGAAAAATTAGCTCCACGACTGAAGAGTATATATCTGCTTGGAGAGCACGCTGTGAAACAAAACGTTTTGAGTAATGTGTTGATGAATGCCAAACATTTAGTTCATATCACTTTGGAGGATGAGGTAAGATACAATTCGTCATATTCTGATGGATCAAATCTACCCATGGTTCTTTGTCCAACAAACCCAATTGTGTGGGTTGAGCTCTGTTGTTATAGGCTCCATACAGATGTTTTGGAGCATATCATGAGAAATTTCTCTGCTGCAATGAGATATTTGTGCTTATCAAAAAATGCCCCGCAGTCTTTTGTTTCTGCGTTGACTATCACATCTCTACCAAAGATGAAAAACATGGAAATATTCATATACCTTGCTTCCTTCCATGGTGATTTCTTCTTTCCGGGAAGTTTTTCATCACGACTGATATCCTTTATAAAGTTGATGCCCAACCTTAAAGTACTCGATTTAACTGGACACAATCATTTTTCTACATCAAATACTGATATCATCGGGACTTTGTCAAGCTGCTCTCTATCACTGGTAGAATTACACTTGTCCAACTGTTGGATTCCGACGGAGAAACTAGAAAAACTGAAAGATTTTAAGTTTCTGAAGAGACTTCAGCTGGATTATTTGAACAAATATGAAATCGATGATGGCTCTCTTGATTCTCTTGACACATCTGTGATCTTTTCATTTTTCGCATCCACAATTCTGCCACAAATGAAAGAGTTGGAGTATGCAACTCTTGGATACGAATATTGGAATGTTGATGACCTAGTTTTGTTTGCTCGAAATGCTGGACCAAAATTTAAAGGTTTAGACTTACATGTTCCACGTTCATGTTATCCGGAAGATGTTAATGAGGATGGGTTAAGTGAATTTCCGCCAAATTACTTTGAAGATGCATTACCGAAGTGTAAATCAATATCTAGATCGGAGCCCATGATAATCGTTATCAGAGGTCTTTGCAATTTACACTTGAATTCCTGCAAATCCAGATTCGTTGAAGAGCCTAACCGTTTTCTTGAATGCTTTTGTAGAAATTTTGATTATATCTCATTCTATAACGAAATGTGTCCTGAGTTTCTTCGTATTTTGGACTGTCGGGACAGGAAAAAGAACATAGACTTTGATTTCAGACATGACCAGTTTGTTTCTGTTTATGGTCGTCTTTCTAAAAAATATCATCAAAACTTCAATTTGCCTTTCTAAAATGAAAAAGATATATAATGTAAACATGTAAGATGGAATTAATCGATTTGAAATTTTTATCTTAGACATGCTTGACAGACTTACAGCGAGATGATGGATTGTTTAGTTGTCTATTGGATTTAGTACATTCCTAGCACCTTTTCATTTTACTATTTACTTGATACAGTTATTATTGTTTTCAGAACTTCAGTAAAAACTAAAATCATATTAATCGATAGTCAAAATTGACAATTGTCATACTGTGCTATCGCCTTGTAAAATAGTAAAATTTATGTGACTTCATTACAATATTTTGTTAGTTGAGATACCTTCATCCTCAAGTTGATTGAAAGTTCAGTTTTTGTCACACAAGAAGGTTTATCTGACGTAGAGCAATTGTATAACTCTCCCAGGCAAGGGTATTGACATATTTATACAGTTGACCTTATTGATAAAGTAACACATTACTTCGCTCCTAAACTTTTCTGTTTTTATTTAATAACTGATGATTATTTCATAACCTCTGCTGTAGATTAGATGGCATGGGTTCACCGAGAGAGAAGCCTTCCTCTGATTTCCCACGCTCAATGAAGATCCCTATTCTCAGTAGAGTCAAGAATGCAAGAATATAACACCGTCCACCATTCTCTATTCAATGAGGTTGATCTACAGGTAAAAATGAATAGATGTCCACTATCCATGTTCTAAATGATGAACTGGTGGACATCTTACTTTCATATCTGAAGAAATTTTAGGCATATCTTTAATTTGTCGTGGATGGTACAAACTTTGTTTGCTCAAAATATCCTGGATTACCGTTAAAATCCGTACAAAATATTTGAAAAACGGTTTATTTCAATTCCAACTTCCTAAAATATTAAATTGAAGGGAAAATAGGTGGCTTCTTTCAGAAAAACGTATCAAACCTATTGGCTTAAATCGACTGAAATTTCAACTGAAATTTCGACAAATGTCAACAAAATCATCATTAATTATCCATTACCTAAATCTTGACTAAATTAAATCTTTACTAAATCTCCGCCTCATTTTGACTGAATCTCGACTGAATCTCGACCAAATTTTAACTTAATATCGACTGCATTCCGACCGACTCTTGACTAAATCTCCACTAATCTCGACCAACTAATCTCACATGAATTGCGGCTCAACCTGAACAAAAATTCCGACCTAATCTGTACTAAATCTCAGCAATATATTGAATATCCTGACTTAGACTCAACTACATCTCCTCTAGATCATCGTGATTACTGACAATTATTTTTAATCACCTCGGCCTATCATTCCTTTACTCCAGTAAACAGAACTTGTGTATATTAGTTCCAATCGCTGCCTACTATAAGTTCTGTTCTTCACATATTTGGTTACATACTGTATGTTGTTCTGTCATGAAGTCTATATTGCTAGAGCCTATCAAAAAAGCAAAAAGATGAAATGGATATTATCATAGAAGAGACTTGAGGCACTTGCGATAAATCTTGATAAGATTTCATCTCATTTAAAACTTAACCAGCTTTTAAAAAACTTTCAGATTTAAATAAACAAGGTGCACTTACTGATGAATAAATTGCATGTGACACCTGAATTGGCTCGCAACCGGTATTAGCGTGTACTGGAAGACGCATTGTATTTTATTGTGAAGCTTGACGCGCGAACGTACGAAAATTTTAGTCGCGCGCATGTCGGCTTTCATTTTGGTTGAATTATCCAATTATGTAATTGGACTAAATTAAAATTTTCTAATTCCTGTTATCGGCCAAATGCATAATTTCTCTTCCTCGATTACGACTAGCCGGCCTTTGGACATCCTAAAGTTTTTCCTGCAATCCACGTGCCCTTAGACCACCACATTTCTTACTTTTGTCGATGAGCCGCGCACGCGTGTTTACAAGCTCTTTCCCTACTCTCTTTCCTCATGCTGTCCACGCCACTGAATCACGTCGAGTAATGGTGTGATGTTGAGATGCTCCGGTGAACAGGGCCGTAATTCTCAATTTCGAGTTGGGGGGGCTGGGCGAGCGAAGCGAGCCCAGGGAATGGTTCCAGGGGCGGAGCCCCTGGCGGCAGGGGTCTGGGGGCGCAGCCCCCAGCGGGGTCCAGGGGCAGAGCCCCTGGCCGGGGGTTAGGGGGGCGGAGCCCCCCGGAAAATTTTTGGGTTTTTCAATGTCTGAGAATGAATTTTGGGCTACAGAAATGGGTAAGAATCGTGAAAATTATGAGTCGTATAAAATGGTACTTTAACAAGTCTTGAGCAATTTTTCATGTTAAAAAACCGTGTGCAGACATATTGTGCCTCATAATCCTCCTTACCCAACTGATGACCCATTGTTAGCCCAGAGCACTTGCTTGTTTTATTAAGGCGTTAAATTAATATGAACATCATTGAATCTTTTTGACTTCCCCAAGATATCCCTGAGGCTGAAGGAGTCCTTGATTATTGAGAGCGAGCTCCAGATGGTGGACAGAGTGTCTCCTAACCATTGGGCGAAACGGTCTGCCCAAAGTACACAAGCAAGGCACCCCACTCCGCCCCATCATTAGCATGACCGGTGCATTCAGCCACCGTTTCGCCCAATGAGCCAATGGTTAGAAGACACTCTATCCTCCATCCGGAGCTCGCCCTCAATCATTAAATCTTTTTTATTCATTCGAGTTTGTCACTTGCATAAATCTATGAGCATGTTATGAGCATGATATGAGCACGATATTTAGTTATTCCTTTCCTTGTTATTATTATTTTTGCCTACTTACTATGGAGACATGGATTTATTACAGCACTTCTGTACTGTGGTTTGTAGATAAAAAATACCATGATGAACCTACAAACTAGCATACATGAAGAGTTGATATGATGTTGAAACCTTCACAATTGCGAATGATGCATCAATATCATTCCCCATTCAATGAGCAAACTGTAAAGATCAGTAAATTTGGAAATTTTAATAGGGAGTTAGAATTTTTTTGAGTCAGTTCAAAAATCTTGGGGGGGCTTCAGCCCCCCTAGCCCCCCCGGGAATTACGGCCCTGCCGGTGAAGTGAGCTGGTCAGTCGAGTTATTCGTAGCATATTTTCTAGTTTGTCGTGGTTTCGTTTGGTTTTTGTGCGGCTCTGATATATTGACTCTAAATTTTGTTGCATTAGGTGATCTAAGGCAAAGATGATTTTAGATAGTACGCTGTGTTTTATTGCAAAGATTGGCTATCAAAATATGTTTTTGCATATTACCCCCTTCTTAACGTTATATGATTCTTCATTTTTGATTTGACCGGATTTTATACTTTTGAGTTTTTGATCTGAAGCCAATGAAAATTGAACTGTTGCATTGCCTCTGACTATTTCGGAGGAAAGTTTTGCACAATTATAATCAAGCGCTTAGGTTCATGATATCCACTTGTTTCATTTTATAATATTTTAATTTTGAGTACGTCAGTGCCAAGAGTTCCGAATATTTTCCAATGGATTCAATCTAATGTCTTATCTATAGAGGTGTATGAGTATACTACAAACATAAGAAAATACTGTACATCGATTTTCTAATTCAAGGATTGACATAAGAGGCGGAAGAGACTAAACTGTGAATCATCAGCGGTTACCCTACAGTTGTAAGGTCTCCCTGCCATCTGCGATGTCGGTGTCCCATCAGCAGGTGACAAAGGGAAACGGAGGGGTTTCGGCCCACGTACCCCTCACAGCTTACAACTGCAGGGCTGGGCCACCCAGGACTCCGGATTCCTGAGCAACACAGTTTAGAGGGAAGGGGGAGGATAGATCCACTGGAAATAACCATCAAATGATATTGGCTGTAATTGGTTAGTTGTGCATAATGGGTTAATTGGGCCCTTAGGTTTGTACTTACTGGTTTATTAACACAAGTTCTATTAAATGACATGGTCTCTGTTAGAGATGTCCTTGGATTAAATCATTTAGTTACAAGAGGTACGCTGCGTTTCAAAGTTCAATATCAAGTACCCAGTCATGGGTACCTTATGTAGGTAGGTACCTTGTTTAAATGGGTACTTTGTAGGTACCTCCTATTGTTAGCAGTACCTATCATGTGATAAGGTCCTCCTTATCATTGTTCATGCTTTCTCTGTTACTTCTTGCCCTCATTGAATGCTTCATTAATTAAATTAATTAGTGCAGCTAGTTTGCTTCGTGTTGTTAATTGGGTCCCCTTGGTTGGTAATTTTGTTTGCAATTTGTTTCATCCTCTCGAAATTAAGCAATTAATATTTTTGGGTTGCCTCCCACTTTTGTAACAATCGAGTGATTTATTTCTTTGTTTTAATCAAATCGACGTTATATTTCGTAACTCGTCTTATCCTTTATCAGTTTATCCCCGCGTCCAACCTTTTTGTATCTCGACAAATTTTAAATGTACATTGTACAATGTATGATAGTACAATGTATAGTACATTGGTATTGTAATGACGTCATCATCATAATATACACGCTACGTCCCGTGTTTTGTGCCTGTACATTCTTCGATGAGGAACATGAAATGTTTAGTCACTGCACTGCAGAACCATTTAGTGTGCAAATCTAACATGTTTTTTCATGAGTGTTTGTGGGTACCTACTCATGTAACGTACATTTTACGTACATAGGTACGTCATACATAGTACGTACCTTCATTTGTTTTACTAACTGGATGTATAATGCAAGTTTGTTTGCAGATTTCTATCTGTAGCCCTGTAGGTTGAATTGGCTGTGTATGATAATTGTGTATTTAATAATTAGATAGGTATAACATAATATCCTTACATCACATTTCTACCTTCCACAATATTTGCATACCTTGTTTAACCTTGTTTATCTATTTATACAACCTCCTTAACTTCATTCTTCTCGTTACATCAGGATAATGTTTCTCATCTGCCAATATTTGCTGATTTTCTGACGGCCACGTTTTGTCCAAAATTTCTCTGTACATTGTAGCGCTTCGTTCTTTTCTTTGCAGCTACGTAACTAAGGATGCATGTCCATGCTGTCAATTATTCTGAACAACCCATTTCAACCAATAATCATATTCAGAGGGGGTGCTTTTTTCTCAGGAGATGAATGACAATCTCCCTAGCATCCCCGTTGGCTACTTTTCTGTTCCTTTGGCAGTTTTGTCTTACCTACATCATTTAATCGATCTTGTAAAATCCTTCAATTGTCTTTCCTTTCTACGATTAATTAAATCTAATCCTCTTGAGAAATCACCCGGTTCTGTCTGGATATTAAACCGATTTGAACCTTGATTTGGACCTTATTTACACGTAAAGACTTCTACCGGTTTAATCGATTTAAGCCTCTAAACGGATGATGGAATAGAAACCACCAGATTTACCACCAGGTATGTGGTGAATTTATGCGGTAAGGCATGCGTTGCGAAATCATCAATATATATATGATACTACTGTTTACTTTTACAGTAATAATCCACATGGAACACGAAATGAGGCGGTTTATCGTCACTAATCCACCACTCTAAAACCTGATAATGACGTCACTCTCAGCCGCCTAATTTTATCATCTGGACAGACTGCTCTCCTAAATCTCTCCCAGAAGAGAGAATCCTCACTCCCCTGCTGCATACATTGGTGTGGTTGTCGTGAAGTTTGTACCATTTCGATCAGAATTTCAGGAGAATTTGGTGCAAATTTAAGTTTTTATATTGAATTTCTTATATTTTCTAACGTTTTAAGGATGTTCTAAAGCACGTGTGATTTTCTATGTGGAACAAATTAATTACTAATACATTTGGAGTTTAATTAACACCAATTAATTGATGATCGAGGTGATAACTAATCAGAATCATTGGATGATTATGACGTCACTGATTATTGGGCCACTCCATCGCTTCTTTTGTAACACTTCTTGTTTTATCAAGTTATTACTTTAATAGTACATAGAATGCACTATTTTGTACTCTTGCACTTGTACTTTTATAATCCCAATGATGTTGGGTTGTTGTGCTATGTAATGCGATCCATTGTAGGTTTATGAGTTGCACAATCAGCTTTTAAAGAAATTTATTGAAATTGTAGGCTGAAAGTTTCCTACGATTGTGAGCCTAAACGTTTCTTAATCGGTTTCTCATTTCTTCGAGTGACATCTTAATAATTTCAACTTTTGCTGAATTAGTCTTTATTCTGCAAGAAGAGGTTTAAGAGGTTTCTTAATTTTTCCAATTTTTCCAATCTGCATAATATCTTTCGAATCTCGTACCAGTGACTATGGGGAATTTCTTCTCTTTTCTCCCTCCATAATCAGTTACCATGCACTCATGCATGCAGGGACACTTAAAACCACATTTAGAAGGTTTAATGTGAATGGAAAGAAATTCGTGGAACTGTACTTGTTTTTAACAACTGGCGTGTAACTTAATTCATATTGGATTACTATCACTTAACTCCACCCGTAAATTGGCAGCTGTTAAAGATGAGGCCAATTTCTCACAGCCTTCAGAATAGAAATCATTGTGTTGGGTGTGTTACGTCCGTGTATTGAGGCTCTTTATTTCATCAAACCATTCAAATTTTGCGGTTTTTATCATTAGACGAAATTGAGGTTTTGAGATATTTCATTTCAAATTTGCTTTGCTTTTAATTGCCTTTGTCTAATCTTCTTTTCATTAAAAAGCGACATTGTCAGTTGATATAATAACCCTACGCACTCACATAGTGTGCCCTCTTCTACACAATACATCAGTACATAATACTACACAAATTATTCTCCTGAGTATGTACACGCTGGTGAAGCATACTGCTTAACCCGAGCACCTCGCTTTATAGTGGCAGAATTTCAATTGTTACGCTAAAATACATCCTCTTACTTTATTGATTTGTAGCTGCATTCGTAACGTTTAAATGAAGTAATCTGGTATTTAGAATTGATCCCATACAGCCATACTCCCACCCATCTATGCCCATATTAAGACCTTCTGCAAAATACCCAGAACCTATCATAGCAACCATTCCTCACCCCTGACAACCCTTCCATTCGGTGGCCATGCCCCCCCAGCAACCCCCTCCTCAAGGCAACCATCGTTTTACCGCCTTACAACCCCTCTATTCCTCGCCCCTGAGACCACCCCCCTCCCCATAGCTACCATCCCCCACCCCATAACAACCCTTCTATTTTTGAGCCATGGCTCCCCGAGCACTCCGCGAGGCCGATGGCAAGTCCATGTTATCCCGCCACCTCTCCCTCACGAGTGTTGCTGCCTCGTGTGGCGAGGTGTGCACGGTTACTCGTGATACCAAGATGGAGGAACTGCCTGATAAGTACCCCTGGTTGCTTCAAAAGGTGAGAGAAGTGGCAAGAATTTGGATTATTCCAATATTCCAGCAAATAAGGTTTTTATTTAACATTTTTCCTCAACTATTGACCATTTTTTGTCAATTCTAAATATTCGATAGTTTCCCAGACTGTCGAATGAATATGTAATTTACAAATTTCCAAAAGCGGTTGGTGGTAAAGCCAGATCAGCTCATCAAACGTCGTGGAAAGCTCGGACTGATTAAAGTGGATGTTGGCTTTGAGGACGCTGTATCTTGGATATCTGAGCGCATGGACAAGGAAATAAAGGTTTGGGAACTAAAAGTGTTGTAAACACTGTGTTTATAAGCTCTGAAAGAAGTCAGTGTCTGTGACATTAACGCCTCTATTTGCGTGTTTTTTGTCCTTTTTTTGATTTTTCTATATTTTCCATATCTCACTTTGCCGTGATGAGTGCTACCTGTACATATTTTATCCCATGATCTCAAAATATCAATCACAAGTTTTTATCAATTTCAGGTTGAACAGTGTCGAGGCGAACTGAACAACTTCATCATTGAACCCTTCGTTCCACACAACCAGGTTTGTTATATGAGTTGGAAAGCATCAAATTAAGTTAAATCTAGGTCCTTTTTCCTCCCCTGTCAGATGTGTCTCCATTTTTGTTCAACGTTGTCGCCTCCCGACTTATCGATTTCTTCTCTTCGACAACTACTGCTCTTCAATTCCTCCATGTGCTATTTTCAAATTTAACCCCCATCTCTCTAGAATGAAGAGTATTACGTGTGTATCTACTCGACTAAGGAAGGAGATACTATCTACTTCTACGAGGAAGGAGGGGTAGATGTGGGCGATGTGGACGCTAAGGCTCACAAACTGAACGTCAACATAGGGCTGTATAAATTCTGTAGCTAACTAAATGTCTCTACATTAGCCCTTTTTGTTGATCATAAGTTCATCAAATTTTTAAATCCATGAAGTTGCACTTCGCTTCTTCAGACTTATTACTTATGCGATAAAATACCATTTTTTGCTCTTAATAACTGATCATCTCCAGGAATGTACCCGAGTCAGGAGCAAATCAGTTCCACCCTTCTGCTCGGTGTTCCAGAACACAACAAGCCTCTCCTGGCTGAGTTCGTGACGTCACTCTTCAAACTTTACTCGGATCTCTACTTCACTTACCTCGAGATCAATCCACTAGTTGAGTGGAAGGAGGAAAATTTCCGTAATGAAAAATCTGAAGTTTTTCAATCACAAATTTCTGGATATTCTGCATTTTTCGTATCTTTTGCAAGTTCAATAATTTCTCCAGGTCGATCAATCTTTTGGGTGAATGGGTCAAGTGACCAAGCCGGCACTATTCAAATGCGGCAAATTTAACACTTCCTTTTCCAGTTGTGACTAACGACAAGGTCTACGTGCTGGACATGGCAGCTAAAGTGGACGACACAGCGGACTACCTGTGTGGAGATAAGTGGAAGGTCACTGAGTTCCCTACTCCCTTCGGACGGAAGAGCTGGCCTGAGGAGGACTACATTCGGGGTAAGATACTTTAGGACTATTTAGCTATATTTCTTGGTACTCTTGGGTGGTTTTCGAGTCACCAACGAAAAATAGGTGACTTTGATAAAATGATTTACCATTTTAACCATGTAATTTATACTGCTTTATCGAATATTTGTCTTGATCTAGATGCGGGCTTATTGACACTATTCACTACTTTAGATCTGGATAATAACGCTGTTATTCACGCTCTGCAGGATTTGGATGAGAAGAGCGGAGCCTCCCTCAAACTTACCATCCTGAACCCTGACGGCAGGATCTGGCTCATGGTGGCCGGGGGCGGCGCCTCCGTTATCTTCAGTGATACCGTGTGTGATCTGGGCGGGGCGAGGTTAGTGAGAGACTGGAATGAATATCGGATAATTATTTATGAGCCGCAAAATAGAGTGAACAATTTCAGTATTATCTTCTTGATTTCCTGGCTCGGTGAAGAAGTGAAACGAACGTTTTGGAGAGGAAAAATCCAATATCTCCATTTTAAGTCTTTACGCCATTATCAGCACCCTTATTATATGTAATATGTTTTCTAGTTTCCTGCTAACCACTCCTTATCAGCGAGATAGCAAACTACGGGGAGTACAGTGGTGCTCCGTCTGAAAGTCAAACCTACGAATACGCTAAAACAATCCTGGGACTCATGACCAAGAAACCAGACGAACAGGTTTCCGGTCATCTCTCGATATTTCGCGTATTTGAAATTGGCGTACTGCTCGATCAGTCCATTACCTCTCAAAAACTTTTATATCATGATCAGTGTCTCATGGCTGCCGAACTGCCCCGTTATGCCTCTTCGAGGCAGTTTCTCTTACACTTGGGGAATGGTCGGACCACTCGCGGATCTTTCCCCGTTTAGTAGTTCTAGCCTCCGTTGTGCGAAGGCGTACGGTGACCTCCGTTGCCTTCTTTCTAAAACTCACCCTTTCGAATTGTTCTGAGTTATTTCCCTCCTCTTTGACTTGTCATGAAATATCCACCAAACATTCTTGAAGCCCCTTCGCTGATTGCATATTTCTATCATGATCTCAGACAATAAAAGCACTTTCTTGGATTGGATTAGAAAGCACTGTCTAAGGTTTTTGATGATTGGTGAGTAGCAAAAGCTCCAAGTATTCCACCAGTTAACGCTGTCTCGGATTTCTTTTTGAAAAACCTTTCAACTATCTCGGATTGCGCATTTCAGGTAGATAGTGTAACTTGCTCTACTCCCTGTAACATAATTTGCTCCCCCATTTGCGGACTCCGAGTGCCCTTCCAACCCACTTTCCAGGTTCGGCAGCCATTGAGCCATTATTGCAGTTTGAGTTCTGTCCACAACTACTTCTTGGCATTTCATCACATATCATTTTGTCATTTATTGAAAGATCATAAAAAGATTCATCCAGGAATTTTTCATACCCGGCCAAATCACATGGAGGATTCATGAGATATATCATATTCATTGTTTGAATTCGTAATTCTCGTTCCAGGGTAAATGTCTGATAATCGGCGGTGGAATCGCCAACTTTACGAACGTCGCTGCCACATTTAAGGGCATCGTACGAGCTCTGACGGACTTTAAGCAGCAGCTGATCAACAATAATGTCAGCATTTACGTGAGACGAGGCGGACCGAATTACCAGGTTTGAGATGAGCAAATGGTTGCAGTTTGGGATAGTATTATGACCTTCTAGTTATTACAAACGCTAGAATTGCATCCTTTTTTCGTCTCCTGATCCTTGTCTTTTCGCCCCATTCTCCATCATCCTTTCACACAAAATCTCTCCTTCCAGGAAGGCCTGCGAGTGATGAAGAACTGCGGCGACATGCTCGGAGTACCCATGTTCGTGTACGGACCTGAGGTCCACATGACGAGCATTGTGGGCATGGCACTTGGCAAGATGCCACCTCCGGCCTCCTCTGAGAGTACGAGTGGCATCAAGGATAACTTCCTGTTCGGGAAGCATGATATTGATAGGAGAACACCGGTTCCGGAGTCAGAGTCGAAGCGGGCTCGGATCAATGGAGCAGCAGCTGAGTGGTAAGTGTAATTTATCGGGCCTTTTGTTAAATTCAAATCCCTTTTTTAATTTTGGACAAACTGTCAACCCCTTTTTTCCTCATTAAAGAGTATCATGGTCGGTGTACCAAATATTTAATAAGTCAACACTTCAACAGACTACTTCTGTTAACTCCCTCTTATAATTTTCGTCCCCTTTTCATCAATATTCAACCCCTTCTTTACTCACTTAATTTTCAGGAATTCTTCCTCGGGCAAGGAACATTACAACCGCTCAGAATACAATCTGTTCGACAAAGACACCACTTGTTTCGTGTTTGGGTTACAGATCAGAGCTGTCCAAGGGATGTTGGATTTCGACTGTTCATGTAGGAGGGAAATCCCTTCAGTTGCAGGTTTTACAGCCAACTGACCTAACTTATCGTTAGTTCAGTGTAGAGATTAAAATGATTGAAATGATCAAAAAATTTGATTGAATTTGATTGAATTTGGCCCCTAGGAAGGCAGATTTGGACAAAAATATGCCATTAAAATTTACAAAATATATCCCAGGAATAATCAGTCCGTTCTCCTCGAACCACAACATCCGCCTCTACTTCGGTCACAAGGAAATCAACGTTCCGGTGTACAAGAACATGGCGGAGGCTGTTAAGAAACACCCGGATGTAACGGTTATGATCAGCTTTGCTTCCCTACGATCAGCCTACGCTACGACGGTGGAAATGCTGAGGTAGGGAATAAGATTTAGAAACAAATTTGAGAAGTTGGGACTTAAGTTTTAACGAAGTTTTCTCGAATCTTTGGACTATTTTTATGAGCCAATACAACCATCATCCGATTTTACACCTTCAACGTGTCTTCAGTCACTCAGATCAGATCAAGGTAATCGCTATTATCGCTGAGGGCATCCCTGAAAACCTCACAAAGAAGCTGAACAAGATGGCCGCTGAAAAGGCCGTGTCGATTGTAGGACCAGCCACAGTGGGTGGGGTTAAACCCGGCTGCTTCAAGATAGGAAATACTGGTAGGTTTTTCTATTATTGTCAGATATTATCTTGATTATGCAGAACCTTTCATTTTGTGGCAAATATTATGGGCTTGTAACATAAAATGTTATTCATTCTTTCCGGTCAATGAAAGAATGAATAACACGCGATATAGAAACTTTCTATTATATGTTCACCTTTTTACCTGCCTCATTATTCCAGGTGGAATGTTGGATAACATCCTCAACTCCAAACTCTACCGACCCGGGTCTGTGGCCTACGTATCCCGGTCTGGTGGCATGAGCAACGAACTCAACAACATCATCGCACTCAACACCAATGGAGTTTATGAAGGAGTAGCTATCGGAGGTTAGTTTATGAAGGAGTAGCTATTGGAGGTTAGTTTATGAAGGAGAAGCTGTCAGATTTGTGTCAGCCGAGGAAGAGTGGTGTCAATCGGATAATAGAAGAGTGGTGTCAGTTGCGGAAGAGTGGTGTCAGTCGAGGAAAAGTAGTGTCAGCCGCGAAAGAGTGATGTCAGTCGGAGAATAGAAGAGGGGTGTCAGTCGAGGAAGAGTGGCTTCATCCAAGGAATGTGATGTCAGTCAGAGAATAGAAGAGTGGTGTCGAAGCAGAAGAGGAGTGGTGTCAGCCGAGGGAGAGTGATTCCCGTCGGAAAATAGAAGAGTGGTGTCAGCAGAGGAGGAGTGGTGTCAGCAGAGGAGGAGTGGTGTCAGCAGAGGAGGAGTGGTGTCAGCAGAGGAGGAGTGGTGTCAGCCGAGGAAGCGTGATAACAGCCGGAGGAAAGTAGAGTGGTGTCAGTCGAGGAAGAGTGGTGTCAGTTGAGGATGAGTGGTGTCAGTCAGCGAATAGAATAATATATAACTAAGGATTCCTTTTTTGTCTTCTCAGGAGGCAACTCTGCTAAAATTACTACTGATATCATATACTTTTTCAATTTGTTTAATGTTATTCCTTTTAATATCCCCCCTTTTTCAACATTTTCTCCCCCTCCCCTCCAGGTGACAGATACCCAGGCACTACCTTCATGGACCACATCACACGCTACAACAAGAACCCTGAAATAAAGCTGATCGTAGTGTTGGGAGAAGTGGGTGGCGTAGAGGAGTATGAGATCGTGGACGCTATAAAGAGTGGTGTTATCAAGAAAGCCGTGGGTGTTTACGCGTGTTTAGTCAATATTCCATGCCCACTGAAAGCTTTCTTACCCTAAAAAACTGTGTTACTCCTAAACTGGGGATGGATCTGCAAGAGGTTCAGACACATACCCCAGCGCTGGATCTCCCGCTACAGGTGATCCCAGTCGCCAAAAACTGTGTTTCACTTACTCTGATAACAACACCACCCTTCAGGTAGTAGGTTGGTGCATTGGTACTTGCAGCGATCACTTCAGCACGGAGGTACAGTTCGGCCACGCTGGATCTAACGCTAACAGCAAGATGGAAACAGCGTCTGCAAAGAACCTGGCTCTGCGCCAAGTTGGTGCTCATGTTCCGGATAGCTTCGAGTATCTCGGGAAAACTATCAGGTACTGAAATTATGGGATGTGATTGATAGATCTATGGTAATGTTGCATTCAAATTTTCTTATTTGCATTATCAATCCTGAAGTTCCCTCGGTTAAATTTGTTATCGTTTTTCACATATGTCATCGCTTGTTCAAGAAATGAGAGTGATTCTGAATGCCGGTTTCTGTGGAATCATTTCCAACTCTCACCCTAGGAAAGTGTACGAGGAGCTTGTTGAGAGCGGGGAGATAGAACCAGCACCGGAAGTACCCCCACCACAGGTCCCCATCGACTTCAAATGGGCGCAGGAACTCGGTAGGCACCTTTATACGATTGATTCGGGATTCCGAAAATTTTTATCAGACAGTATTTCCGATTTTCAGAACTAGATATTATGCTTTATTCAGGTTGCTTAATGTGGTTGCTCATTGGGCTTATTAGGTTGTCACTAATTAGGTTTTCACGGTTGTTCGATGTTACTAATAACTTTGTGATCATTCTCAATACACCAGGTTTGGTCCGCAAGCAAACCTCCTTCATCTCTGGTATCTGTGATGAGCGAGGAGATGAGTTGCTTTACGCTGGAGTTCCCATGAGTGGGGTTATCAAGGAGAACCTGGGAGTCGGAGGTGAGTGTCTTCAAACACAAGGAAATGTTTCCAGTTTCTCTTTAAGTCTCCTTTCGTCTACCGCATCAGACTTTTTCGATCAGATTATAAAATTGATACCGACCCCATTTATGATGTGACATCTCTCAGTTTCTTCACTTTTAGGTGTGATACTTTACCCCCTGTTGCACCCTCCATTTAGGTGTGATATCCCTCCTGTGGTTCCAACGCCGGATGCCTGATTTCGCCTACAAGTTCATCGAACTCTGCCTGATCGTGACGGCAGACCACGGTCCGGCCGTGTCGGGTGCTCACAATACCATAGTCACTGCGCGCGCAGGCAAAGACCTCGTATCCTCGTTAACATCGGGACTGCTGACAATCGGAGACAGGTGAGTGGAATGTATAGTGGAACGGTTTTATCTCATGATCTGTCGGAACTAAATTTCTCTTTTCTCGATCAATTCAAAAAAATACTGACTTGTTGGGATGTATTATGTAAGTATGTAACCCAAATAAGTTTCGCAAAATTTTATTTTTTTCTGTCAGCAGTAGTTCAGATAACATGTTAAACCCTCTCCAGGTTCGGTGGTGCATTGGACGAGTCAGCCCGACAGTTCTCCACGGCGTACAACAAGGGACAAACTCCGCTCGAGTTCGTTACCGAGATGAGGAACTCACACAAATACATCCAGGTATTTCAATTGATCTTTGAGAGATTTTCACATTTAGGCATTGACCATCTCGATTCTCCGTATTTGTTCCAGTTAATAAATTGAAAAATGCCAAATGCCCAAATGCTGATTAAGTTGAAAACTTTTTTAGGTATTTGTTCCGGTTAATGATTTTCAAACATGGTTATTGGGTATTATTATGATAACTTTCACTTCCTCAATTTGTCATTTAGAGCGTCTCAATACAGAAATTCATCGATTCATTTCATGTCTCACTCTCAGGGCATTGGTCACCGTGTCAAGTCGCTAAACAACCCCGATCTGAGAGTTAAAGCTCTGGCTGACTTTGCTAAAGCTAACTTCCCTGCAACTCCACTATTTGATTATGCGAGACAGGTAAGAATGCGAGAAGGGACTGATATTGATAAACTTACACACATTGAATAGTGAGCGCAATTTACTTTTCATAGAATATCTGTCATTTTTGCGCGTTTTTATCAATCGATGTTTGATACATGTGCACATATACGTAATCATTCCCAACAATAAATCCCACCCTTGTCGCAGGTGGAGAAGTTGACAACGAGCAAGAAACCCAACCTGATCCTGAATGTGGACGGGTGTATAGCCACTCTCTTCGTTGATCTGCTCTACCAAACCGGGTCCTTTTCTCATGAGGAAGCCAGGGATCTGATTGACATCGGGTGTCTTAACGCTCTCTTTGTGGCTGGAAGGAGCATCGGATTCATTGGCCAGTCTTCGAAGATATCGGATTTTCGCTTATTCACTTCTTCAAAATCTCAAAGATATGACGCACTTATCCTTGTTATTTCAACATTCATCTGCTCCTTATCTAGTCATAAACTCTGACACCACTTCTCTGACACCACTTCTCTGACACCCACTTCCGGTGACACCACGATTCACCCTGACACCACTTTCACCCTGACACCACTTCACCCTGACACCCTCCCCTGACACCACTTCACCCCTGACATCACTTCACTGACACCACCCTGCCACTGACACCACTTCACCCTGACACCACTTCACTCTGGCACCATCACCCTGACACTTCACCCTGACACCACTTCACACTGACATCACTTCACTCTGGCACCACTTCACCCTGACACCACTTCACCCTGACACCACTTCACCCTGACACCACTTCACCACTTGACCCTGACTCCACTTTTAACCCTGACACCACTTCACCCTGACACCACTTCTCACCTTGACACCACTTCACCCTGACACCACTTCACCCTGACACCACTTCACATTGACACAACTTCACTCTGACGCCACTTCACCCTGACACCACTTGACTTCGACACCACTTCACCCTGACATCACACCCTGACACTTCCACCATGACACCACTTCATTTTACCACTTCATGGGTGTCAGACACTCCGCAGGCCACCACTTGACCATGACACCACTTATCCCCCTATTTACATCATCTTCACTTACCCTGTCATAAACTCTGACACCACTTCTCTGACACCACTCCACTCTGACACCACTTCATCCTGACACCACTTCACCCTGACACCAATAATCTCATTGACACCAGGCCATTTGACACCACTTCACCCCTGACACCACTCACCCTGACACCACTCTATTTTGACACCACTTCACTCTGACACCACTCACCCTGACACCACTTCACCCCAACACCATTTCATCCCCTGACACCACTTCACCCCTGACACCACTTCACCCTGACACCACTTCCTGATACCACTTCCACCTGACACCACTTCAACTCCTGACACCACTTCATCCTGACACCACTCGCCCTGACACCACTTTGACACCACTTCACCCCTGACACCACTTCACCTTTAACTCTGACACCACTTCACCCTGACACCTCACCCTGACACCACTTCACCTTGACACCACTTCTGACACCACTTCACCCAGACACCACTTAACCCTGACACCACTCACTTCACTTTGACACCACTTCACCCCTGACATCACTTCACCCTGACACCACTTCTCTGACACCACTTCACACCCCTGACACTTCACCTTGACACCACTTCACCTTGACACCACTTCACCCTGACACTTCACCTGACACCACTTCACTCTGACACCACTTCACCCTGACACCACTCTACCCTGACACCACTCACCCTGACACCATTTATACCCTGACATTCCTAGGACACCACTTCACCCTGACACCACACTTCACCCTGACACCACTTCACCTGACACCAACCTGACCCACCACTTCACTTGACCCTGACACCACTTCACCCTGACACCACTTCAACCGACACCACTTCACCTGACACCACTTCACTTTGACGCCACTTCACCCTGAAACCACTTCCTCACCCTGACACCACTTCACCTGACACCACTTCACCTGACATCGTGCCTCCTGACACCACTTCACTCTGACACCACTTCACCCTGACACCACTTCACCATGACATCACTTGACCCTGACTCCACTTTACTCTGACACCACTTCACCCTGACACCACTTCACCTTGACACCACTTCACCCTGGCACCACTTCACCCTGACACCACTTCACATTGACACAACTTCACTCTGACGCCACTTCACCCTGACACCACTTGACCCTGACACCACTTCACCCTGACATCACTTGACCCTGACTCCACTTCACCATGACACCACTTCACCCTGACCCTGACTAGTGGTACCTTGGGGACCATTTCACTTTGACACCACTTCACCCCTGCCACCACTTCACCCTGCCACCACTTGACCCTGACACCACTTCACCCTGACATCACTTGACCCTGACACCACTTCACCTTGACACCACTTCACTCTGACGCCACTTCACCCTGGAACCACTTCACCCTGACACCACTTCACCCTGACACCACTCCACATTGACAGCACTTCACTCTGACACCACTTCACTCTGACACCACTTCACCCTGACACCACTTCACCTTGGCACCACTTCATTCTGACACCACTTCACCCTGACACCACTTCACCCTAACACCATTTCACTCTGATACCACTTCACCCTGACACCACTCCACCCTGACACCACTTCACTCTGACATCACTTCACCCTGACACCACTTCACCCTGACACCACTTCATCCCGACACCACTTCACCCTTACACCATTTCACCCTGACATCACTTCACTTCGGCACCACTTCACCCTGACACCACTTCACCCTGACACCACTTCACCCTGACATCACTTCACTCTGGCACCACTTCACCCTGACACCACTTCACCCTCACATCACTTCACTCTGGCACCACTTCACCCTGACACCACATCACCCTGACACCACTTCACCCTGACATCACTTGACCCTGACTCCACTTCACTCTGACACCACTTCACCCTGACACCACTTCACCTTGACACCACTTCACTCTGGCACCACTTCACCCTGACACCACTTCACCTTGACACCACTTCACTCTGACGCCACTTCACTCTGACACCACTTCACCCTGACACCACTTCACCCTGACATCACTTGACCCTGACTCCACTTCACTCTGACACCACTTCACCCTGACACCACTTCACCCTGACACCACTTCACCCTGACATCACTTGACCCTGACTCCACTTCACTCTGACACCACTTCACCCTGACACCACTTCACCTTGACACCACTTCACTCTGACGCCACTTCACCCTGAAACCACTTCACCCTGACACCACTTCACCCTGACACCACTTCACATTGACAGCACTTCCCTCTGACACCACTTCACTCTGACACCACTTCACCCTGACACCACTTCACTCTGACACCTCTTCACCCTGACACCACTTCACCTTGGCACCACTTCATTCTGACACCACTTTACCCTGACACCACTTCACCCTGACACCACTTCACCCTAACACCACTTCTCTCTGATACCACTTCTCTCTGATACCACTTCACCCTGACACCACTTCACCCTGACACCACTTAACTCTGACACCACTTCACCTTGACACCACATCACCCTGACATCACTTCACCTTGACACCAATTTACTCTGACCCCACTTCACCCTGACACTGCTTCACTCTGAAACCGCTTCACCCTGACACCACTTCACTCTGACACCACTTCACCCTGACACCACTTCACTCTGACACCACTTCACCTTGACACCACTTCGCCCTGACATCACTTCATATATACACAATAATCTCTACTCTCCGCAGGCCATTATCTGGATCAGAAGAGACTAAAGCAGGGACTGTACAGACACCCCTGGGATGACATTGCCTACATGCTTCCCAAGTAAATAATATGGCGTCATTTGTAATCATTGGTATTGTAACTTGATTACGTCATATGACAAATGTGTATCAATGGTAACCTATTGTTAACTTGTTAGAATAACTTGATGGCGTCATATTATGTGTATCAGTGTAAAGTACGGGGGTTTAGTTGTGGAATTTTAGTGACTGCATTCTGATTGCATGGCCTATTATTACAATGAACCATTAGTTTAGGGTTATGCAAGTTGCCGAATTGCCTGGCCATTTAAATTTTGGCATTTTGGTTGTGTAGTGTTGGAAAATGCATAAACAATGATATTATCATTTGATATGATTTGGTTAATGAATGAAATCAGCTATAACATATTTATTTTTAATAATACAATTGAATTTATTATTACAGAAATATTATTAATTTAAAATATACAATATCAATATACTTTTTACAATAAATCTTTCAAAGCCCAAGACTTAGATGGTCGATATAATATTTATTAAGTATTAAACCTTGAAAACTTTTTAATCATCAAAGATAATCGAGTAAGTAATTAAAACTTTTATTTGTTTTCTTAGATCATTTTTTGACTAAAAGTGGATATATTTTGCCCAAGATTACCTGTAATTTGCTTATAATTTTACCCTTATCTGAAACCATTTATCCATTCGAACATTACGATAAGGAATATAAAGAACAGAATGAATGCTATAGAAAAGGTCTATATTCTTATTATGATTACATGATTATAGCCAGCATAATTCTTTTAATTATTAAATGCCCATCATAATCAAGATATCATGCAAAAGCTCCATTAGCTATTTCTCCAAAGTTTCTGCTAACTCTTCCCATGTCTCTACCCATTCTATGCACTCTTTCCAATTCCTCTCTCGCCTCATGAAACAAGTCCTCCCGCTCCCATTTGATTTAGTTTTAATCAATATATCATGCAAAACGTCTCGCCCTACGTACAACGATCAGCTGCTTGATTTCAGTCTTCCTACTCCCATTTATCCACTCCCTATTTCCGCTGTTTTTTGTCCATTTTCCAATTTCTGTCCCCACGTATCATCTCCCTGAGATCACGGAGCGAATCCCTCGTGATCCCCTCCCTCAAACCACTCGCCTCCCTCGCCCCACTCTTCCGCTTCGTTCTCCACTCCTTCGTACGTGGCGAAGGTTTCCGGGTCGCTGTGAAGAAGATCCACACAGGTGGAACAGGTGGCGTGACACATGCTGCGGGTGTAGCCGTACTTACCGCATACGAACCGGAGGATACGGCAGAAGGTGAACGTGTCCTCGCAGTCAGCTGAGGGGAGGGAGATATCATAGGGTTGAAAAGGGAGAATTGAGTTGATCATAAGGCTGAGGATGGAGATCATATAGAGCTTTTCTGAGCCCCCTTTTAGTAGAATAGTTTCACAATTCCTTTTTCCAGCTCAGATAAATCGATATTTTCTCCTCCTCATCATCATAGATTTCAGATTTCATAAGTGTTATTGAGATAAGGTTTCTTCACATGTTTTACTTACTGACGGTACATCTGCAAAGTCTTCTCTGACTTTTCAGTGGGGGATACGCTGCACAACTCCCTCCAGCCTCCGGTATCTCGTCCCAACCCACAAAGTTACCATCCTCCTCGATCAGTGGGTGGTAGTCCTGAGAAGGGTTGAATGATGCTCTTCTCCCTTCTTAAGTTCTTACCTCTATAACTGCCAAAATGCCCAGCTTTTTAGGATTCAGACCTGCCCTGTGCCCAGGATTTCGTAATTTATCGCTAATTTATTTCCTTGTGTTTGTTTGGATAAAAAAGTCATGAAACGGGCCGGATCAAAGTCTTGCAACCTACCTCTGTCCAGGAAGCGTCCCAGAGTGATATCTGACCGTACCGCACCAGATTATAAAGCTGCTCCACCACCTCATCAGTAGGTCCAGGGTTCGAGATACACGTGGTGTAACCTTTGGGGAGTGAGAGGGGGGATGAAACAAGACACTGGGTTAAGTTGTGCGATTTTTAGATGCCTCTACGATTCATCTTTCTAACCAATCGGTGCCAAATCTGCTTGATCATTTATTGGTTTGATCCACTTATTTGCTCGATCCCTTTCTCCCTGAAGGCTGAATCATGTTTCTCCTTTGCTCTATCCACTCACCTTGAGTCCAGCAAGCCTCTTCACAGTTCTCTCCCGGCCTTCCCACCACGTGACTAAACGGCGAGTCTCTTTCCTCCTCCTAGGAATGGGAAGATATTGAGGTGTTCAAACGTTTATTGAGATTTGAGATACATGTACTGGCATCTTAGAATCTTACTACAGCCCATTAAAACATTGAGGTTTGAAATACGTGTCCTGGCATCTTAGAATCTGCAAAAGTCCATTAAAACGTTTATTGAGGTTTGAAATGCGTGCCCTGACATCTTAGAATCTTGACTAAAGTCCATTAAAACGTTTATTGAGCCTTGAAAACCCGTCCTGACTAGTCCACTTTACCTCTCCTTTACATTTTACATTGTCAATGTGTAACAACCTAGATTTAGATTACTTGTACATTGTACAATGTACACTGCATAAATACACAGTACACACTATACACTATACATTACTTTGCCGGGAATATACATTACCCAAGTTTCGCTGAATTCGTCTGGCAGGTTTTCTGTCTGGCAAACGTAGCCCAGTAGCATCACACCGACCAGGTGCCAAAACACCCTCATTCTCGTCATAGCTTACTCAATTCCTCCACAAGAAATGCGATTTTACTGGTAGTTTGTTTCCCAACGGCCAATAATAATTCTACGTTTATTTCCTAACTTCGTGACTTGACTGCGTCACGAAGTAATTGAATAATTGGTTGGGGAAATGGGAATTTCAGAGACTTCATCCCCGAATGTTTTGTGGGCAACTTGACATGTGAAAGTGTGAACTGGAACTGTGTACCAACTGGGGGGCCAACTGGGCTTGCTTACGTCAAGAAATCGCATATTAATGATAATAATATTATGATTCTGTTATACTGTGACGTCAATTACAGAACTTAATATTACAGCGACGAGCTTTTATGCTGAACGGGACTTTAATCAAATATGTTTAATATGATGCACTGAACTTGAATGTAATTCACATATTCTCCGTAACAGACTGAATAATATAATTTACTGTGGGCCAGCTGGTAGTGCCATATTGTGACACGCCCAGTAAATATGGGTGGGGTGTTATTGGAATCAACGAACTCATGATTTATTATTTAACTCCCCTATGTAGAAATTCACACCAAAAATATGATTTCTTCTGCTTATTTTCAAGGTACAAAACACAGAACAAAGTTGCGGTGATTCGACCAACTCATGTTTCGGTGTTTTAATAAGAAAGTTATGTTCAATTACATTGAAAACAAAATCTGCAGGGTGGTGATTGGAATCAACGAACTCATGAAATATTATGAAGAATAATTCATGACAAGAATAATATGAAATGCTGAAGTATACTGTATACTCAAAAAATGATTTATTCTGCTCATTTAAATCTACAAAACATGAATTAATTTTTTTAAATATCAGATTATTGAAAACGAAATCTGCAAGAGAACAGAATGGTCGCGATCGCAACGGATGTCGATCGACTTCGAGGAACCGATTTTTCCCGGACAACAAAAGGGCCTGGATAATTTAAACGAACACGATGATGATGAAGGAAGCCCGGAAACCAAGGGACCGGAGACAAACCAAAATTAAAAAATATGTGTTCTTACGAAGTGTGAGATTTCATCATCGACACGATAAGATTATAACGTGATGATTTGATTAGAAATGTAATCCAATCAACGGATAAAATATAATCCATGTTCGTAAACGTGTAAAAAATAAAACATAAAATGTATGTGTGATTACATATAATCGTGTGATTATGGTGAGAAATATTCGCATGAGACTTTTTTTCGAATTTTATGTCATTCAATGGTTTCATTGGCCCGGAAGAAGGAATAAGTTTCTCCAAAAATTGTGATCAGTGTCCAAGTTTGATGGTTATTTTGGATGATGATCATAACTTCAGTAGACATTTTTGTTGGCATACCTTATTGTAACAAATTTAGTAAGCAACTAATTTATCGTCAGGAAAATACGAAAGCATCAAATTAAGAAACTTTTTTAAGGCTGAAAATTAATTAAGAAACTATTTTGGATCTGGAATAAATTAAGAAACTTTTATAGCTCCATAGAATGAGAACATTTGTTGCTGAAACTTTTTCCTCAGACGAGCAATTAAGCAATAATTGAAATGCAATATGCATGAGATTAATGAATGACGAGTACTAAATATAATAAAATTTCAATGAAACCGCTTTATAAGTTTGTCAAATTCTCAAATTACGTGCTCAACCCGGAAAAAGGATCTAAGATTAAGTCAAATGAGGTGTTTCTTGAGTCTTTTATGGCTTTCGAAATACAAATTTTTAAATATTAATGTAGAAATAATATTACATTAAATTAAGAGTCACGAAATTAAGGTACATAAAATTAATCCACATATAATTAAAGAAACATCTAATTAAGAAGCAGTTTATTAAGAAACTTTTTTGCCCGGTTTCTTAATTAACTGCTTTCTTAATTTCATGTAATAAGGTATTTTCAGTCCTGAAATATAGCTTCCAGGTGGCATTTCTGCCAATTGGCGTAGTGCCATAATTGCATAAACTTCTATTTGAATAGGAGGAGAAGTTAAAAATCTAAGCTCAATCAGATACAAACTTTCTAAAACCATCATACATAACAAGGACACACTATGAAATTCCCAATCAAACTTAACAAATTCTATCCCTCAGTGGCCACTTTAATCATTTACCTACTACTCAAGGAAATACTAAAAATGCAAGAAAGAATGGCGGAAACGAAATTAAAACTGGTCATATGGTACCCTTTAAGAAATTGTGCTGTCCTAACCTTATAAAAATTTACAATAATCATCTCAAAATTCCCACTAAATAGAATTGATTAAAGAATGACAAATATATCATATTATAGTTACTAAGTTGAAATTGACTAATTACATAGACTGAATAGCGATATAATTGATAGTAAATTAGATGATAATTGATCCTAAATTGCTAAATTGACCAGATAAGTGGCCGATCATTAACAAAGTAAATAATGTTCCTGGGAATCTAGTCTGAATTCATGTTCAAATAGAAATACAGAATTCATAATAATTTTCTGGGTGATATCCCAATTCCAAATATCGGAATATGATCGAATTTCTTCGAATATCAGCTGAGCTACCTCAAATTTTCCAAGAGAAAAGAAAGATTGAGATACTGGTCATAATTTGAACTGGCTAATCAGTTTTAAATTCGTTTCGTTGAGAGAAAATCAACGAAACTTTCAAAAAATCCTGTCCGGACCACGTATTATCATAAATACGAAAAACAATCGTTTGATCCTACAATTATTAAATTTAAAATAATATTTGACCTATTTAAAACTTCTAACATACAAACATGCAAATCAGTTCTTGACCTAGCATAGTTTCAACTTTCATCAGAATATCTCACTGGAATCACTGAATCAGTTGTCAGTTACTGGTAGTTCACAATAGTGATGAGTAACCTTATTCAATATCCTATGGTAGGTAAGCACCATACCTACCTTTCTTAAACTTTCTTAAAATCAAAAAAAGAAAATACAATGAAAAATAAATATTATGATGAGCATAGATAATCAACACCTAATTTGCCTAAAAGTAAATATCAACCTATCAAGATTTGTCCATCGTAGAACGACCTAAGACAATTTAATTAATCCACCTCAAATATTATAGATTTCGTCAATAAAATCCCTGGAATTTTTTACTGCAAAATTTAAATCATCCTAAATAAGCCTAAAAGTAAATATCAACTTCCTAAAATTCTAAAACTTCCTAAGACCTTAGAATATTCCTACTTTCTAAAAAACCTAAGATCTAAAGAACTGTTCTATCAAATCCAGAGCTGCATCAGTATCCAGGTTTTCCATTTCTCGTCTGACATCCATCTCCTCCTCCTTCTCAAGGAACCCTTTCACCAGGGTAGCTGGCCATATCTTCTCCATCATCAGGTCAGACGTAAGGTCTGGGTGCCCTGAAGAGGGAGTTTATTTTTCAGGCTGTGGTAGTGATTACGAATACCTTCTTCAAATCTTTCTCATCGTCATTTATTTTCTGACCTATCGGAAATCTCAAATCGTAATCCCGATTTCCGACTCTTTGCAACATTGGAAAGAACTGTTTTCGTCTTATAAGCCAACTTATTAAATCCTCAAATTGGTTTTGAATGAGCTACTTAATTTGATGGCTTACCTTGGAAGGTGAGAATGTTGTGCCTCACCAGCACTATTTCATTGACACAGCGCTCGGAAGATCCGAGGAGTTTTGCCCCTGGTGGCAAGGTCTTAACCTGGGAGGTAATGATGTCAATAAGTAAGGAAGTGAGCTATGAATTGGTTCGTAAGCTCAAGTAAGAAAAAGTGAATTTTGAGTAAGTTGTAGATTAGTAGAAAAATCAGTGATAACTATTTATTATGGAGTAAGTTATATCAGAAACTGAAATAAGTACTTGAGTAAGTGAATGAGTGTGTAAATTACTGAGATATAAGATAAACGTTTTACTTACTTACTTACTTACTTACTTACGCTTACTTACGCGCGCGCGCGCGCGCGCGCGCGCGCGCGCGCGCGCGCGCGCGCGCTAACGCTTACTTACTTACTAACGCGCGCGCGCGCGCGCGCGCGCGCGCGCGCTTACTTACTCTTGCGCGCGCGCGCGGCGCGCGCGCGCGCGCGCGCGCGCGCGCGTCGCCCCGCGCGCGCGCGCATTTACTTACTGCGCGCGCGCGCGCGCGCTTTACGCGCGCGCTATTTACGCTTATTTACTTCGCGCTTACTTACGCGCGCGCGCGCGCGCGCGCGCGCGCGCGCGCGCGCATTTACGCGCGCTTCATTTAATTAATTGCTTAATTACTTGTTTAGTAAGAAAGTAAGTAAGAAACTTAGTAAGTAAGTAAATAAGTAAGGAAGTAAAGAAGTAAATAATTAAGTAAAGAAGTAAGAAAAGAAGTGAGAAAAGAAATTAGTAAGTAATTGAGTAAGTAAGTGGGAAATGAATAATGTAAGCAACTTGCCTCCTCTCGGTGAGACTCCAGTAATTTCCACGATTTCTTCTCACTTGGCAGCAAGTCCCGGCAACACCCCATCTAACTGAATGTGATCCTTGAAATTAACGGAATCTGACCCAAAGACAAACTTCCCATCTGTTTGACCCACTGTTCCTCCAAAAGCCTTGTTTATCAGCTGATGACTGAAGCAGATCGCTACCAACTGAAATTTGAATTTATTTTTTGGGAGAATTATGCCCTGAATTTGCAACCAAGTGACAAATTCTGTTTTGGTAATGAATCTCTGCTATGATTTATGATTCTCGACCTATTATCATCCTGATTGTACATCCTACCTTAAGATGAGTGTTTGGGATCTCTCTGTAGAAATCGCAGAGTTCCCTCATCCAGTCAATGTGTTCGCAATTGGAGGCCATGTAGGCAGACCCCAGGCAGATTAGACCCGTGAGGTGCTTGGTGTTTTCTAGCGTTGGCATTTCTCCATTCCAAGCTTGGAAGAGCTGGATTTCAATGTCAGGTCTTCCCCTTTTGAAACATCTGTGGATAATTTTATCATAATTTCAACGAAGGGCCATTAAATTTCTAGTTTATTTGATGTTCTGATACGTTCCTCAAATTTAGAAAATCTTGAAAAATGAATGAATTTTACCTGTCGCAGTTCTCTTTGTACACTGATTGCCACTTTTCGTGACCATCACAGATAATTACACCTATAATCATGCTTTAATTTCCTATCTCAAATTTTTAGCTGGTGTTAAAATGAGGATGAAGAGAAAAAAGATTACAATCAGTGATTCATCAACAATTTTCAATATTTTTCGTTTATTCAAACTGCATTTGGAGGCTGATAGATGGTGGCTTCATGCTGCCAGAGTTTCACTTTCACGAGTACAGTTTGTGTGACAGTACAGCAATCTCTCCACTTCTTCAGAAAATTTTGTAAATAAAGGAATTGCCTGTTAAAACATCGTTTGTGCTTCAAAAAAAGCACAAATAAGTAGGGTATACACTAAGCAACTAAAAGTAAAGCTAAAAGTTATGTTTACCATCCAACGGAAAGCCTCGAATGTCAATAAATCAAATACAATTATTCCGAATTATGTATTCAAAGAAATAGCATAAGCAAATCGATGGCTGCAACATGGACAATAGCTAATATTTGGAGAACTGGCCGGGAGCCATCGCTTTTGTGCAGCTATATAGCTATATAACATCATCATATTACAACAAGAGGCGTATATATTATTGCGTCACCAGCAAATGACAAAGCTGCAGACCATGTGGTCCACAGTCACACCTGTGCTATTTTGTAGGCTATTCATGAATATTGAATAACGCAGACCTCATCAATTTCTCGTTCTAAGCTATGATAATGACGTCACTCTCGACCAGCTAATGTTTGGGTAGCTATTCCATTTCTACTGCTGTTATTGTGCGCGGTATCCAGGCTTCTGCCCAATTCCTGGAAATTCTACCAGTTTGGCAGTTTGCCAGAAATAATAAATCCAGAGTCACACCTTGGAGTTGGACCTTAGTGGAATTTGTTGAGATATTGTTGAGAGAACATGGCTCATTAGCTGGGAAGCTACAGCCTAAAGTTAGAGTTTAAAGGACTATTTTAGGTTGAAATAATTTTCTTCATGACAACGAATATCATGCAAGCTTGGACTTAATTAAGGTAATCATTTTTGGACAAAGTTCCCAACTGTGGTGTCTGAGTTGGTCTTGGCCTTTTGCGTTGGGTTTCATGGGCAAACTGGCAATTAAATTTTACCCGCGTCATAAAATTTTGGTGATTTTAGACCCCACCCCTCCTTCTTCCATCTGTTGACAATACATCAAGGCTCTCAACGTCAGCATATGCAAACCCCTCTTCAGAATATCAACATACGATCTTTCAATAAGTTCTCGTATAATCGAAATCTTGGCTATATAATCACAATCGTCGTAATAGGAACTCCGTGTCAGAACCCAGATGCAACCGGGATTGCGTGTCGCAATCTGGATGCGACCGAAATTCCGTGTCGTAATCCGGATGCAATCGGAATTGCGTGTCGCAATCCGGATGCAACCGGAATTTCGTGTTGCAATCCGGATCCAACCGGAATTGCGTGTCGCAATCTGGATGCGACTGGATTTGCAGTTCACAATCCGGATGAAATCGAACTTGCGTGTCGCAATCCGAATGCAACCGGAATTGCGTTTCGCAACCCGGATGCAACCGAAATTGCATGTCGCAATCCGCATGCAACCGGTATTTCGTGTCGCTACCCGGATGCAACGGAATTGCGTGTCACAATACGGGTGCAGCCATTATTGCGTTCTGGAATCCGGATGCAACCGTTATTACGTGTCGCAACCAGGATGCAACCCGATTTGCGTGTCGCAACCGGTATTGCGTGTAGCAAACCGGATGCAACCGGTTTTGCGTGATAGAACCAGAATTGCGTGTCGCCATCCGGATGCAACCGAAATTTTGCTTGTCGCAATCCGGATGCAACCGAAATTGCGTGTCGAAATCCGGATACAACCGAATTTGCGTGTCGAAATCCGGATACAACCGAATTTGCGTGTCGCAATCCGGATGCAACCGGAATTCCGTGTCGCAATCCGGATGCAACCGGAATTCCGTGTCGCAATCCGGATGCAACCAGAATTGCGTGTCGCAATCCGGATGCAACCGGATTTGCTTGTCGCAATATGAATACGGATGCAACCGGATTTGTGTGCGCAATACGGATGCAACCGGGTTTGCGTGTCGTAATACGGATGCAACCGAATTTGCGTGTCGCAATACGGATGCAACCGAATTTGCGTGTCGCAATACGGATGCAACCGAATTTGCGTGTCGCAATACGGATGCAACCGAATTTGAGTGTCGCAATACGGATGCAACCGAATTTGCGTGTCGCAATACGGATGCCGGGATGCAACCGAATTTGCGTGTCGCAATACGGATGCAACCGAATTTGCTTGTCGCAATCTGGATGCAACCGAATTTGCTTGTCGCAATCTGGATGCAACCGGAATTGAGTGTCGCAATCCAGATGCAACCGAATCAATTACGTTTCACAATCCGGATACACCCGAATTTGCGTGTCGCAATCCGGATGCAACCAAATTTGTTCTCCTAAACACGTATATCCTTGTGTGGCTCGCGCGCGCGCTTCCCCAACACAGTTTGTCCCGTGGCCATAGGGAAGCGCGCGCGGCACGTACACACTCCTATGCGGGCTTAGGAACGCTGCATGCTTCCCGCTGGGGAGCGCTGCGCGCGTACGCTTGTCTGGCGTTGACAGATCCTCTCGCTGACGTAACATGTGGTAAGCCCGCAAAGGTGCGCGTACGCGCGTTGTCTGGCGCGGGCGTTGACAGACCCTCTTGAGAATCAGTGCCGCGCGGCTGGCCTCAGCGGGTCATACATCGTATTGTAAGATGTTACCCTACCCTCCGCCGCGCACGCAAGGTTTTCCGCGGGGAGTATGCAACACGACCCTCCAAACCTCCGAGTGTTGCGCGCAGGGATGGGAGAAATCCATCAATACATCGTACGACAAGTACGCACGCTTTGCCAATTTGGACGTCACCCAACTCGCAGAAAAAATATGGGGACGGACGTCGCCCGTCACGTTTGTCAAGCGCGCCTGACCAGAGACTAACATAATGTTAAGCAAGCACCACTCAGTCACACAATCGCTTGATCATGGCTGCATCAGCGTGCTTGGTTTCACCAAATAACAATCTGGATGCAGTCGGAATCTTATGTCACAATCTGGATATGGCGGATGCAACCGAAAGTGCGTAATCATAATGCGTGTCGCAATCCGGATCACGGATGCAACTAGAATTGCGTGTCGCAGCCCGGATTCAACCGGAATTCGTAGGATGTTACCCTACCCTCGCGTGCGGCGCAACGTTCCTAAGCCCGCATAGGTGTGTATGCGCTTTTCCTACGCGCTTCCTACAGGGGAAGCGCCGCGAGCTACACAGGATATACGTGTTTAGCAAGGCGCAACGTTCCACATTTGGACGTCACTTTGCAACCTCGCCATCCAGTCAGAAGAAATAGACGGGGCAACGGATCCGTCGAACCGGAATTGCATATCGCAATGCAGATGCAACCAGGATTGGGTATGTCTCCCATATAAACGGCTCTGAGTGACGTCACAGATCGAAACGTCAATTTTTCTGTATCCTAAACCTAACCATTGCCCTAACCAAAACCCTAACCTTAATCCTTATCCTAAACCTAACTAATCCTGACCCTAAACAGAACCCTAACCTCACTGCTTATAGCGCTAGATGCGCTTAATTATATTTTTCTGAGTGACGTCATTGTCATAGATAATGAAGGCTCCCGTTTATATGGGAGACTGACCCAGGATTGCGCGTCGCAATCCGGATGGAACAAAAATTGAGTGTCGCAGTACAGATATAACCGGATATAAGGTGGCAGGTGCCGCAATCCTGTTACAACCGAAATTGAGTACCACAATCCGGATCATGCAACCAGAATTGCGTGTCGCAATTCGGGTATAACCGGAATTGCGTGCCGCAATCCTGTTACAACCGAAATTGAGTACCGCAATCCGGATCATGCAACCGGAATTGCGTGTCGCAATCCGGGTGCAACCGGAATTGCGTGTTGCAATCCGGGTGCAACCGGAATTGCGTGTTGCAATCTGGATGCAACCGGAATTGCGTATCACAATTCGGATGCAACCGGAATTGCGTATCATAATTCGGATGCAACCGGAATTGCGTACCACAATTTGGATGCAACCGGAATTGCGTGTCGCAATCCGGATGCAATCAGAATTGCGTATCACAATTCGGATGCAACCGGAATTTCGTGTCGCAATCCGGATGCAACCATAATTTCGTGTCGCAATCCGGATGCAACCATAATTTCGTGTCGCCATCCGGATGCAACCGATTTTGCTTGTCGCAATCCGGATGCAACCGGAATTGCGTGTCGCAATCCGGATGCAATCGAATTTTTGTGTCGAAATCCGGATGCAACTGGATTTGCGTGTCGCAATACTGATGCAACCGGATTTGCGTGTCACAATACGGATGCAACCGGATTTGCGTGTCGCAATACGGATGCAACCAGATTTGCGTGTCGCAATACGTATGCAACCGGATTTGCTTGTCGCAATATGAATACGGATGCAACCGGATTTGTGTGCGCAATACGGATGCAACCGGGTTTGCGTGTCGTAATACGGATGCAACCGAATTTGCGTGTCGCAATACGGATGCAACCGAATTTGCGTGTCGCAATACGGATGCAACCGAATTTGCGTGTCGCAATACGGATGCAACCGAATTTGAGTGTCGCAATACGGATGCAACCGAATTTGCGTGTCGCAATACGGATGCCGGGATGCAACCGAATTTGCGTGTTGCAATACGGATGCAACCGAATTTGCTTGTCGCAATCTGGATGCAACCGAATTTGCTTGTCGCAATCTGGATGCAACCGGAATTGAGTGTCGCAATCCAGATGCAACCAGATCACCATTGTTTCACAATCCGGATACACCCGAATTTGCGTGTCGCAATCCGGATGCAACCAAATTTGTTCTCCTAAACACGTATATCCTTGTGTGGCTCGCGCGCGCGCTTCCCCAACACAGTTTGTCCCGTGGCCATAGGGAAGCGCGCGCGGCACGTACACACTCCTATGCGGGCTTAGGAACGCTGCATGCTTCCCGCTGGGAAGCGCTGCGCGCGTACGCTTGTCTGGCGTTGACAGATCCTCTCGCTGACGTAACATGTGGTAAGCCCGCAAAGGTGCGCGTACGCGCGTTGTCTGGCGCGGGCGTTGACAGACCCTCTTGAGAATCAGTGCCGCGCGGCTGGCCTCAGCGGGTCATACATCGTATTGTAAGATGTTACCCTACCCTCCGCCGCGCACGCAAGGTTTTCCGCGGGGAGTATGCAACACGACCCTCCAAACCTCCGAGTGTTGCGCGCAGGGATGGGAGAAATCCATCAATACATCGTACGACAAGTACGCACGCTTCCCTACGGGGAAGCGCGCAACGCAAATAGAGACTAACATGTTAAGCAAGCACCACTCAGTCACACAATCGCTTGATCATGGCTGCATCAGCGTGCTTGGTTTCACCAAATAACAATCTGGATGCAGTCGGAATCTTATGTCACAATCTGGATATGGCGGATGCAACCGAAAGTGCGTAATCATAATGCGTGTCGCAATCCGGATCACGGATGCAACTAGAATTGCGTGTCGCAGCCCGGATTCAACCGGAATTCGTAGGATGTTACCCTACCCTCGCGTGCGGCGCAACGTTCCTAAGCCCGCATAGGTGTGTGTATGCGCCGCGCGCTTCCCTACGCGCTTCCCTACAGGGAAGCGCGCCGCGCGAGCTACACAGGGATATACGTGTTTAGCAAGGCGCAACGTTCCACATTTGGACGTCACTTTGCAACCTCGCCATCCAGTCAGAAGAAATAGACGGGGCAACGGATCCGTCGAACCGGAATTGCATATCGCAATGCAGATGCAACCAGGATTGGGTATGTCTCCCATATAAACGGCTCTGAGTGACGTCACAGATCGAAACGTCAATTTTCTGTATCCTAAACCTAACCATTGCCCTAAAATCCAAACCTAAACCTTAATCCTTATCCTAAACCTAACTAATCCTGACCTAAACAGAACCCTAACCTCACCTTTATAGCGCTAGATGCGCTTAATTATATTTTTCTGAGTGACGTCATTGTTTGATAATGAAGGCTCCCGTTTATATGGGGCAACTGACCCAGGATTGCGCGTCGCAATCCGGATGGAACAAAAATTGAGTGTCGCAGTACAGATATAACCGGATATAAGGTGGCAGGTGCCGCAATCCTGTTACAACCGAAATTGAGTACCACAATCGGATCATGCAACCAGAATTGCGTGTCGCAATTCGGGGTATAACCGGAATTGCGTGCCGCAATCCTGACACAACCGAAATTGAGTACCGCAATCCGGATCATGCAACCGGAATTGCGTGTCGCAATCCGGGTGCAACCGGAATTGCGTGTTGCAATCTGGATGCAACCGGAATTGCGTATCACAATTCGGATGCAACCGGAATTGCGTATCATAATTCGGATGCAACCGGAATTGCGTACCGCAATCCGGATGCAACCGGAATTGCGTGCAACCGGAATTCGCAATCGGATGCAATCAGAATTGCGTATCAATCCGGATGCAACCGAATTTCGTGTCGCAATCCGGATGCAACCATAATTTCGTGTCGCAATCCGGATGCAACCATAATTTCGTGTCGCAATCCGGATGCAACCATAATTGCGTGTCGCAATCCGGATGCAACCGGAATTGCATATCGCAATGCAGATGCAACCAGGATTGCGCGTCGCAATCCGGATGCAACAAAAATTGAGTGTCGCAGTACAGATGCAACCGGAATTGCGTGTCGCAATCCGGATGCAACCAGAATTGCGTGTCGCAATCCGGATGCAACCGGGATTGCGTGTCGGTTTCCGGATGCAACCGGAATTTCGTGTCAGTATTAGGATGCAACTGGAATTGTGTTTCGAAATCCGGATGCAACCGGAGTTGCGTGTCGGTATCCAGATGCAACCGGAATTGCGTGTCGCAATCTGGATGCAACCGGAATTACGTATCACAATCCTGATGCAACCGGACTTGCATGTCGCAATCCGGATGCAACCGGAATTGCGTGTCGCAATCCAGATGCACCCGGAATTGCGTGTCGCAATCCGGATGCAACCGGAATTGCGTGTCCGTATCCGCATGCAACCAGAGTTGCGTGTCGGAATCCAGATGCAACCGGAATTGTGTGTCGGAATCCGGATGCAACCAGAATTGCGTGCCGCAATCCGGATGCAACCAGAATTGCGTGCCGCAATCCGGATGCAACCGGAATTGCGTGCCGCAATCCGGATGCAACCGGAATTGCGTGTCGCAATCCGGATGCAACCGGAATTGCGTGTCGCAATCCGGATGCAACCGGAATTGCGTGTCGCAATCCGGATGCAACCGGAATTGCGTGTCGCAATCTAGATGTATTGATGCAACCGGAGTTTTGAGCCCTACTATCCTGTGCAAAAGCACCGTAACCCCAAAGTTTAAGTTAAGTAGTAAATTGCCAGACGTTGTCTGCCCTGACGTAGTTAATAATACTGCCGGCGACTGAATTAACTTCACTTCCGGAAGAATTTAGAAAAGGAAATTGAAACAAACGTGTCAATCAACAATTAATAATGAATAACATAAACAATAACAATTCGCATGGGTACGATTTTTGAAAAACAGTATCTTGTTAATATCAATAGGGATATGAAAAGCAAAAACAGCCAACCACTGCAAAAAAGGACCATTTGATATTGATTTTCATGTAGAACTAAATGCGAATTCCACAACCATCTCACTTCTTGCCTACAACCCATGATTAAATAAAAATATAATAGCAAACACTCAACAGCAAAATAGTACAATAACAACGAAACATTTATTATATTTTTGAACATAATGGCTACAAAACCAAGTAACAATAATATATTAATTCTGTGTTCGAAACAGGAATCGAAACAAAAAATGGTTGGTATTACTCTAATATGTATATCGAATTACTAATACTAAAAAATCATATTTTCTGACTATTTTACTGAGTAATTATTCATCATGAAAAGTATCAAACTATCAAACACCAGGAAAATATCTGTGGTTGCTATCTGAAATCCTTGTTCTGAGTAGGTAATAAAAACCCGTCTAAATCCGATGTTGAGCAGCATAGGATATATTAGGAAATGAATTTGGTTCAAAAGAAAATGAATTTGATTCAAAGGAAAATGTTTCGAGCTCCAAAATAGGAGGAAGTTATGAATATGAGCAGCGGTGGGCCACAAAAAAACTTAACAAAGAGGGGCGTTTCCGTAGTGTCTGGACCAGCCGGCTATAAGTTTTACTTGCGCGTCGTTTTACTATTACGACGCGCAATGTAGTTTTTGGGTGACGGCGCGCAAACGTTATATGCGCGCACATACGAAGTAAATAATTTACATGCGCGCGGAGTACATTTGCGCGCCGTCACACAGAAAACTTGATCGGGCGTATTAATTTTGACGTGCAACTTAAAACATCACGGATTTTAAATTATCCTAAAATGGTCCTATGCCACTCCACAAACGCTATTATTTTACTAATTAAATATCCGCCGTAAAAATCATCAAAAACTCATGCAAGGTACTATATTATTGTTTAAATTAAAATCATATCAAATTACTGATATATCGATTTATGTATATATTTGTTCAAATCAATAAAAATGTAACAATAATATATAGTATGTTTATCTGGAGTTATTTATATACTTATGAAATAAAATATCATATTATGTGTAACGCATTTTACATCAATAAATGCATTTGGTGTAGTAAAATAAACGTTCGTAAAAACGAAGGACATTAAAAATTCGTCAAGAAAAATTCTTTCTAATCAAAAACATATTTTAGATCAAGAGAAAATGCTTGAAAGACTAATTATGGCATAGCAAAGACAGTTTCAAAATTCTGCAAATGTGCATGGCAATATCAATATGACGGAAAGTTAAATTGATAGATAGAATGCACATGCAATGATTAAATTAAAGACTTAAAATGGGATTTATTGCCCACTAAGAAATGTTGAAATTGCACACTTGATTGTGTGATTGATAAGTTGAACTACGGATAATAACTTAATTCTATGAAATTAGCGAAATTTTCAATGATTTAATGAAATCGAAGATTGATAATTCTATCGGGTGGAATTGATTCTGATTCTGAAACTGCAGGCCACAATTATATTGGATTTGGAAAGATTGTCCCCTGGCATATATCAATCAAACATATTTGATTAAAATAAGCAGCCAGCAGCAGTTCTATATGATATATGTACATTAATTATTAAACAACAAAAAGTAATACACGACAAATACGCTAAACACGGATATTCTACGTGAGTGTGCTTCTGCATAGCATAATGCGAACTTATAGTGCCCGGATAAAAGGATGCGTGACGTCATCAACTCACCATTCTAACACCTGATAATGACGTCACTCTCAACCACTACATGGAGTCCATGATAGCTGGTGACATACAAAAGACAGGGTATGGTGACGAAATCAGTAATCACTCTAAGTGTGTATGTAGTACTAGTATAGTAGCAGCAGGGTGTATAAACCTTACAAGTGTTCTTGAGAGTCTACTAAGGTCCGCTAAGGTGGCATAATGAGGATCAGTGATGACAAAGCCGTGATGTTTCGATCTTTTCATTCGCGGCTTATAACGAGGCACATGGGTACTTTTTTGCGTCTCAGTACGCCGCGTCTCAAAAGATCGGGAGCTAGAGTAATCAGTTGATGACGTGGCGAATATTACAAAATCCATGATAAGGCCAAGGGAGCCCTCGGCCTGATCTGTGAATCGGTCTTCAAATATCTGGTATGAGGAGTAATTCTTAGACTACTCCCAGGTTACTCAGGAGTGAAGTTGTAGGCTACTCAGGATTGTGAGGGTTGAAAAGCAATTTTCTGCGCTAAGTGTGGGAGGTGTGTCACTCTTCGATCTTGTCTTTCTTCTTCTTGAAGATACTGGGTCGCTTTTTCCGCAGAGATTTGGATTTCTTTTTGTCGTTTTTCACGTTCGTTTCGAGTGAACCAGTCTGAAATACGGTGGAAAGTGAGAAAGTGGTCAAAGTGACGGTGTCATACGGAACTGAATCAACCCAGAAATGTTTAACTTCAATAAAATCGAAAGATGAATGTGATATGAAATCAAAATCATCTAGATACCTCAGAGAGTTTATCGGAGACTTTATCTGACGCCGGACTGGTTACCGTGGTAACGTTACTCTTATCCAGCGTGTTATCACTGATAATGACGTCATTACTCTTGTTCATGACGTCATGACTGGGGGGCTTCTCTACCGTGCTGTGCTCGTGTCTTAGTTCGCTATCCTCTACACCTCGCACCTGGGGAGATGTTATACAATACAGTTCCCATTTGTTTACACTTGGATTGATAGATATAAACGCTTAAAAATGCTGTAGTTTAGACAGAAAAGCTATAGAAAGTAAATTGCGCGCACTTTATTAAAATGGACGTCTTTATCAATCGTTTCATCGATAGGACGACAGATGCGAGTGCAGTTGCACACATATGGGTAACACATGGGGGGGGTTGAGATCGACGTCATTATCATGACTTAAAGAAGTAAGTTGATGACGCAGAAACATGCGCACACAATTTTGCAAATCAGGGCAAACTAATGTACAATGTTCTCACCTCCTTTATCTTTTCTATCCAAGCTTCCATCTCTTCGTGCGTAGATGCTTGGAACAGATACGTAGTACCGATAATCGACCTGAAATAATGGCAATATACACCATATTTTATTCCGGGCGATTGAAGAATTAAGTTTCAACTCAATGAACAGGCGAGGTCCAATATCACAGCAATCGGAAACTCGGCTAAAATAAGTAACTTTAATTTACATCGAAATTACAACGAAACATCAGTTTAACAGAATTCAATCGTAACCCACGTGAACTTGAAGACGTGTTTCTTCTTCTGTTTCAACTCCGCCTCCACCATGCACCCAATAATCGGCTCCTCGAACTGCGGAGATTTCAATGCTAATACTATTTCTTTCCGTTTAAACACGAGGAAATATTTCAATTCAAACACAAGGAAAAATTTCTTTCAAGGATCGACCGAGGGGCAGATTTCTGACCGAGGCCGAGGCCGAGGAAAATGAAAATCTGAAATTTCAACCGAGGCCGAGGCCGAGGAAAACGACGATCTAAAATTTTGACCGAGGCCGAGGCCGAGTCCTCGGTGCCCTAATTTGCACCGAGGCCGAGGCCGAGGCCGAGGATTTCAGGGGATATTTTCAACAATTTGACCGGATCACCACAACTACACCGTTTTTTTGGAAAAGTTCAAAACTAATTGATATTGTTAAGTGGACCGTAATACTAGATCTTAACTGCATTATTTGCACTTATTATTCATCTTATCTGGACAAATGAAAGCACAGTTCCCTGCAAGGGACCTGTATGAGACCTCAACGAGCATAATATAGCATAGTATACTATTTTTTAATTTTGAAGGTTTTACTTTTATTCAAATAGCCGTACGGCCAATGACAGGAATCGAAGGATTCAAGTGTAATCAAGCCAGTGACGGTTAAAAGGTAAAGGAAGTGTAATCCATACTTTATTCGCCCGAGACTTCGCTGCAATGGGATTCTCCTCATTTAACCCTCCTGCACAGTTTCCTGTACGCTCGGCTGAGTGAACCGTCGGGCTGCATAGGCTCAAGATGAATCTCTCACCCTTAGCTCAGTGGCACTTACCTACCGGGATTTGAACTCAGGATTATTGGATCCTGTGCTTAATACACCACTGACCCTTGATAAGTGTATAGTAGATAATAGGTATTGTTTTGTATGTTAATAGAGAGATGGAATACCTAAAATACAAGACAAAGGTTTATAAAATTTGGTCTTGCGACTTCTTTCACATCTGTAAACTAACAGTGCTTTAGGTTTGACGTTGCTTCCTATTTGACAATGTTTAGCAAGGCTCTGGGGGCGGTAGCCCCCACAAGACAGACGTTCAGATAAGATTGAAAATTGGTGCCTCAAAAGGATTTCACTTCAATTCTTGCCTATTTTCTACAAGACTCTTCAAAGCAAAATCATGGCAGCAACGTAAGTACAATGCTGGGCAGGGGTCTGGGGGCGGCACCCCCAGAAGCCGGACGTTCAAATTAGATTAAATTGGTACCTCAGTATGATTTCACATCAATTCTTGCCTAATTTCTACAAGACTCTTCAAGGACAAAATCATGGCAGCAACATAAGTACCACAGTCCTAGGCAGGGGTCTGGGGGCAGCAGCCCCCAGATGCCATGCGTTTAGATTAGATTAAATTGGTTCCTAAATATAATTTCACTTCAATTCTCGTCAATTTTCGACGAGACTGGTCGAGCAAAATTCACGGAAGCAACTTAAGTACGGTGCTAGGGACTAGGGAGAGGTCGGGGGCGGCAGCCCCCAGATGCCAGACGTTAATATAAGATTTGCAATTGATTAAATTTGTGCCTCAATAGGATTTCACTTCAATTCTTGCCTATTTTTCTATTTTTGACGAGACTGATCGGAGAAAAATCACCGCAGTGACTTACTGACTTAAGTACTATGCAGGGGTCTGGGGGCGGCAGAAGCCAGACGTTCGGATGAGATTAAAAATTGGTGCTTCAATAGGGATCTCACTTTGAATCTTGCCTTTTTCGAAAAAATTTACGGATCGGGACGTTGAATAAGAGTCCCATAATTGTAATTAATGAGTACTTTATTTATTCTCTGATTCAGTGGTACACTTACAAATGGAAACGATGTGGTTCTTAATAACAAATTTCGTCGTTCTACGACATCTTCAGGTCTCAATTTTGATTGCATAAAGTAGTTTTGTAAAGTTTAAAACAGTCTGGTTGAGAAAAACTATGTAGCAACTTAAGTACAGTGCTAGGCAGGGGTCTGTGGGCGGCAGTCCCAAAAGGCCAGCTGTCAGACGTTTAGATTAGATCAAATTGGTTCCTCAATAGGATTTCACTTCAATTCTTGCCTATTTTCGACGAGACTGGTCGGAGAAAAATCACGGCAGCAACTTAATACAGTGCTAGGCAGGGTCTGGGGAGGCAGGCAGCCCCAGAAGCCAGACGTTCAGATCAGATTAAATTGGTGCCTCAATAGGGTTTCACTTCAATTCTTATTATTATCGACGAGACTGGTCGAAAAAAATCACGGCAGCAACTTGAGACGTGCAGTGCTAGTGAATTAAATTGAAGCTCCTAAATTTCTACCTACCCATTTTTCCTATTTTGACGAGACTAGTCAAATAAATATGATGGCCACAGTTCATCAAATGTTTCAAGACCTTTCAAATAAATCATACAAGTTATTTTTGGGCCCTTTTCAAATAAAAATTCAGGTTTTTCCTGTTATTAAATATGGATATTTTCCGTTAAAATCCTCGGTAAATCCTAAATAAAAAAGAGGCCGAGGAGAATTGGAATTTAAAATGACCGAGGCCGAGGCATTCCGAGGATTGGCAATTCTGACCGAGGCCGAGGCCGAGGCCTCGGTAAAACCCCAATCCTCGGTGAAAACCGAGGCCGAGCCGAGGCCTCGGTCGATCCTTGATTTCTTTCCTTTTAGCTCCTTCAAACACAAGGAAATATTTCTTGTTGTTGGACTATTTAGCTCAATTTCTCAATAAATCGATTCATCATTCCGTCTACCTGTGGGGAGTCCTCCTTCAGACCCTGTTCATCTTTGTAGAGAACCAGACTGCCCTTCTTAATGCAGATGTGACTCCGCACCCACGTCTTATCTGGGGAATATAAAGTGACGTCATTGTCATGGTTCACAGTGGAGAGATGATGACGTTAAATGAAAAGCCCAAAATTGTTGGCACAATAGTTGAAAGAAATAAGAGTAGTTTTGGAATTCCACAGTATAATTACGAAATCCTTCCGTGGAATCAATACGGAATACAAATCAATGGTTGTAGGTGACATGATGAGGGAAGTATGTTATGAAATCTCACGATGAAATTCCGTGCAATTTCACGGTGGAATGAGTGAGCTTCACTGCCGTGCACTGCACAGGATTATATAGACTGCAATAGTCATCAAAATTATATTTCTAGTAATTCCACAGAGCTGGAATATGTCAAATATTTTCACAGCAATCTTCCTCAAAATTCCCTTACCGAGTGATTTGGTGTCCCCAATCTTCCGTGATATTATCTTCCGCAGAAGAGTTCCATCCGCTGTAACAACCGCTGCAGCTTCTTCTTTCGTACTCTGAGAATTATTTCAAGCGTTAAACTTAATTTAAAGTTCATACTATTGTAGGGAAAGGGCCTTAACCTTTCTTGAAAAATTCATTACATATTTCGCACTATATAATGCGAAATTTATCTCATATATTATGAGATAAATGATAGTGAAGATAGGTGCACATTGGTGTATAGAAAAAATATTTTTTGGTAAATTTCATTCAAAGGGACCTGTGGGTCGCCGAAAATAGTGAATGGAATAAATGGAGAGACCAGAGTGGTTTTCTCAGTGTGGTGTTGTGGCATTATTCTGATGCGGGATGTGTCAAAGAGTGATCCTTATCCTATGTGGGATCACGGGCGCTAAATTCTACTCTTTCAGGGGGCACTATAAATGGAAAGAGATCAGGATTCGTGATGTATCAAAATAACACAATATATTCAGTACAACACCGCATACGTGTGGTGATAAGTTTATGCGATAAAGAAGCGCAGGACTTGTGCTCAATGAATAATAATCAAATTTCATAGAAATTCATTCGTTGGGCGTGGTTCATGCAGAAAAAACTTCGTGCAAAATCCATCAGACCTTTTTAGTGTTAACTACAAAATGGCACAGAAAATGCCCGATACTATATAAATCTGAAAATCTGTGAGGCCTTTTCATGCGGTTCATCATGCGATTGCACCACTTGAACCTCATCCAGGGTCCATCATGCACGTGAGTTGAACCTCATTAAGGGTTCATATCATGTCAGCTATATTGAACCTCATTAATTATAAGGGAACTTCATTTCATGCCAGCTATATTGAATCTCGAAAAGGGTTCATATCATGCCAGCTATATTGAACCTCATTAAGGGTTCATATCATGCCAGCTATATATTGAACTTCGTTTAGGGTTCATATCATGCCACCTATATTGAACCTCGTTAAGGGGTAATTCTGGGGGCACACTGGGTGCCCATGTGGGAGTTTCATTGAGGAAAGATACTTCAACCATCGGTAAATCTACGCCAGGCTGCGGGGAGTGGGTTTTGGCCCGTTAAAATGGGGTTTGTATATGCGCGCACGAGAAAAAAGTCTATTTTTTCAGAATGGACGGTTACATTTAAAATTAAAAACGCCTCCATTTTGAAAAATCTAAGGCGAAGGTCAAGGCTTTTTAGAATGGACGGTTATTTACAATTAAAAACGCCTCCATTTTGATTTACTGAAACCCGTACCTCGTCAGGGTTGTGATCCACCTCCGGTGTTGTGGAATGTTCCACCCCATTCTGCTGCTCCACCTCCCCTCCCTCCTCCTCACCTTCCTGAATAATGAATAAATTAAGTGGAGTGTTCCACCCCATTCTGCTGCTCCACCTCCCCTCCCTCCTGCTCTCCTTCCTGAATATAATGAATAAATTAAATGGAGTGTTCCACCCCATTCTGCTGCTCCACCTTCCCCTCCCTCCTGCTCTCCTTCCTGAATAGTGAATAAATTAAATGGAGTGTTCCACCCCATTCTGCTGCTCCACCTCCCCTCCCTCCTGCTCCCCTTCCTGAATATAATGAATAAATTAAATGGAGTGTTCCACCCCATTCTGCTGCTCCACCTCCCCTCCCTCCTGCTCCCCTTCCTGAATATAACGAATAAATTAAATGGAGTGTTATACCCCATTCTGCTGCTCCACCTCCGGTCCTCCTGCTCCCCTTCCTGCGAATATAATGAATACTGGGTCCTGCTTGAAAGCAATACCTGAGACCTTATTTCAAAACATTCATAACCTCATCTCCCTCCTGCTCTCCTTCCTGAATAACGAATGAATTAAGCATTCTAATAATAATCAAAATGTTGAATGCTAAATATAGTTCCACCCCTCTTTCGTTACCCCCTCCTCCTTGAATAATGAATTAATCAATAAACTTCAAACTTAATAGTTTATAAACTTATAACAATCAAATTTAAGCATCTATTATATGGCTTCTTTAAATAACGAATAAGCGAGGGATCTAGAAGGCACCTATTTCCACCTCCCGGTCCCTCCTCATCACCGAATAAATAAATAAGTACAAAAGTAATGAATGATAATAACAACATCAAATTCCAAATGACCAAATATCGCTCCTTCAACATTGTTTTGAATATGTAACAGAGTCAACATATCTAAGGTTGTTTGGAGGGTTACAAACCCCGCAGATGTCCTCACCTAGCGTTTCACGTTTTACTTCGATAATATGGTGCACTTAAAAACTAAATAGGAGAAGGCGAAAGTTTACGGTGACAGTTCGAACTGCAGTTTTGTGCGCGCGGCGTAAGTTTGCGCGACGTAAACTGTAAGACATAAAATGAATCAAATGCCTTTCCGCCGCGCACACGAAACTGTAGTTCGAACTGCCACTGTTAATGACTGGGGGAAGCAATTTTCAGAAAATGCTTACATGGAGTGTTTCCTTCTCCACTGCCAGCAGCCACGATTTCGCGGGTTTTGCAGGCTCGTGGGAGGAGTCTTTTCGTGTTTTCCATTGCGATGCTTTACCTGCGATGATATCAGAGATAAGAGAGATATGAGGCGATAAGATATCTATAAGATATCTTTAAGATGTCTATTGTCATAACAATAGACATGACAGTATGACACATCAGAGTGCCACAACTCTGTATTGTGTTTTGGAAATTTAAATGGATCATATGAGCGGAGATCAAATAGTTTTATGGATAAATTGTTGCCATGCCTTGCAGTTTTCTTGACTATTTAATGTGTTTATATTGTTGCCTTTATACCTTGTAGTTGCCTCGCTATCTCTATCGCCAGATTGTTGTCTGATTTACTCCTCTCTTGTTCTTCCTCTTCCAACGCTTGTTGAACGGTTTTCCTCCTTCCTTCACCACCGCGATCTTCCAACTGCGTAAGAATTAAATTTAGGATAATTCTATTTCAGAATATTTACCAGGAATCAGGACACGTCGCCTGTTTTTGCGTCAAAAAAAGATAGACTTTCTGAAAAGCGAAGCTTTTTCTTTTTCGTCTCCCAATTTACGGAGAAAAGTACTGGTTCACGGAATTAATTTTAAAAAATTATGTAAAATGCAGATTGTAAATTCTGCATAATTTATGCACCTGGCTATAATTAACTTACGAAATTAACTGGAATTGATAAAATGATTAAAATATTGACTCAAAAAATGAAGCAACCTAGAGATTTTTGGAGCACAGGCGCCTAAAAATATGGCATGTGATATCATATACTACGACTTTAAGTACGACTCTAAAATTACCCTGGTTTTGTTTTTGAACGCATCGAACCGGTCTGATTGTGCTGTGATAGTCCGCTCAAAGTTCTCAAACTTTCTGAAAATATTTCAACAATTTGATGCTAAATCATGAAAATATGAAAAATGGGGGAAAATTCCAAATTTGCAGCCCAAAATGAATAAAAAATATCATTATTGAGTCTGGCAAAGGCTTGGCGAGTCATACTCATTTAATGTTAAAATGTCTGGCACACATAAAGAAATGCTCGTCTCAAGCAGTACTAGCAGATAGCCATGGACCAAAACAAAAACTTGGGAAATATAAAATCAGCTGAGGAAATGAGTAGCTACTTTAGCATACTTACAGGTGTAGCACAAATATGCTGAAATAGTTTAGCATATTTTCGCCGAAAATTAGTACAACAAATTTTATTTTTAGCGATTTATTTAGATTTAAAATCATAGAATCATATTGGCTTTAGCAAGTCTAAGCTCTTTTTGTTAAGCCCTTCTCCAGCGCCAAGCCTTGAAACGGTAAATGGGTTGTTTGAATCGCCACTCTGATAATGACGTCACTCTCAACCCCTCATATCGTTCGAAATAATACCCAGCTGTTTATGATTAATACCTGAGTAGAGCCTCGATATGATCGAGAGTTGCAGCTTCTGGTGGACCTCCAGCCAGGCTCCCTGACTGACTGTTCATCCAATCACTGGCAGACTTGGCGTCATGATGCAGAGGTTGCAGCTTCTGGTGGCCCTGCAGAGAAAGGTGACTGACTGTTCATCCAATCACTGAAACAGATAAACAGACATAAGGTTAAAGATACACTGCAGAGAAGGGTTAAATGACACACACAGACAAAGATACAGACAGATAAACGTGAAGGTATATAGAGACGGATATTAGATATACATACAAACTATACAAAGATACAGACAGAAACACATACATGTAAACGTTGATTGCATCATTGCAGAACTGAAAATGACACAAGAATTTGACACTTGTTACCAATAACAAACAAAATGCTGTATAAGAGATGCTTAGGAATGGTGCTATCGGAAGTCGGAACTCCAGAGTTTTATCGGAAGGCAAAATGCAGAAAAAGAGAAAAAAGTATAAAAAGGCTACAAGAAAGTTATCTGCAATTGGGCGATGGTTTTTGGTTTGATAATTGGGCAATGGTTTGACGATAACTGAGAACAATAGGCACTCAATTATGTTTGATTTGGTTGCTAGAACTGATATTCCCCAATACTAACTCGTGTCCAGTTCGTCTAACGTCTCCTCCCAATCAGAGAAGAGGAGTGTCCAAATGTCTGATACTTGCTTTAATTTCTCGTTTACCACATCTGTGAACTCGTCTTTTTCTATCAACTCCGTTCCTGAAGGAATTTTTCATTTGAATATTTCAAATCTTCCCTATCGACCAATCAGCGCGAGAACAGAAAGTAACTGTAAACTCGCGCGCGGATTAGTCAGGTATCACTGACCCGCTGACGCACACTGAAACGTGCTTGACTCGGCTCAAAAAGGTCAATATGATCAATGGAATAGCATTAATTATCATTTTTAGATCATCGCCATTTTACATTTATTATGGATTATCGCCACTAACCGAGGGTTTCACACTCCTCTTTATTGGGGACCCTGTCATCCATTTCTGATTTGAGGTCGTGATGTTGAACTACTTGGAGGTCGACTGCTGACACGCTCCTGGGGAAACAATTATGAAACTGAAAATCGATAAATGAAGGGAAATTATGAAAAGTTCCCAAAACGAAAACGTTTAAAAAAAGGATCACAATTGAAGTACAATTGAAAATATCACAATTTGAGTTACCACAATGGAGAATCAATCAAAATTGAGCTGCTCTGTCTAATTCTAGAAACTTACGTTCCGATAGGCGCTGACACGAACTGTTTCCGCATGTTTGTAGCCCACTGGATCAGCTGATTCGCTGTACGCAGGAAGTTGAATAAGGCTGCCGCTGAGAGAAGAGCTTCCTTCCGGAGTTTGAGGTGGTCTTGTAACCGGGTCCAGTGCGATTCAAGGGATGTCTGGAACGGAAAGAGTGTGAAACTCTCTTGGGCAGAGATAGTTCCAATGGTAAATCGTAAATAAGTAAATTAACAAATCCAAGGTTTGTACTATTACGGTGGCGTGTCCTACTTCAACGTGCGCGGCAGTGAGCCGCGCATGAAAAATCCGCGCAAATAGGAGGTCGAAACGTCCCTGCAATCACCACTTACCTGTTGCTCGCTGACGCCCTCTGCCCTTGCCCCAGGGTAGAGATCCTGAAGTCTGGTACTCTCCTCACTTAACAACTCCACTTGGGGATGGATGGCTTGCGTGTCGTGCGTCATACTCTGGAGAAATGTGAATTGAAATCAATTTTTACAGAGCAGCATTTCCGCCTGTTTTTTGTTTCTCTTTTCTTTTTGAACTAGTTTTGTCTAGTTTTATCTAGTTTTCGAGATTTTCCACCCATAATCCATTTATCGTGGAGTCCAGAGTCGATTCTAGAACATCCATTCTTTCATTGTGTTAAATTCTAAGTTCAAAACCAAACGAATTATAACGAGCAAAGCTTCAGATAAATTTAGGCCAAAATCACTGTACCGGAACTACTCACCATGTGTTTTCGTTGGAGGGCCTGTACCGTCACCACATCCTGTCCTAAATCTGAGGGTATTGAGGCATCTGCAGCCTGTATCCGAGACGTTAACACCGTGACATCCCTGAAAGGACATGGTTAAAGCTTTAAAGATCGATCTAGTCGGATAGCCCCACCAATGACCACCCATAGATATGTGCCCAAGATTTTCCCGAAAATTTGGTAGAATTACAATTTGGAAAAGAAGAAGTTTTAGTCAAATCAAAAGCGGATTTCGCCCCAATTTTCACAGATTTTGCCGAATATAGTCCCAGTTACTGGAATACTCTAACCTGTGTAACCTGTGTAACTGAAACAATCTAACCTGTGGTATTTGTGTAGCTCCACCGAACCTGCCAGGATGGATTTCCTAGCGTCAGCTAGACTGAGCAGGTCCCGCCATTTGTTCTCAACGTTACCGATAGACGACTGATATAAAACAATAGCCGTAAAAAGTCATACCTTGTCAGAAGAACACAAAATTCGAAGTCATAAACCCAAAAATTTTGGAACATGGAATGATAAAATTGAAAATTATATAATTTTTGAGCCATTGGTTTTTCGAACACAGGAAAATGATCACCTTGATTTCCTGAAGAAATGTAAACGCATGTAATCACCTTGATTTCTGAGGACATAGTGTGGTCGTTCTCCAGAAGTTGCTCCCCACTCGAGAACAACTCGTCCACTCTTCCTTGTCCGATAGTCGTCAACTCCATGTAGAACTCTTGGAACTTGCTTTCCAACACCTGGGATAGGTATGGTATGTTAACCCATAAAACTCTTGCGTGCGTGGCTTTTCCATGCGCGGCTCGCTACCTCTCCTTAACAACCAGTGGGGCGTTGGCTATGGGGAAAAAGGGGAAAAATGGGGAAAAATTTATGGGGAATTTGACTCAAATCAGTTGCGAATTTCCCCATTGCAAATTTCCCCAACCAGTGAGCCGCGCATGGAAAAGCCGCGTAAGCAGGAGTTCTATTCGCTATCGTAACACCTGGGATATGGTATAAACCCCGGGAAACTTGCAGGATCTAACCGTACTGCAGAGTATAAAAATTCCACGAAAATATATTAAAAAAAAGCAAATGATTTTCCTCTGAAAACTAACGAGAATTCTCAGAAATCTGCAGACAGTCTCCAATCTAACCTGTACGTGCTCGTAATCTCTACCCAGATCATTACTCCTTGCTACTACTTCCTTATTGGTTATGTAGGAGCTCAGTTCTGTCACCTCACGGTTAAAGTGGAACAGGTTGTACGAGTCCTCCAGAACCTGAACACAAGGAAATATTTTTTGAGGGAAATGTATTCTTTGAACGCAGGGAAAATTTTTTGAGAAAGTAGCTCAAGTAAATTAAGGACAAGAAAAATCTCTGAAAATAACAAGATAAGAACCCAGGAAAGGGAATAGAAATTGATTGCGACACAGCTTTATAAAAGTTATTTTATTAAACTGACCTTTCTCCTTTTCTTAGCGCTTGCGTCAAGATTCTGATAAGCGTCCGTGATAAAGTTGAATCGGTTGTTAAATCGCGTTCTAGAAATAATGTAAATTTGAGACAATGAGAAATGATGAAGACCAAGAATGATTTAATTGGGTTTTTGATAAAAACATGGAATGAATTGGTTGAAAATTTGGAAATTGGAATGATTTGTAGTGAAATTTGTTTCAAATGTGGAATCAAGAAGAGTAAAAGTGTGACCTATCCAGGATGGCACATCGTGTAGAATATCTGTATTTAGTGACAGTATCCAGGGTGATAACATTGAGATGGTCTGCTGGTGTGAGGGTGGGAGGAACTGTGAGGTCTTGCCGAGCACTGTGGAAAGGGTGTGATTCGTGAGGAAATGGATACCTTAGGAGGTGTATTTATGTAGGTTGCAATTTGGGGATTTTTCGGAAAAATCCCCATATTTTTACCCACCATGACAGTTCAAAATGACGTCATTAACATATGTTAACAAGAGTGATGATTGAGAAAATCCCATATTTTTAACTTACCAAAATTTGAAACACCGAAATTTTATCTCATATAAATACACTTCCTAAGGTAAGTCAGATATGATAACATCGCACAAAATGGATGAAAACAACAAAAGACGAACAAAATGGTGAGTGGGACTGTGAGGTCGTGTCAAATTTATAACACTGAAATGGGTGTGAAACCGACTCAAAAAGTTACGAAGTCTTTAGAAGTATCTAAGTATGAAAAAAGCGTACATTAAACTTGAAGGTCCATAAAGACTAACAAAACGTGTCTCCTTCAAAAACAGATTTAAAGTGTAACTCACACTAATGGATGTTCACTGAGGGTGTCCAGCATATCTTTCAGACTTTTTATTCGTTCGTTATAATCCTCGATACTGGTCTGAAGGAAGCATTAACCTTAAAGTTTCCAACGAAAAAGTGGGGATACATCTCAAAATGATTCGGCTTGAACTGTCTATATCGGTCATTTTCTACGCCAGACAGTCAACTTATTGTTAATTTCAATAAATATCTAATTTGAATATTGTCACATCACAATCCGAAGCATTTACGAACTCGGTTATAGACTGCTCTGGGCAAAAAGGATGAAAAAGGGGGGAAAAGGGGGCGCCGCCGGAGGATTTAATGACCCATCACCCGGAGGGCTCTCTTATTTCAAAGATGCCTTACCTGCACAGTTTTGTGTTTGGCTAACATGACCTCGGCTGCCGCCTCATCAGTCGGCATGTCAGTAGTTATCAGGTGAGCTATCTCCTTCAAATAGGACTCAGCTTCTGTACACTCGAAATAGAACTGAGGGAGCAACAATTCACAGAATGCTCTTGAAGCACAGCAATGAAATGAGAAATTATGAAGGAAAAAAATGGTGAAAGGTCAATAACGAGACCCATAAAAATTGGGCAAAAGAAATGACAAATGAAGTAGAGGTCTATAGAAATTGGACACGAACCTTTTGGGAGAGGTTGTTTTCTGAGAGATCCTTCTCACGGACTGAAGCTCTACCAACCATGTCATCCCACTGAGCTACCAGCTGCTCTATCCTGGATTCAATTGAAAAATATCATGTTTGTTCATTCGATCAGTTCATGCATATGTTTTTTTCTTTTTAAAAATAACAAAAGCCATCAAGCTTCCCATTTCCGTCTAATTTTCATCAAGACCCTCACGGTAAATTGCGTACTTAGCCATAAAGCCATAAACAAAAACCCTCCTCAGCTTCTCCAGAAACCCATCTATCAACGCCCTCTATTCATCAATCTCATCATAAACCAAGGACAATGATTACCTCGTATCATCAATACTGGATCCGTAATGAATAATTGACGATTACGGGAGGGTAGGGAGTTGAGATTACCTAGATTCAATGATGCTGGATCCATAGTGTTCCGCAGTGATTAGTTCCTTCCCGAAGTCCAGGGTAGCTTGATAGGCGGGCTCGTGCTTGTCAAGGTCACTCAGGAAGACTTTGTGTTTGGCAACCAACATCTCAACCTCCATCAGGGATTGACCTGGAAGTTGTAAAGGGTTTATTCAAGGTAGCTAGGTTTGATGTGATCAACTCAAAATACACAAAAGAGGCGTCATTTCAGAATCCAGTGGTATGCGACTGAAAACCATAATGGGCGATTTAAGTGACTTCTAGGTCACGTTTTAAAGTGATTTGATGGAAGATTTGACGAAAGGGACACGCATAGATTATGAAGAAGTAACGCCCCAATTATTTAAGCAGAGCATGGTCCGATTGGTCCTCAATCCTCATTATTCAGGGTTGAAATATGCCTATTATCGCAGGTTAGCACCAAAATATAATCTATTCCAAGGTGTTTAAGTTGTAAAAGCATATAACTGGGTCAAAATTCCTCTCGTTTTATTTTGCAGAGAATCTCCTGGGATAATCAGTCCACTCCATTTTGTGAGGAAACGTGAGCTCTGAGGTTAAACATTCTTTATAAACGATCACAATTTTTGGTCTACTTTCTCGAATTTAGGGGAACGGACTCTAGGTCGGGGGACTCTAGGTCGGGGGACTCTGGGTCGGCAGCGGCAAACCAGGGTGGACTCTGGGTCGGGAGATTCCCACAGGGTGGACTCTAGGTCGGGAGCCTCTTTCGTTTCTATACACTACTTATAAAGCTCTTCACTTATACGGTGAATCTCTCGGTTAACCCTGATGACAGAACCCGGATTGAGGGACCAAAATTATGTGATCCACTGGATCATTGCTGAGACACTGAGGTACTCACGATACAGGGTGTCATCATGTGATCCACCGGATCGTAGCTGGCACTATCCCATACCGCTTGTTGGCTGATGGGGTCATATCTCATGTCATCGGAGGGGATACGTGATACGAGAGGTTCATGCGATGGCGACCCCATGCTAATTCGTCAGGATCTCGTCCCACTTAGGTAACCAGAACCAGAGATGTATCCATCAACATGTCTACTACTCTACAAAGAACATAATTTGGACATCTTTTTGCAGCAAATGCAGTCCTCAATTCTATTCAAAACTTTCATACCTCTACTAACTACACAGAAATTTTTTCTATTTTGAAATTTTTACCCTTGGTAAATATTGTTGTGCTTTTTCACTTTCTCACTACCTATACTTTTAACTCTTTAAAGTATCTGAACTCGATGTATTCTATGCCTCATTCATGTTACCTAATCAGCGTAACATGTAATTAGGGTTCCCGACCTAGAGTCCACCCTGTGGGGATCTCCCGACCCAGAGTCCACCCTGGTTTGCCGTCGCCGACCCAGAGTCCCCCGACCTAGAGTCCTATACCCCGAATTAAAAAACATGATGCGCACGTTTATTATGAACGAATCTTGATTCCTGAGCTCTAATAAGGCCTGCTCAACCTTAAAGTGGCGCCGCATCAGCGACAAAACAAAACTTCGAACATTCGTTTTACAGTTCTTAATAGTTCACATCGAGTTTCAGCACCTGTTTCACTGTGAGTTTCAGTACCACACAGCTACCGGCGTCAAAGAGATACTTAGATGAAGTGATAGGCCCGCTGGTGGCAATATCAACACACTTGGTGGAATGTCCTGCGCGATGATCCATCAAGATAACGGTTTTATAAATTGTAAATTTACGACTGCACTCAGAAACAGCATATTTTTGTCCACACCGTACGCACAATTTACTAGACACGATAACAGTAGACTGTTCTTCTGTAGGTCGTTCACTCACTGACATATTCGTAACAGCGGCGGTTAAAACTGCCCCTGTCATGTTACCAATGTTACCAATGTTTACCAATGTTTTTGTTACAACCAAAGTTTTTGTTACAACCAAAGTTTTTGTAATTACCGAGGTTTTTGTTTTCTAGGGAAAGTAGTTTCTCCTTCAAGTACTGCTCCTCATCGCCACACATCCTGTTGAATTCCCGCAAGTTTTCCTTCTCCCCCACTTTCTTTTGTTTCTCCGCCAGCGGTATTTGCAGCTCGGAAAACCTGATAAAGAGTTATGTCAAGCATATTTTGATATTTTGATCAATGAAAATAGTACTTTAATAGTTTCAATAACAAATCATTAATTGTGGCTTCAAAACCAGTGAATAACTCAAATCTGTACGACGCACTATTGCCTGCTGCGGCATTGACACCAGTTTAATATGTTGCTGACACTGGTACTGCTGACACCAGTTTAATATGGTGCTGTCACTAGTACTGTTGACACCAGTTTGATATGTTGCTGACACCGTTATATAAAATCAAATTACGGCTGACAGTTGACAGCAGCAACAAACACAACAAACACATGTGATACAACAAACACATGTGACACCGGAGCTGAAATTACTGGTAATATTCGTACCTTTAAAGTCTAACATCATAGTTAATCGTATGGATAATGATATGAAGAAACAGATCACTTTCAATTCTGCGCTACTGGTGAAGCTATTTGTCATCTTTTTAATGAACGTCGAAATGGGAATCAGCGGAATGAAAGGTAAAATTTTCTATTTTTAAGTATTTCCCTAGATCAACAGCGACTAAAATATGCTTTTAAACACATTCGCTAAAGCAATGAATTCAATAAAAACTGGCTGATTTCATAAAAAAGATTACATTTTTATAAAACCAAAACCCCATTTTTTCAGATTACATCGTCAGTGTCGGAACTTGCAAAGATCGGTATTCTAACACTGGATCAAGCATATTTGTGACATTGGTTGGACTTCATCGCGGAGCTTGCAGCCCAGAAACACAAATTGGGAATGACGATACCGAGTTCAGGTTTTATTGAAACTTTAGAAATTGTATAAGAAATTTATGATAATTATAGAGGGCTGGCAAGCCTCCCAAGCTATATAGCATTTTAATAAGACCTAAAAGACCTACCAATCGGTAGGTCTTTGGCCTGAAATTATTTCAAAACAATGCAAAATTGGCAATGCAAAACAAGGCATTAGATTCGGAATTCGGATAGTGGCCGATAATTTGCGAATATTTTGTTGCCATTTTCAGCTGCTTCGCTGCAGTTAAACTCAAAAATCTAAATCGAATCCTAACCAGGAGAGGCGGAACGAACAGCGTGACCGTCACATGTACAGACTTAGGGGAGATTCACTGTGCTAAGTTTAGAATATCAATGCATGAAAATGAGGGCTGGCAACTATGCAGGGTGGGTAACACTAAATAGAGATGGATTTTATAAAAGTAGTCGAGACATTGATTTATTTCGTTTTATTTCGATAAAACGAAAGTGAACCTGTGCTTGCTATTTTAAATTTCTAAGGGAACAGTTGGCAGGAGCCTTTCATCTGACATTCCAGGTTGACATCAAAACCACAGCTCCCAACGGTAACGTGGTAATTTACAGTAAAGACAACATCAAAGCGTGGTTTGATACCAAGGAAGAAACGACGAATGCAGTGGAAACTAAAACGATTTGTGATTTGGAAACCACTCTGATAGGTATTTTTCATTTTGATAGTAATGATGAACAGCTCACACTATTTGAATGGCCAGCCAACAAGGATTATAGAAGTGACCATTCCCCAGTTCTTTGATGTTTCTATTGGCTCGATAGGTGGAAATTGCGTGCGCGGAAATCAATTTTTAGCCGTGATAGAGAATTTACAAATAATGAAATGCAATTCTAAATTGTACCTTAACACAGATATCACACAGTCACAGATCTAGGATTTTACTCAAATCAGTACTATCTCTGAGCCAGTGAGCCATAACCGAACCAACTTCACATACCTGGATTTGATGTCGTCCTTTTGGGCCATAACCGACCCAACTTCTTCTGCCTCCACTTCTGGGATGTCTTCACAGACCAGTTCTAGACCGTCAATCTCAGATGACAGAACCTGGGATGAAACACAAGTTGATGAATAAAATGAAAGACAATTTTTGTGATGTAAAGTGAACATTTAAGAGTTACGCAATATATCTGGCGAATAAAATCAAGGCAAATGTTGGAATTTGCCGTTCGGGGGATTTTCGTCTCATAACAAAAGTTTAAAGCAAAGCTATTCAATTTGTAAATACCAATGATAACTAAGTTTCTAACAATCTCTATCAAATATGCAACTAGATAACCTCATATTTCTTGTTAATCTGCTTTGCAGCCGTTGGCTCAAATCCAGTATCTGTAGACTGTAATGCTGCTGTCATGTCAGAGACCAGAACTGCCAAATTCTGGAGTTTCTCAGTTGCCCTCCGGCCTTTTTCTGCCGTCTGAAAATCGTAAAAGAGTTCGATATAAATATCAATATCGACTGATCTCCGATGCGGAAATTTCAGAAAGATTCTCATTTCTCGAACTCGCGACTCCTTTGTTACAGAGTTACAGTAACTGGCGTGTGATTTTAGGTGTGATTCCGAGTGTGTGATTTCAATGATTTAAATTCCTTTGGTGATTCAATGAATAAATGTGTGATTTAAATGTGTGATTTAAATTATATGCGATTCAAATTAAATGTGTAATTTAAATTTCTGTTTTAATTTAAATCTGTGATTACCTGTAGCGCAGCATCTTTCTCCTCCAGTAGCTGAGAAAGGTTGTCCCACGCTGCTTGTAACTCCTCAACGTTACTTACCACCAGCGGGTTACTTTCCAAAGAGTTGATCTCCAGACCTGTACGTGTTAACGTAGTCACAGCGGCGGCGCGGCGTATTAGTTTACTCGTAGAATCCTTTATAATTAAACTTAGTTATTCTTCATGCAAGCGAGCGGTCTGAAGGTTAACGCGATCGGTCTATTGCAATCTCTGGTATACCTTAGTACCAGAAATATAGGCGACTAATAATTAAGGCGCAAGATATTAAGGCGACAAGATATTAAGACGATTTTTTCCTGGAGTTCAAATTGGAGTTTTTTTTCGAAAATAAACGATTTCTTCCTTTTGAAATGGCTATGAAATGAATATAAAACTGAACAAAAATACAGAAAGTCTTCTTGAGTGGGCCTTCAAAATACAGTACCTACACCAGATCCTGAGCTTTTCAAATGGGTCATTCTAGAGTCCATACCGGCATCTTTACATCAGATGAAGAAAATAAGAATGATAATGAGATTTTCCACTAAAATAATACTTGAATAGTTTGTCGACTTATTGAATCAGTATTTTAATTTCTTTTTGGTGCTTATTGCACTGATTACTTGGCTATCAAGTGATTTATTGTGTTCCTATATTGGAAAAGTTGGGATAGGAGAGAAAAATAACGGAAAATTATGCCTTATAAAAATCAAGACGACCATATATTAAGACGACCAGATATTAAGGCGACAAGAAATTAAGGCGATTTTTCCAAAATCGCCTTAATTTCTTGTCGCCTATATTTCTGGTACTAAGGTAGGTCTTTTCAATCGGTTGCCAATTCATATAACGATAAAACTGCATAACAGTTTTTTTCAATAAAATTCTAACTATCTGGCACCCTTACCCTCGTTCGTGAGCTGTTCCAGCAGTGTTTCATTGTTTGTCAGTTCTCCCGTCAGAGCTTCGTGGTGTTTTGCTAACAGCGGGTAGGTAGCAGGATCTCTCAGGCTTTCTTCCGATAGCGAGTCAGCTGAAGAGGAAGCAAGTGTCAAATTTAAATCTTTACACTGTAAAATTCCACGCGCGGGCGTCTTTCGCAGCGAATGGGTACAAAAGATCCGTCGAAAGAACGCAAAATTACAGTGCGCACGGGCAATACTGCAATTTGCTTTTCATTCAATTTGTTGTTGAAATTTGCACGTTCTTTCGACCGTTCTTTCGACCGTTCTTTCCATCGACGCAGGTGCACACATACAGGAAATGGCAGGAGCAACTCACCGCGTTCCTTGAGCCAGAGAGTCAGTTCGGTAGCATCATCAATGAATTTCTGGAGTCGTTTAGCCTCCCTGATGGCATCTTCTGCTGTCTCTGTACTCGCAGTGTTCTCAGAGTGCCTGGTAGGAGATGGCGTGATAATCATGTGGTGTGAAGATGGGTTGGCGTGATATTCTGATGTTGTGGAGGAAGGGTGGCGTGATAATCTTGTGTTATAGGTGGCGTGTTGAACTCTTGAATGCGTGTCTTTTCCATGCGCGGCTTAATCATGCGCGGCTCATTGGTTGTTAATGACAGGCAGTAAGCTGCGCACGATTAGAAGTTCGACACGCCCTTGGTGTGAAAGAATGGTGCCGTGATATTCTTGTGTGACAAAGGAATGGTGTTGTGATATTCTCGAGATAAAGAGACTGGTGGGGTGATATTCTTTGAGGAGCAGAAAGGTAGGGGTTGAAAACATGCGCTCTTTCTTGCGGGGCAAGAATTTGACTATATAAGGAATCATTAACAGTAAAACAATGCAATCAAAACTATATTGTTTGAACAATGATGTTTCACACTGCACATTGTTATATAAGAAGTCGCCCATTCTGTTTTTGACAAAAAAACAGGAAGGTATAAGAATATCAAATAAAGGTGCAAAATGCAAATGTTACACAATTTATTATAAGAATTGTTTCGATCCAAAAAAAGAACAATCCCCCATTCCAAACATTCACAGTATCATTCCAGATGCAAACATGCACGCTAGTAAAAATAAATATTATAACCAATAGCCGATAGGTTCAAAAAGGTTCGTGATCAGAATCACCAAATGCCCATGTTTTTCTTTTTCATGATCATTTCTCAAATCGGACATTCAGCTATGATGTCTGGTTCTATTTCCGGTCCAATTTCAACCTTGTAAGATATCCTCACACATTTGAACAACCTCAAACACTCCCCAAAAACTGTTGAACCGACAATCAAAACAACGATAATCGGTAAACACGTACAGCCTATAATCTTTGCTTGGAATAGGGATACACGATCTGACCTTCATCCCTCGCTCACACTTTAACTTCATACCGTCGAGTATAATTCAGGGATTTGATCCCGAATCCCTCATTACACTTGACAGTGATAACACTTCCTACTAAAAAGAAGGGGACATTATTTCTGTTTTCAACTTTAGCGTGATCACCAGAAAGAGCAGTCAGGGCGCATACCACATTATTTTGGGAGGGATCACGGAATGAAATGGGAGTAAAATTCGCAGGAAGGCACTAAGCAGAGGAGCCAGGGGAGATACGATGGATCACTGGCCGTGCCGTAGTTGACAGTAAAATCAGGTCCTGAGACCACAAAATTGGAGGCATTATTGGCACCGGGGTAAGTGTCTCTCTCGAAGATTAAACTTTGTTTAAAATTGATATTTTTAAGGCCTTTTTGAGATGATTTTCTTTTAGCAACATAAACCACATGGAAACCTATACCGAGTTCATTCTTACCCATACCCCAAGTGAATACCCAAGGGCGATCTCTAAGAGCAATTTCTACCAACGGTGACCCCTGATAAGTAACATTCAAGCGTCTTACGACCCACCAGTCCGCTTTAGAACATCCTTTCCATGCCATAACGAACACCATCTTATCATCCCATTGATCAGCAGATGAAGCATTTCCCTTTCTCACTCCCAGACATAACCCAGTTCCTTCCTGGGTGATTTTAACACCATGTCCCTTGCTGTGATCCACAATACTGTCCAAGGAATCGAAACAGAGTTCTGCAGGTGCTGCGCAGGAGGTGATGTTACCGATTGTCAGTTGATTTTCGGAGCTTCTCAAATTTTTGACACCATCGTCAGAGTCAGGATCGAGTTTTTCAGAATTAGCAGGGATTTTCCTGGAATTTTTGTCACCAGAAAATGCATCGCTGCTGTTATCACCCATGTTATCTTCGATTAAAGAATTCGTTTTGATACCTTCTTCGGTATCAGGGTTATCACCGAGTTCCACGTTATTATCATGTAAATTTGAATCTTTATCATCAAAATTATCTTTAGTTTCTTGAATAATTTCCTCAAGTCGATCCGTAGAATCAGTTTCTTCATCACTCAAGTTCTCATCTCCTTAATTGTGCAACCTCAGCGTAAAGCATGCATACCCCTGTACCATTATCATGGGCAAAACCGTACAATTCCTCGTCAAAAAGCAGTACCTCTCACAACTTCCCAGAACCCGAACTCGAAACTCATGAGTGATCCGGAGGTTCGAAACATCTATAAAACTCCAGTTCTGGTAATAAATACAGGAAAGTTCTGTGCCGGATGAAGCAGGAATCCTCGCTTTACCAGTCGGTACAGGGTCGGTTATAACTCCAGATGAGTTGAGGCTCCAGCCACAACTCAATAGTGTTACAGCTGCAGACAAAGCGACAAAGAACATCACAAAAGATGCAGGGAAAAGAATATTCGTGTACTAGATTTAAAAGCCCCTTTATGGTGCATCAAATGAGCTTTCGAAGAGATTCAAAATGTTCACAGAACCTTTCTCATTGAGTAAAATACGATTGAGTACTCTGTTTTTCTGTTCAGCTGCGCAATGTTCAAAGTACTAAAGTCAAAGCGAGGCAAAATAAACTGTGAGAAAATATCTTGCATTTTTGATTTTACCCATTTACGGGTAGCAAAGGTTTTATTTTTGCGTTTTTCTTAATAAATAGAACAAATGAGCTTCAAGTTGATTCTAGCTCCCTCAATATAATACGAAATGCGTCATGCAAAATTCAATGTTCACGTTCAACTTCTCAATCATACTGCAGTTGATGGAATGTTCACGAGAGTACTTTTGAAATGATGTTTTAAGTGACCACTTTCCAAGAAAATGATCTTAGTCTTACTTAAAAGGAAAATGCATTTTATTTAAAATGCATTTTGATAACAAAGGAAAATGTTTGTGCGCCCCCTTTCTTTATAGGTGTAAAAAGCTTTTAACACCGACACGGAACATGCGTTGAGCAACAAGAAGGCCTATGCCCCTATGGGCTGTGTCATATAGGCAAAAAGGTGCCCGATAGCATAGGTCCGTTATAAGCTTTTACAGCTAAGTTGGCACCGTGGTCCGCTGTTTATGAACAGGGAGAGTCGCCGAAGACTGCTACTTTACACTGGTATTTTACCATCAATTTTTGTGACAACAAAGTCACAGAAACGGCAGAAGAAAATCACCAAATGCTATTTAAAAGTTTCCGAATTCGTGTTAATTATGGTCTTCCAGAAATTCAAATAACTATCTTTCACTAACAGAATATGTAAGACGTCATTGTCCCTTCAGAAGTTCCACACATATAAATACTCACTCTAACTCCATCAGATCAAACAATGCTGCTGTATAGTGGGGCTCGTCAAAACTATTGAGCGCAGTCAGTGAATAGAAGTGGGGAAAATGTGATGAAAAGAAAGTAATTACGGAAAAATATTAAAAATATGAGAAATCACGAAAAAATGGACTGCAGCTGGGATAAAATTTACAGTGCCTGACATTGCATACTGAACAGACACCAGCCGACTTTGACACTATTTCACCCTGATACTGGTTCGCTTTAACACTTGTTAACCATGCACTGAAACCAGTCAAAACTAATGCCAGTTCCCTCACTTGACACCACTTTACGCTGACACCACTCCACTCTGACACCACTTTACTCTGACACCACTTCACTCTGACAAAACTATCAGGAAACACTAACCGGGCAGTAAGAGATTCCACCAAATCCTTGATCTCCTCTTCCGCATAATGCTCCTTCTCCACAAGGAGCTTGTCAGCTGTCGTCTGGAGGGTGTCTAGCTTGTTGTCTGCCAGGACAGACAACTTCTCCAGGGCTTGGAGCTTCTTAATGCGCTGTTCGGGCGTCAGATCTGATGACTGAAAAGGTGGGAAGTTATAAAGAGCTTGGGGAAGTTATTGATGGTTTTGGATAACGTTTTGTTGGAGGGTTAAATATTTACCAAAACATGGTGGCAAGATATTTCTTTATTCATAGAACACCTTGAATTTCATTTGGTCAAAAATAATTATTCTCAGATTGTCACATCATGTACCTTCATTTCAGTGATGACTTCGTCTTGTTTGTCTAACGTGCTTTCTGCAAGCTTGACATCTCTTTTGAGTAGCTGTAGCTCTCTGGGAAAATACAAATTTCTGGTTATGATTGACAACCGCAATCTTGTTACCCAATCTTATCATTATGACGCCTACGAGAAATCAATCAAAAATTCATGAAAGTCTGAACTTTTTCGAAGAAAAGCAAAAAAACCTTCCCCAAAGATACCTGCATTGTTGAAGGAGTTTAGCCCGTACATTCCATTGCTCTGCAATCTGGTTCCAGCGGTCCTGTAGGGTCTCCAGTTTGTCTGAGATGAGCGGGGCACCCGTCACGTGTTCCTCCTGGAGGGCACTCCCTGAAACAAGGGGGATGAGAGGGAATGGAAGGGAATAGAGGGATTTATAGGGAATAAGAAGGAATAATAGGGAATAGGAGGGAATAAAAGGGAATGGGAGGGAATATTGGGGAATGGGAGGGAATAGTTGGGAGTATTAGGGAATATTAAATTTCCAGTTTGTCTGAGATAAGCGGAGCCCCCGTTACATGCTCTTCCTGGAGGGCACTCCCTGGAGAGGGAATAATTTAGGGAGTAAAAGGGTATAATAGGGAGTATTAGGGAATATTGGGGGAATGTAGGGTCTCCAGTTTGTCTGAGATAAGTGGGGCACCCGTCACGTGTTCCTCCTGGAGTGCACTCCCTGAAGAGGGAATAATTTAGGGAATATTAGGGAGTAAGAGGGAATATTGGGGGAACATTAGAGAATATTGAATCTCCAGTTTGTCTGAGATGAGCGGGGCACCCGTCACATGCTACTTCTGGAGGGCACTCCCTGAAACAAGAGGAATGAGAGGGAATGGGAGGGAATATTGGGGCGATAAAAGGGAATATTGGGGGAATAAACGAAGTTAATAAACAAACCATTCTCGGAGAATATTGGGAGATAAACTGGAATAGTTGGGGAATCTTCAAATGTTAATGAACGAAATCTCAGTCCTCATCAAATGTCTCAATCTCAGTCGTGATTTTCTGATCTACACGAGCTATCCCTACAGCTAACTCAGTGGAACTAGCCTGAAATATAAAATATTTATTGTAAATTTAAATATATTTCTCACCTTGAGAGCGGTTCAACACCCTCAAACGGCTCGAGTCGGGCGTTATGGACAAGTCTCTCAAAATTAGAACGTATTAAAGCTGGAAGAGTACCATGATAAGGTTTAGGAATGCATTTCAAGCTAGTCCTACTGCCAATGAAGCGGAACTATAGTCAGTGATTATCAATGCCTATGGTTGACTCCTTGAGCGTCAAACATCCAAACACCACTTTGGGAGTGTATTCTAGAGAAAAAGTTTAGCCCGAACTTATGAACTATAAAAACAGAATCATGCAAATCTGGCATCCGGCATAAAGTTCAATGAGAGGAATTATGAATCTTATCACATAAAAGGTATTCAAACTATCTGCGGCGTCTTGAGACTTGAGTCAAAGAAGGTGACAACTTTTAGTCGCATGAGTAAGATCATTGGCTCTTTTGAAATGTAAAAGGTTGGGCCTATGTGAGCTAGAACATAAGTGTTAGATAGAAATGGGACATAAATTATACAAATTTAGTTTAATCGGAGCTTATTATAGAAATTTAAATAATCAAATGGTCGCCCCAATGATTCTTAATGAAAATGACCCGACCAAATAATCAGAACTAATCATAGAAATTGAAATAATCTAATGTTCACCCCATAGGTTCTCCGTGTTCACCTCATAGGTTCTCCGTGAAAAATGATCCGACCAAATCATCGAATAATTTGATTTTGGGCCCCAAAGTCTGAGAATTAATTAAAAAGGATGAAGATTTCAAACCTGAATGAGAGTCTCCTCCTCCCAAAGGAGAAAACTGTCTATGTCAGTCAGGAATATCCTCAGTTTGTTCGTTGCTGCAAGTTGCTTTTGTTTCTCTGAAATAACAGCAATTAATAATTCGACATATTTTATTGAAAAGATATTAACATAATAATATGGTCTGGTAACTTTCATAATAATACGATTTCATCAGCAAACTTTGAAGCTTTTATGCACTTCCACAGACACATGTATAATACCGCTTATTACAAAAATATATTTTATATTTATTGAACTGCATTTTTAGCAAAAATTCCAAACTCGACCAAGAAAGCATGAAAACAGACTACATCATACCCGATAGTATGCTATTAAGTTTCTCTCGCTGACCAGTAAATCGCAAATGTTTTTGCCTTTGAAATTATATTTAGGTATCAGCACACTTAACAACTGCAGCACTTTATAAGTGTGATTTTGATAAACTAGAACTTATCAAGCGCGCAATGATTGAAATTGTGTTCTCGTAATGTTTTGTTAAACTAAAAACTCGCATATCTTTACACGCGCACCAATTACGTGATGCAGTGCCAAGATACTTTCAGTCCGAGTTTATCAGGAGTATTTTCCTACTGACTAGGTACGTGTTTTGTGTTAGGAATTAAGTCCACATAATATATCCTACCGGCTAGGAGGTTGTTAAGTTCGGTCCACTGCAGGGAGACCTTGTTGACACTCTCCGCTATCTCCTGACGCTCCTCCTCCGTTAGTCGGCTGTGTTTCTCCACCTCACCCTCCAACTCTTGTACCTGTGCGCGGGGCGTGTTATTCCTTATTTGGAATAATTGGATTGTGATTGTCACGATTTTAATGAATTTTCTCACACCATTATATATGAATTATGAAATTTATTGTTCCACATTCTTCCAGATTTTGATTGAATCTGAAAGAAATTTCTCAAAACAGGAAATACCCAGGGACAGCTTTGAGCCAGTAGCCCTACTTTCAGCAAATCACCCCCAACAATATGCGGTATTTTTTCATGTCCAAAAACAGCTCTTTTGCGATTTCCTAATAAATCAGATTCAAGTACAGTCCGTTTATTACATGCAAGAAGAATCTGATTCAAGCCCTTATCTCTAAATAAACAAATCTTATCAGCAATATTTTCTAAAATTTATAGCCCTATAATTGTAAAATATGAATACACAATTCCCCAAAATAGAAGCACATTCGAGTTTTTCTCACTTCAGTTTGGGTTGACTGAGCTGTAACAGCTTGGAACGCAACAGTGTATTTCTTAAATGGAAAATATCAGTTAGAACCGAGAAACAGAATGCTGTGAAATTACCCGTGATTTGCACTACAACGGTCTTCGAAAATATAGTTCGAACTCGTAAAATGATTGACATAAAGGGCAAAATATAAAAGAAAATTTCTTTTATTCACCTTATCTCCCAACAGAAGTAGCTCCTTTTCAATGAGCTCCACTGTTCTGATTTTTGTGTCAATGTTAGCCACATCCCCTGATCTGATAGCCAGGAGCGCTTTCGCCTTGCAGTTAATCCAATTCTGAGGGTTTCAGGAAATTATATAACGTAGTATTTGTGAAGAAAAAGGTTGGTGTAAGACACCTTACCCCAGCTATTTTAATCTACAAAAACGGTATATAATAAATAAAAAAGTTGCAGTGATTCGACCAACTCATGTCTCTGTGTTTTTAAAACATATATAAAATCATTATAAAGCGTTACGTAACAGGTAACACGGGGTAAAATGATGCGGGGTAAGGTGTTGCATGGTATCCAAGGCTGTGGATATTCCGAACTATTCATCAGAAAATCACAACCTCCTTGTACAGGATTTATCCCATTGGTCTCCAGGATTTATTCCATTGGACTCCAGGATTTATTCCGCATCCATTGCGACGAACATCGCACACACTGTTACAACTAGGTATTTGAAATGAACCCATAGGAGTTCCTAACTCCGACGTATGATGATTGGTTTAAGATTTGCAGTACCCAGTCTCAAAACAATTTTACCACAACATGAGCCTGAATTATTATGCCCAGCTTTTTGTCCTGTTTTTTCGTAGATTACGCAAGTTTTAACGGCTAAATGAATCTAAACATAGATTTTACTTTTGAATCGAGTATCAAATATCGATTCGGATCATTCCCTCTATCGTGTTTTAAAATAAAGACAAAGGCATCCGAAAAGTTATTTCTGCATCTCAGGATGGATAAATCATTTATAAAATCTGTTTATGGCTGGCATTGATCACAGTTTTGAGTTTTCCAGTGAATGATGACGTGGATTTTCTTATTTTTGTGCGAAATTTGGAGTGTCGTGTTTCCTTTATCGATGCCAGCTGGAGCCTAAAAATAAACCAGGAGTCTCAAGTCTGGTCTCATTTGCAATCGAATGTATTAATTAATTAAGTAACTGCCAATATTTGTACTTTCGTACTTTGTCCGTACTTCTTTGGAGGCAATTCGATCCGAAATCAAGTTACAGTATCTCGATAATATTTGCAATAAAATATCACAAAATGTTCCAATGTACCACAAAATATCAGGGACATATCAGAGTTACAAATGTAATCGGATTATCCATAATTTCTTTGCAGAATTGCAATGCAATTACACGGACATACGACTATTACGCATCGCTTAATTGATAACATTAAATATCATTATAGCGAGATTTGCAGACAGTCTTGCCAGCAGTAAACATTCTCTCATGAGATTATTTAGAACACCTTGTGTTGTAATAAATATAAATATCATAATATAAAATCAAATAAAATCAAATCATAAATATATAATTCCGCACATTATATAACGTAATTCAGAGCGCTTCCGGCAAATTTATACACATTTCACCGTCCATTCACAATTCTAAATTCTCATAATGACGTCATACTATGGCGCCTAGAAGTCCAGGGCAAAATATATATAATATGTTGCGGCTTTCTGCACGCTTTGCAAGATGCAGCAGAAATAATATACAAAATTACGATGGTAATCAAATCAAGCGTCTCCGAACAGGGCCCCGTGTGTGTGTGTGTGTGTGTGTGTGTGTGTGTGTGTGTGTGTTTGTTGCAGGACTGTCACCCATTCACCTGTGTACTGGGATTCATTTTTATCTAGCTCAGCTAGCTTTGGTTTTCAGTATGATTTGTGAATCATTTTTATCTAGCTCAGCTGGATTTTGTTTTCATACTTCTATCTTCAGACGCAACGTTTTGTTTTCATGGGTAGTTATGTATGGGTAGGTATTTATTATGTAAACCGTTTTCGATTTTTGTAGCGTTTTCGATTATCGTGATTAATTTTTCCATTTTTATTCATCTTGATGATTCTGTTATTCATTTTCATCCTTTGTCTTCATACGATTCGCAATACATTTTCATCTAGCTCAGCGAGCTTTTCTCTTGTTTTCCTACTTAAATCTACAGATGCATTTGATATAATGTAACTTTGCGTAAACCGCTTTCGGTAGGAACTAGGAAGGGGCAATAAAAGAGAAAAAATTACATTTTTTAATTTTTAGTCTAATTTTTAATTTCCTTCAAGGAAATGATACTGAAGAACACCCTACTTCTGGTGTTCTTTGACATTATTTGGCTTTCGCTAGTTTTGGCTTTTTGCGTTTCAATTTCTAATTTACTTCTAATTCACTTCTTATTCATTCCTAATCCACTTCTAATCCATTTCTTCGAAATATTTAAGTCGAAATATTCCTAAAATGACGGCTTTTTATTTTGTTTTCAAGTTCATTTTACTGCTCCGCTTCCCATCCGATTTCTTATTCATTTCAAATTTGAGGAAATGATACTGAGGGGTATCCTACTTCTGGTGTGCTTGGTGACAACTTCCAAAGCTTACGTTGAGCCCCCCTACGGAGACATTAAAACGTGTGGAGTGCATTACGTTAAGCCTGGGGATGACTTCGCTATTCCCTGCCACACGGACCACGGCATCCAGGCAGCCGTAAGTTCGGGAAGTGGTTAGTTCGTCCAGCCGTAAGTAAGGAAAGTGGTAAGTTCAGGCAGCCATACCTTGCCACACGGACCACGGCATCCAGGCAGCCGTAAGTTCAGGAAGTGGTTTTTCCGTCCAGCCGTAAGTAAGGAAAGTGGTAAGTTCAGGCAATCAGGCAGCCATACCTTGCCACACGGACCACGGCATCCAGGCAGCCGTAAGTTCAGGAAGTAGTGTGTTTAGGTTGTCGTTTGTTCGTCAAGCCGTGAGTTCAGGCAGCCGTAAGTACAGAAAGTAGTTTGTTCATCCAGCCGTAAATTCAGGCAGCTGTAAGTTACGAAAGGCGTTTTTTGGGACAGTCGTATGTTAAGTAAATCATTTGTTCAGGCAGTTAAAAAGTCGTTTGCTCAGGCATCCGTAAGTTGAGGGGGTAGAAAGTCGTACAACCGTAAGTCGTATGTTGGGGCAGCAGTAAGTTCAGGAATCAGTTTGATGGGGCAGCCGTAAGTTCAGAAATTAGTTTGATGGGGCAGCAGTAAGTTAAGTAATCAGTTTGATGGGGCAGCAGTAAGTTCAGGAATTAGTTTATTCGGGCAGCCGTAAGTTCAGAAATTAGTTTGTTGGGGCAGCCGTAAGTTCAGAGAAAGTTGTATGTTTAGGAAGTCGTAAGGTCTCGGAGTCGTCGTAGGTTAAGAAATTAGATAATTTTTATTTTTCAAGTGTAAGTAAAAACATTTCATTAAGGTTTAGGTTGATTGAACGTTAAGATATTAATTGTCTTTACTTAAAACTTGACAGAGAAAATTAAGGTAATAACGGATGAATAAATTTTTCAGATGTATTGATGACAGTTTCTTCTTTAGTGTTTTTAGACGTGGGATTTTTAGGGGGTATAAAAGCGAGTACATGAAAAGAATGTTATTGTAAATGTTTCAATAAAAGGGGGTACAAAGATTGTTTGATGTTGTCTGACCCCTCGCGGGGGAAAACAACGTTTGACAATACAAGGAGAGTATTTCATAACCAAGCACCTTGCCAAAAAGTCCACCAGGACTTCGGGGGCGCGTTTGCTCGATGTACCAAAAAAAAATGTTTCAATTTTATTATTTCTTTTTCAGATGTATACACCAGGAGTAACGATCCCGGGCCACGACGATTTAGTGGCAGAAAACATTAAAGAGACCGCAAATCGAGTAACTGTAAGTTTCCTTTATCTTGATTATCTTATCAACCGTCTTATCTTAATTTTATCTGAATTCTATCTCCATTTTATCTTAATTTTATCTTATCTTATCTTCTTATCAAATCTAACTTATCTCTTTCGCCAGGGTGCCAAAGAGACCGAAACGCTCGTCAAGTTTACTGACGCCACCAAAGGAATTGATGACGGATGGTATACCTGCGTTATTTTCCACGGTCTTAACTACAACAAACCGTACTCCACCGATAAATGTCTGGTAAGTTCGAGGAAAAATGAAAATAAGGAAGTGATTGAATGACTGATATAAGATTTAATGTGGTGCTATTATGTTGAGCAATAGTCGGGTAATAGTTGGAGTGGTGTACTTTGGAAATGAAAATAAATGAAAATTCGGAATTAAATCAGAAATAGGTCGAGTAGAGTGGTACATGAACATCTTCAATTGTAACAATTAAACGTCGCGTTCTTGTGATATTTCAATGAATATATTCATTGGCACCATCGTGATTTGACAGTTCTATATATTACAGACATCAAAGTACACCACTCCAACTATTACCTGAGTTTATTGCTCGAGCAATAGCTCGGGCAAGTGAAAAAAACCCATTCTAGACAGGCTTGCTCGAGCAATAGCTCCTGAAAATTCCCTGCCTAGAACGGATCTAAAATTATACCTTCCTTATGCAAGTGATATTAGAGATGCGCTGACAGGAGCTAAAGCTCGAGCAACCCTGTCTCAGAAAGATTTTCGAATCCAACGATTGCTGGGGGTAAGCGTGAAGGGTGATCCTGCTAGGAAGTAACGCTTGTTCGAACAATTGTTCGAGCAATAGCTCCTTGGAGCTCCTGTCTAGAACAGGTCTAAGAACCCAAATCTACGGTATACCAAGAAAATCAGGCAGCTTGAAAGAACGCCAACAGGCAAAGAAGTGGATACAGAAGTGGAAAAGGACGTGGAAAATGAAAAATCACCAATAATCCCCATTTTCAGGTCATTATAGAGGATCCAAATCCAAGTTAAACCAAGGATATCACCAATCATCACCCATTTTAAGGTGGATATCGAGGACGTATTCATGACTTGTACCAAAAAAATCGTAATTTTCAGGTCATTATCGAGGACGTCTGCGAGGGTCAATGTGGAGAACTAGAGAACTGTCACGCCGAATACCCGGCTGGAACCTTCGAGTGCAACTGCGAGTTCGACTGCTCCATGGACTCGAAATTAATCGCCCCGCTTTGCAGCGACACATGCCAGCAGTTCTTCAGCCCTTGCTTCATGAAGGTATACCGTATAGAGTCCGCGTAAACTGTTGCTGTGATTGTACGAGGCAAAGCCGAGTGTCAATTACAGTATTGTATTATAACCTGAGGAGAAGCCGAGTAATTCGTAACGTGAGTCCGTAGCTTAACCCATATGTGTGACCCTGCGTTGATCGGGAAAGATCTGTCCTTATATAGCTTACGGACTTTATAGCTAAACGTCCCTCATCTATGAAAGAGATGGTTGGAACTGCCCGTCGGCGATCAATATCATGGTTCAAAATTGCGACAAATTTTTCCTTGGTTACACGAAAACCAACCTGAACTTATATCAAGAAATTCAGGCAAATATTCCAAAAATCTCAACCAACACTCTGTGGAAATGTGTAGAGTACTGATTTACAATCCGGATTTTATTTTCTAGCCAAGAAAATTCAACTATATCAGGGCGCTGGCAAGCGCCCGCAGCCACGGAAAAAAAAACACCGAGGGCATTCCGCCCGAGATGCCCTCGGCCCGAAGGGCCGAGGGTGTTGAGCAGGTTAGGCAGTCCCGGCCCGAAGGGCCGGGACTGCTGGCCAGACAGTTCAAACAAGCCAGTAGTACCAGCATGAAGTGCTAAAAGTGGTAGCGGAACCATTTTTCAAGTATTGAAAATACGTTTGCCAGCGCCTATTATATAAAAATACAATGAATTGCGAAATCGCGATTTTCGAGTCGCGTTTTCAACCTGTTAATTTGATCCGTTTGTCGCGAAAATTTGTACAGACATAGTCGTCCACAATGAATAACAAACCCTGAAAATTCTTATGAAAATCGACCGCGTCGTTTTCTCACAATAAATTATCAAAAAAAGCTTTTTTTTAAAAAAACAAAGGACCGTAAAATTAATGGAACACCTCATAAAAAGCTACGGAGTTATGAGCAAAACACAGTAAAAATAAATTTTTTCTCATTTGGAGAAAACTGCTAGAAATAAATGTTTTTTTTCAGATTGAAATATATTGTAAACTTATTTTACAAGCCACAATATATTGGATAGACTTCATGAATTTTGAATAAAAAATTATAATTATAATATTCAACAAAGAAATTTAATTAGTAACAGAGTAAAAAATTATGCCAAATTTAGAAATTGATGTCAAAATTATCCGAAACCGTATTTATTAACACACAGGATATAAGCCCTGTGATTGCACAAGCATGAAAAGTATATGTGTAAAGCCCATATGGAGGTAGGAAGATGTACTCTTGTACTCTGTACAGTAAAACAAGAAATAACTTGGTAAATAGGTAAGAAAAGACGTATCCAGCGACAGATTAAACAAAAATTTATTCATATCCTTGCTTTTTTAACAATTGCTATTTGGACTTTTCAAATTTGAGTCTGCATCCTTTTCCTTTTTTGATCTGTAGAATATGGAGAAATATGTGATAGTTTCGGGAAATAACATAGATTTTATTCTGAATCGATGCTGTGGGGGCAAGGTAATAAAGGAGGGGTTAATGAAGAAAAGTGATGATAAGAAAAATGTTATATCAACACAGCAATACCTACATTGAAGCATTATTCAACTATTAAATGGTTTAATAGTATCAAAATAAGAAGATCAGTTTCAGGCAATAAAAACCGACACACATTCATAGAAAATCATTATCTAAATTTGTATTATAGTTGTATAGAGTGAATCAACAAAATATCATAATATCATTCCTTTATCAAGTTCCAAATTCCAGATAACGAAATCATTGAATACTTGCATTTGCTATTACAGAACTATCTAGAAAGTTATAAAACCTAAACTCTGCTTAGAGCAAATAGTTATACATCATCACAACATTCATATATCAAACAGTTCCAGCTGCTTCAAATACGTTCCAAACTAATAGAAATATACATATTTCGTTCGCATGCTGATCTTTGAACTGGAATCAACATAACAATTAACAGACAATCAATACACCCAGAAATCATTTTCAAGATGCAGGGGTAAAATAGTAAAACTGTTCATATAGTTACCATTTTTATAAAACACCGCAATTCCTCCTTATATTTCGAAGTACTAATTAAGCATTCAATAATGTATGAAACCCAGAAGACATTCGACAGTTCGACATAAAAAATTAAAAGCTCCATAACATCCATCAAATCATAGCTTTATTAAACAGTAAAAATATTTCCTTTTAAACAGATCTCCTTATTAAGCGCAATGTTCAAACACAAGGAAATATGTTCACCCTCTCCCAGTTCCCAATAGAGCTCTTGAAACACAAGGAAACAATTCCTCCCTCTCACAGTTCCTTGCCATCGAGTTTACACAACATTGGACAGCTCTCCAAGACACACCCGGGATACAACTCCATCCCTGTCAGCGGATTCCCTTCCAAACACAACGTATGTAACCGGCACTTAGTGCACAAAAGGACCGTCCCCGGGTTATGGATTGAGTTGTGTGACGCGTCCAGGGATTCCAGGTGTTTGCAATGCTCGATCCCTTCAAGGGACGCGAGTTTGTTATGGCTGACGTTGAGGGTCTGAACGTTAAGCAGAGACGCGAGCCCGGTGAGGTCTGCCAGGTTGTTGTGCGAGATGTCCAGCTCCCGAAGAGTGAACATGTAGTCGCTGTGAGCCAGCTTACTCAGGTACATCTTGGAGAGGTTGAGTGGTTCCCATGACGACAGTGGGGTCACGTGATCTTGATCACGTGACGTCACGACTGGTTCCAGGTCACGTGACACACCCAGCCACCATGCCGTAACGGCTGTTTCGCAGAGGATCTTGCTCCAGAGATCTCGGTAGTAGCCCGTTCGCATGGGGTCAACTTGACACAGTTTAACGGTCAAGTTCCTGACTTCTGAGATCTGCCGTACAATGGTAAAAACATTCGGAATTGAAGATAATTCAGATATTTTTGGAATTGAAGATAATTCAGATATTTTCGGATTTGCACGATTATATTTTGTGAATAATTGTACTGTTTCATGAAGTTGGTATACTGGTATACTGGGTCTCAAAAGTTCAGAACACTTTTACATATCATTTTAATCGATACTATTCAAGTGTTAGATTTGGGAAACGGACAACAGATGATCTAGCCTTCGATGCCGTAAAATTCAGGAATACATGTCCTAATATGTCAGAGACTTAATATTGGATTAATAATGGAAGCACAGATTACTATGCTCCGTTATCTGCATTAGCATTAAGTTATTGATTTTGATATATCAATTTGGGGATGTTGCAGCCAAGTGTGCACTGTGCAATGTGCATATTATAAAGTTATGAATCTCTCTGACAGTGACCTCCTGTTTCCTCATACTGTGATGAAGATACAAACATGCTCAACTACTCTTAACCACTGTATAGTTTGATAGAAAACTAACTTACAAACTCACATTCGAACTAACAAACGAACTAACATACGAAAACGCTTGATACCCCGTAATTTTGTTAGAAAACTTAACTCTAACATACAAACACGCCTTATAACCACTATCTTATTTAGTTTGTTAGAAAACTAAAATCTACCATACGAACACACTTAACCGCTCTTTAGTTTGGTTAGAAAACTCTTACATAAAGACAATCTCTTTAGTTTGTTAGAACTTTAGAAAACTAAATCTACCATACGGACAGTGGACACACTCTTTGCTTCTTTAATAATATGTTATAAAACTAAACACACAGACACCCTAACCTGCTCCTTCGTTTTATGAGGCTGAGTAGCGTGCATCATGTTAACGAGTGTTAACATGACCCACTTGTTGTCAACTAAACACACAGACACCCTAACCTGTTCCTTCGTTTTATGAGGCTGAGTAGCGTGCATCATGTTAACGAGTGTTAACATGACCCACTTGTTGTCAGGTTCCAACTCGTAAAGCTCCCGGATGTTATCAAGCTGTTCTGTTACAATGTCCGTGGGGGCGGTAAGGGGCGTTCCAGGGCAGATATTGGGGGTTGAGATCCCTGAAGAGTTTAGTTTGAGACAAGCAGATAACTAGGTACAACGAATTTTTAAACAGTGACGAATATGAAGAATTTTTAAAGACATGGGATAATTTTCCCAAATTTTTCGAGATCAATGTCTCAAAATTGACAGATCCATATCCAACAGATAACATCCAATATATATTCACCGATGGAGAAGGTTGGGTGCACGGTGACAGTGTCACTGCCACACTTGACCGTAACTTCACTGCCTGTACAGATATCACTGCTCCAAATCCGGGATGGAGTTGTGGGGCTGGTCCAACCTCCTCTCAGTGGGATAGCTGTGCCAGCCTTGTCCGAAATCTGGCAGATCGTATAGGGTTAATTCTCCTTGTTTCCTTGGAATATATTTATCAAGGGGTCAGCCTTACGTTCCAGTGTCACCAAAAATTGCTTCATGTTTGGTGTTTACATGAGAACATGAAAAAGATCTAAAATCGATATTTAGATATCTTTTCTCATACCTTGATTAACATATGGAAGAAGTAACGAAAAAGAGTGTTTAATTCTACCGTGAAGGTTTTAAAGTTGATATTTCGAGTTTGAAATACCTATAGTACTTTAATTAAACTTAAAATTCTACCAACTGCAAATCATGATAATAAAAAAGTTTCATACAAAAAATTGATAACGCCCTAATAATTGCTTAATTGATAATCCCTCTTGTAAAGTTGCAATCTTCACCTCACCTCAATATCGGTAGGACTCTCATACAACAGGTTGTTAAACAGGACATGTATCGTGTTGTTGTGGGGATCAAACAGTGCTGATAGGAGTTTGTCAGGTTGTTTCTCCCTGCCCAACAACCACTGGTAGTACAACCATACACTCTGGTCACTTGGATCTGGATGGGGAAAGGAAGGTGAAAATCACAAAATTCAAAGTTGTCAGAATTTCGACCTTTATTCGATTATCACGAGATAGGATAAGGTAGCATGCTCTCACACTCGGCCTAGGTGGGATTTATGACTTATTAATCTCTTATTAATAACCTTTCAAAAAAACATAAAATCGAGATGCCCCATTGACCCAATGACATCACAATCTTAGAATTTTGGACATATTTACCAGTGAAGTAAGCATTCTGAGTCCACTCCAGTTCGCCCCTCACACACTCCTCATCCCTCACATCTAACAGTGTGCTCCGGTAATGCCAGGCAGAGTAGTTGGAGAAGTTGCGCTCAATGAGCGAAGTGGAGACTTCCAGTTCCTTGCTGGGTGGGATCTTTCCTATCCTTACTATGAACCTGAAACAGTATAGAGTGGGTTAGTATTGCGTATTGAAGAGGATGTTGTATTCATGGAGTGGGACAATGGGAACGAAGTCTTATATTCTATTGATAGATTTGGCTTACAGTCACTTTATCAGAATTTCAGACATAGATAAGGTACCTTCTATAGTCCCAGCAATGAAAGTTTCTCTCATCGTATTTGAGGAACTGGTTACATAAGCCCAACTCCTCCTTGATAAGATCCTCTGCGGAAATCATTTGGTAACAGTTTAAAAACTCTTAAAACTTACAATAGAATTAACTTTTGAACCAAGAATTTTTGAGAATATATCAGATTTGGCCTTTGTTCCAAACAATTTTCAGCGTATTCTAAAAGAAATCATTGTATAAAAACTAAATTTACCTGCAGGATTTTGTTCGATAAGCCATCTCCTGTGTAACCACAAAGAATAAGCTTTGGGATTCATTTCCAAACATCGAGCTACAAACAGCTTTTCAGAACAAATCAAATCTAGCTTATTAGGAACATCACAGTCTTTTACATCCTTATCATCATCTGCTGAACAATCCAATTTAGCACAGCCATCATTTGAATCAGCACCATTTGAATCAGAACATGCTTCTGTCTTAGCTGTGGCTGATCTACTGAACATATCAAGTAATATAACCCTCCTCCAATTCCACAAAGTTCCGAAACTCTGGGATGTTTTCAAGGATTTTCATCATCAGGTTCAGCAAGTCCACTGATCTGTCACCAGAGTTAAACATGGCTTTGATTTTATTCATTCCCTTCTGATAGAAAAGTTTCTTCTTTTCTCGTTCTGCATTGCGTTCTGCTTCTTTTTCTGCAGTTGTCTTTACTTTCAAACGGCCATGCATTGCTGTAACTAGATGCAACTATTAGGTAGAAGGAGAAAATAGGTGGAAGTGTGATTAGGAAGAAAAGTAGAATCAAGTAATAAAGGAGAATTGAGAGAGCAAATTATATCAGAACATTCCATGGTTATAAGAGAATCTAATATAAACTATAAAGTCTCTAAAGAAGAAAGTGTGTTTTGAGTACTTGAGCAAGTACTCAAACTATTTAAATAGTGAAATGGACATCACTACATCATCTAAATTCATGAACCCAACCATATGTATTACCTACTCTTTCCTGAAATAAAACCCAAGTCACTCAATAATATAAAGGATCTTTTCAAAAGGTCCATTAATAAATACATTCCAATTCTAATTAAAAATCAAGTACAATACGGTGTATTTAAAAGCAAGCTTCGACAAGCATAATAGGCAGGTTCTTCAAGAATGATTTTCAATTTTTCTTGAACATTTCAATAGAAGTCACCAGAAATTCAGTCAGCTGTCAATAATTTCACATCATCTCCTGATTTCAAACACATTACAAATTCTATAGAAATTAGAATCTATCGCTCAATCATATGCAAATCATCACGATACCGAGTTGCTATTTTGAATGTAATAAGAAGCTTTATCTAATGCACTGAGCTTATTGTTACATTCCTCAACCCATGAACTATGTAAAAACTTTATATTCGAGTTAACTGAAAGTGCTTGATGAAAGTCAGGCATCCAACAATCTGCCTTAGTTATGATAAACTTCACACTGTCACACATGTGTTCAAACACCTTTCCACCATAGGCAATAAGCCATCTGTTCAGCTGCTTCATTTCAGTTGCATCATCAAAGCTGTCTGAGTGAAGGAAGAAGCGGTGACCAGCAAAGAAGTCAGGTAAAGGAGGCAATCCAAGCCGTTTTATGACATCGCTCTCTGTTTCATCATCGGTTTCAGCATCAACTACTGGCACAGTTTCAGTCTCTGACTCACTATCACTTATGTCTGGTAATGTTGTGTTACTTACTGATACATCCGATTTATTTTGATGAGAGTTCTCTTCAAGTAAGTCTAAGCTGTCAGCTGTAACGTTCTTTTCTTCGTCACCATCATCAACGTCCTCATCTGAGGAAATGGTTTGAGAAGGAACAAAATCTTCATCTTCATCGTCTTTGTGTTGTGTTTTGCGTTTCTTGGGAATAGCAGAATTTGATTCTTCATCTGAGCTTCCAACTTCAACATAGCTCACATTTGCATTGTGCTTCCGTTTAGAGGAAACATTGCTTGGTTTGTCATCAGCAACCTCTTCAACTTCTGAATCACTAGATGAATCATTTGATTTAGATGAACTGTCATCTAACCTGTATTTCTTCTCAGGAATTCGTGATTTCTGTTTCTTGCAATCAAATAACCATTCCTTACCAACAATGATACCCTTCCCTTTTACTTGGTTGAATTTTGGTGTATTTGGAACAGAGCAAATCAAATGTGTAGCATCTGAAGTCCAATCAGGGCGATATTGAGCACCCATTGATAGACCAATTTCTCTTATATCAGATCTCAGGGGATTCTGAAAGCCACTCAACACAAAAACAACATCTTCTAACAAACTCGAGAAATCCTTTTTGGCTTTGGATTGAGGAGCCTTTTCTGGATTAGAACTAGATTTTGGAGAAGATGGTTTCTTCGAGCTTGGAGAGGAGGATTGTTTTTCATCATCCTTATCAGAGATATCAATAACAGATCTTGATGGTGCTGACCATGTTTTGCTGGAAGACTCTTTTAGCCTCTTCAAGGCATCGGATGAACTTTGGTCCTTTTGGAGTTTTGAGAGGAGATGTGATGCTGCTTTGCTTTCATTGCTCACAACTGGGGACCCCATTTTAGACTGTATCTCAGGTGTACTGGTTCGTTTAGGCGTTGTTTCTGCTTTAATCACTGTCTTTTCAGTGTCAACAACCTTGAGAGGGCATTCGTTTGAGTTGCCTTAGGTCCATGAACAGTTACAACAGATAAACCAAACGGGACTGTCTTATTGTAAGGTTGTGTACAAACAACTTTAACTCTGTCCCATTTCTTTTCAAGAGTAGGCTTACAAAGATCATCCTTCCCAAACATCCTAAGTTTTACTCTGTTTGTCTGAGACCTTGATTCCGAGGGTGACATGAAGGCTGATGTAATAATCAGATTCTGGAATTCGCCTGGGCCACCTTCATTAGCACTATTAGCAACCAGCACCTCAACAAATGCAGACCCATTGTTTCCGATGTCAACTCCAGTTATGTGCTGTTCAGATTCCAGCTGCAGGATAACAGAAGCATTTGTAATACCAGGCTTATCAGTAGCCCACTTCTTGAAACTGTCGGCAATAAGGAGGTTCTTTGCACAAGAAACTTTGTCTTCTGAGCTACATGATACCACTCCAGTTATGCGTATTGGAGCCATCCTGTACAACACGACAGTCAATTGTAACGATTAAAAAGTCTGTAATATAAAGGCAAATAAAATTTTTGCACGGTAAAATTGTCGAAAATCATTAAGAAATGCTGAAAACCAAGTAGCTGTGGGACGTGACACTACCTACTTTTAGAATTTTAAAACTTCAATAAGAAATATGAGCCTATCTAAATGAGGAACCCAAGATGATAACCTGAATTTAACAGGATTTTAGTTCATTATATATTCTTTACTTCCATATTCCATAATAATGAGGCATGCTTTCAGAGGTAATTTATGCACTCAGTTATTCATTGAATTTATAATACTCATTCCATGTACATTGTACACGAATTAATGACACTGACTACTGTATAAATAAAATAAATTGAATAATGAAAGCAAGGTGAATTTAACATGAGTTATTGAATATAATGCTGTCAGCCATAGGTTTTTACAGCAAACATAAGTCAGTATTTCACTTTGTACCAAAATTCATTGCAAATAGAGTATCACGTTGGGAACACAGCCATATATATTTCAAACTCCTACTAATTGATGTCAAGTCACGAAGCTGTCAGGGCAGCCTGCCTCTGCCAATATCTCTCCACGGCTGCCTGGATACTTTCCGGAGTGTTCCTCTTCTTGCACGATTCCTTGACAAGCTTAATTCGCATCTCTCGTTTCTCTTCTTCTGACAGGAACAAATTTTTCTTTTGGCCCATTTCTGATTCACCAAGTACTGTTGCCTCTGATTCTGTACCAATCTCTTTGGTATCATCTGCTGGATTGCTCTTATCCTCGTCCTCATTTTCATCTTCTGAGGAGCTAGAGCTGTTGCTGTCGTCTCTGTCAGGGTTATCATCTTGAACCACGATTGTGGTTTGTTCTTTCTCGCCAATTTTGTCACTACATTTGTCAGGATCAGTTCCCTCCTCTTCTCCTACTTTCTGATCTTCTGCACCGCTTTCCTCTCCACTACTTCCTTCACTTCCAGTTTCTTGATCCTCAATTTTATCAGAAGCAATTCTGGACCGATATGCTCTCTTCTTTTCTATGTTCCGTTTCTTAATAGTCTCACTTGCTATGTTTTCAGCATCTTTTAGCACTGGCAGAGCTGTATCTGCTTCATCTATGTCGACGTCTTTCTCTGCATCAACAGAAGATACTGTCGTAGCAGAATCAGCTGCAGCAGATGACGCTATGTCCTCAGTTCTCTGAGATAAGATGTTTCTGTAGAAGTCTGTCAGGTCCCTCTTCTTTGTAACATCATTCTTCTTGTCTTCTTCAGCCATTCTTTTGTGTTCCTCCTCCAAAACTGCTAACTCCTATAATAGGGCTTTCATTAGCATATTATGGCTTTATTAGAGCAAATTATTATCTGGAACTTTTCAACTCGTTCAGAAATTCGTTCAAGGAATGGTGTGGTAAAATGATAATATAAAGAACAATGAAGGATATAAGATGAGTGGGTGATTACTACTTACAGCTAACTTGTTCTTGTACGACGAAGTTACAAACGACTCCTTATCAGCAAATTCATCTCCTTCATCCTCAAGTTCTTTCTGGCACTGTCGTTCAAAGTGCCTAGGGTGGCAATTTATTAAACACTCAATATATTTTATCATAATAATCTAATTCATATTGTACCTATGATGAGCACAGATTGTCAGATCATTGTTATATCAACGTGTAAAATATAAGTTATACTTTTAAAAGGCATCCATTCAATCAAGATTCACCTGTCATTTTCAAGCTTCCTTATGGCAGCATTCCTTATGAGGTTCTTGGCGTATTTAGAAGTTTTATCTTGTTTCGTCTGAACCAACTTTTTTTCTTTATCCTCCTTCATTTCATCATAGATCTCATCATACTGGTAAACTGATGGGTCATCCTGAAAAAACAGAAAAAATATCATTTAAACCATTTAACTTTGAAAATATTTGAATAGAATTATCATAACATCATAACATCAACTTCTAATCAATTTTAATCCATCCACAAGTAATATCATCTATGAATCACAAACCTCCAAAGCTCTTTGGATATCTATCTTTGCTTGTCTCTTCATGTTTTTGAAGGAGGAACCCTTAGCCTGGTCAGGTCGGAGCGGCCCTTGGACTCCTTCCTCCTCTTCATCAGAATCCACATTGAACACACTGCTGAGAGGCCTCTTCTTTACAGGAGCTGCTTCTCTGCCTGAAGAGGGATAAATATAAGATACATTAACAGTACAGGTAGAAACCTTATACAGGTAGGAACCTTATTAGCTTATTAACTATTGCTGCAATTCAGAGAAATGAAAAATCAAATCACAGACCATTGCCTAACCCGACCACTCACTTTTAGGGATGATGAGCCCATACTTCTTCTTGTACTCAGGTCCAATTGACATAGCTCTAGCCTATCAAAACGAATCTAATTGAAATGATTGATAACTTTTATCTTTTTTAGTTTTGTAATTCTTAGTAGGACTAAAGTAATTGCTTATCATTGTTGGCAAGTCATTTTGAATTTAAAATCAAGATACATGCAACATATTTGAGGCCTTAGTGAATGACTTAGTAATGATTGACTTATTTGACATATGAATTCGATTAATATTCATGCAAGCAATGAAAATTCATTTGGAACCAAGAATTTGATATCATACATGATTAATATATTTATAAATTCGTTCTCAAAAATTTTGACAGAATCAACCAATAAAATAACATACTCTGAACAATTTAATGCTAAGTAGTTTTAAGTTAGGTAGCAAATAAGAAGAAATAATCTGAATAGATCTGAACTCAAAGTCAAACAGAAAAAATAAACAATCGTATTTTCAAATTGACCACAGGTCATGGAATCTTTCAACTTAAGGTTTTTGAATGCAAATCGTCCTCTCCTCATATCCACTCAAAAGAACTCAACTATCCATATGAAACCACACAAGCAATGAATCACACAACTCGATATTTCAATAGATATCTGAAAAATTCTAGAAAAGTTGAATTCATGGCTTAGCCAGAACTAACAATTAACATGAGTGCCTCTTATTGCCTACAAAGCAATCATAAGTTGGTTGATATCATAATTAATACTTCAAATTCAATAAAATTTATAAAAATAGATAATACTACAATATCATAATACCTTGAATCTTGATAACAGTATACCTAGTATGTTATTGTGAAATATATCATTTCTAATACCAACTGGAATTATTTTGATCCATGTTCTATGCATAACATCTGTAATATATTGATAAGTCACTCCAATCTGCATATAATATATAGAAAATGTATGCTGTTAACTAAAAATAAAATAAGAAGTATATTTTACAATTTGAATCTGATCATCAAAATTATATATGCTCAGGAATATTTCAGAAGCAAATAGGCAAAATAAGCAAAAGTTCTCAGAGCCATGTGGAATTAAATCCCGTCTCATAGGTCTTATCAGTGTTCATAGTCTTGCCAGTGTAAACACTTGAAGCTTCATATTCATCAGGGTGGTCATCATATCGAGTGTAAACATACTCCTCCTCCTCTCGAATGTGCTTCCTCAGGTACCTTGCAGAAAACATCAGCCAAATGTTGAGCAGAATGAAGAAGATAAAGATACCAATGAAGGTCCAGATGCTGATTTCCATAAAGGTTTGGAAAGGTTCTCGACAGGAAACATCGTGGTTAGGATCTAGATCCCATCTCTTGCAAAAGTAAGCAGGACTATGAGGATCAGCCCGAGAGCCACAACATGATGCTGGAACTGAGTTGGTGTCGTCCCAGAGTGTCCAATAACGGGAATCACCCCCAAACCCACAGCAACGAAAAGCAAGCTGAGTTATGGACACAACTGCCATCTCCACTTCTGATGTTTCATCTCTGTTGAATCTCTCAAAAATATCATCAACAACATTCAGAATTTCATTTGTGACGGTATCCTTTTCTATTCCTATACCAATAACAGCAGCTACCTCAATCAGCAAGAGTGCAAAAACCATGTAGAAGTAACAGTTCAAGCAGACAGTTCGACCACTAAATGCCGAGTAGACACCAAAAGTACCAAACATGGCTGCCAATAATCCCACAACTATGGTAATACCACATGGAGCATTTAAGCTGGTGCTATAGTAAGAAATTTCAGAAATGTACTGATGATCATTAACCACAACGATAATGCCTGCTGCAGCTATACCAACTCCACTGATGATGGTCAACACATTTACACATATCAGTATGAACTTGGAACAGCCTTTACATCCCATTTAATGCTTTGGCCTAGCCCTGATGGGATGGTAATGAATTAGACATTAACAAGTTAATTGTTACAGAATTGATATATCATCATGTTGGTTCATTATATAATTCATCAATGCTACAGCTGAGGAAGACTATACTTAAAATGTTCTATAGTACATTGTAAGTATACTTACAATGTCCTATAGAACATTGTAAGTATTAAATTTAGCATGAAGCATTAGAAGCATTGCCCAAATTATGAATTATGTTAATGATAATATGATTCAGCATTGAAAGCAATGAAAAACAATCATCTATGATACCACAATGAAAATAACGAACATCAGTAAATGAAAAATATACAGAAAATTATAATATATCTTCAACATCACGTCTTGTTGTCACACCACAACAGAACAACAACCTTTTGACATAAGCAATCCAGAAAGAGACTCACAATCCAAGTCTTAGGTATAAAATGCAGAAGATCAAGGAACTATTTTGCACTATATGTACTACCTAATTTTAACTTGATTACTGTATCTACCTACTGTAAATCATGGATGCTTTTGATGATAATATGAAAATATTGCCTTATTACAGATTAATATCAATGCTTTTAGGAATACTAGACCAGAGTCAAGCACAATACATATGAAATCTCTGTTTTCATTCGAGCATATCAGAGCAAAACACAAATCTACAGTAGGCAATCTCGAAATTCAGTTGATTCACACCTATTCATCTATAAGGAAATCTAGATAATGTTTACTATATTAGTACTTAGTTATTTGATGATAATTGATATTATTACTTTATTAATTATTAGGACAATAATAGAGTGTGAAATTTAGAGTGTGAAATATGAAGTGTGAAATTTAGAATGATTTTTACCTCCTTTCAATAAGATTTAATAGGGCTTCAATTTGGAATGAGGAAATATTTCATTTCAATTCCTACATCGATAAAATGGTAGACCATGGCATAAAAATTGTTTGGAACCGGATAAATTGACACATCATTACCATCTGGATCTTTGCTCTCATCAGAGTGCATTCTCTCAATAACACAATCAAGCAAACAAGTTAAGAAGTTAAATCAATAATCAGCATCATTATTGAGTCCAAGTCAGTCATGATATTTCGGTAGCTCCATAAAAAGTTCACAGCTGTCAATTAACGAAATACAGCTGAATGCAAAACAGTATTCAATAAAACATCAAAGCATTGATCAAATAATCCAATCCAAAGCAACTGAAACATTTCAGATGTTCATATGCAAAAGATATCAACTTTTATATAAGATTTAAGAAACTAAAACCCAAAGCAGTCTATTGCAAGGAAGCAACTTCTTCAGTCTCTTGCAGCTCTACAGATCAAACACACTTCTTAGCACAAGCATTTTGCTAATAATTTTGACTTTTCAGATCACGGTGCTGGATAGTATTTTCCTCACTTCACAATGTCAATTTTTTCATTATCCGTTGGATCAATAGCAGGTTTTCGTTTCTTCCCATGAGTCTGTCCATACGTTTTTGTAGCTTTTATTCCAGGTTTGCTATCAAACAAAACTTTTTCACTTGTGGATTTAGATGGTAGTTGGTTACCTGAAATAAGTAACTCATGATCAAGATGGAATAAAATTGATTTGCATGCACAGATCAAAATTTAATCAATTAAATCAGTTGTTAAAAAGATTCAATCAGTTGAATTTTGAATCGAGCATCATCAAATAAAAACTATCTTACCTTTGCAGTCAGGAACTTTCAATACAAGAAGAGACTTAGGAGTATTATTCTGGAGTACAACCTTTGGCTTGGGCTGAATCTTTTGTGGTGCTTGGGGAGAAGCAACAGGCTGACTTACTGTATTGTCTGATGTCGGTTGAACCTGGATTAAGAAGTTTCAAGGGGCTGACATGTTCGATGAAAAATTCAAAAGTAGCTGAAATATAATACCCAGCTCCTATCTACCAAATGGTTAAAGTAATAGGGGAACATAGATACTGTCAAGGAATCGAAGCAATTCTTCAGTAATCAGTGAACATGGAATTTATGAAAGTATACTCAGAGAATTAAAGTTTAGATAGATGCATAACAATTCAATTTAGCAAAACTAAATCTAGAACTTACAATAGGCATAACTTTCAGTATCAAAATGCTCTTAACTTCATTATTGACTCCATTTTTCAAATCACTGGTATTGGTAGCAGAGGAAGATCCTTCAGTCAAATGAGTCACTGGATTTCCATTACATACAGCTGCTTTTTCTTCAGGAAACAAAGGGAGAGGTTTATTGGGCTTTTGAATAGGGGTGGCATCTGATGTAGTTTCACTGTTGGGATTCACTGTTGGTATTCTCCTTTCAATTTTACTGATAATAACTTCTTCTTTAGGTGATATTTGTAAGTCTTGAAGACTTCTAGAACAGCTAACCATATTTCGTGTCCTTGCTGTTGTCTTTATTTTGTCAAAATCACACAATCCAAGGCTTCTACTACTGAAAGTTCTTCCACTGTAGCCCTTGCACTGATATTTACTTTTACCTTTAGTAGCATTGTTTGTTGATTTAACCTTTGGCTTCACTTTTCCAGTTGGCACAAGCTGCACAGGTTTTGGGTTTGGAGTGTTTATTGAGGAAGGTGAAGGTATGATTGGGCGTGAAAACTGCCGAATGCAGGATCCTGAGTTGATTGTTTTAACTGACTTTTTGTTTGTAGTAGATAGAAAAGAGGGACTTGAAACATTTGTATTACTGATAGTGTTTGTTGGAAGTTGCTTTGAACTGCATTTTTGTTTTTTAGATTGGTCACCTTTCCCAATACTTGTTTTGGACATAGTTCTTTTCAAACCACCCAGGTTTTGTGGACATTCAAGATTATTGCGTATACATCCTGTAGCTGCAGCATCATTATCCACTTGAAAAGCCCAGGGGAAACTTTGCTCTGATAAACCAACTTTATTTTTTACAAACTGATCATGTTTGCCCACATTTAATTTTGATTTCTGAGTGAGTGAGCCAGTTACAAAGGAATTAATATTGCTGGCCTCACACAGTTGCTTTTGAGCTGATGCATTTGTACTTGAAACAGATGCCTTGGAATTAACTGAAACCCCTTTAGCACTTGAGGAAACATCAGGATCAGCTGGTGCCAATTGATTGCTTTTAGAATTTTCTATTTTGCTTTTAACAGACTTCTGCCTTGCAGATGTCACCTTCATCTTTGATTTTGATCGATTTGGAGTCTTCTTTTTGATCTTAGATGATTGCTGAAGGATGTTTCAATTAGATTTATTACCTATTAGAAATTTTCAATAAATTATCATTATTTTCACAATTATTTTTTATCTATTATACACAACAAACATTGGTCAATTTCATAATCAATTCATTGTGAACCTATTCTATGTTCCATAGAACTACCTATAGGCATGGTAAGAAGAGTAGTATATCTGTTATGATGCAATACATGTATGTATGAGTACTATTTATCACAATCAAGTTGAATTCAGAATTCAGATATTTCAAGATTGTTACCAGAAATTTATCATAATTCCAAATGCCTGAATAGAACTCAAAACATTAACCCTACTCTGAAATCAGAATGGGTACAAAGAAGACAAAACTTACAGCACTACAAGGGTCTTCTTTTGCCCAGTACATTTTACATGGTTCTTTAAGATGCTGCTGCAACAACTTTATAGAAGAAAATCCTTTCCTACAATCAACACATATGGGTTCACCAGATTTACTGTCAATAGAGGAAGTAGAGAATGAAACAGTTGGCTGGTGATTGTTTGCAAGGTGAGATGCAAAGCTACTGATAGTTTTGAACTCCATGAAACAGTGCATGCACTTTTTTGCCTTCTGCATCTTTAGTGTGTATCTCCTGAAATTTTATTGTTGAGTTTAAAATTGGTCAGTTTAAAATTGAAATGAAAAGCCCTTAGTGGTTCCCCAAGTGGGTTTGCAAACAAACTAAATTTCTTCAATGTCAATTGAATATTGCGTATTAAATATTTTACCTGAGATATTTGTCCCACTCAGATTGTTGCAATGAGGATTTACAGATTTGCTTGTCAGAATTAGAACCATCTTTCTTTATATTCCCTAGAACATAATCTTATTAGAAGATTAGAAGATTGTCTTATTAGAAGAGCAAGTTCTGCAGGTTGATATCTTGAACAAAGTTTTCTTAGTGAGCTGAATGAAGAGTAGAGCATGTTTGAAAACCCATACTGACTATTATATTGTTATAAGAATGAATCTAGATGGTGTACACTCTGCACCATCTTATGAGCATGGTAAATGATTTCAAGCTTTGACTATGTAAGAATTTCATTTCATTGTCTGACTATTAATTCAAGGAGGAATTAATACATGGTATAACATATTTGTCATGATACTCACCATCTCCAAAATTTCTGTTTGAAAGAACTGCAGCAGCATTACCCATTGCTATAGGAAAGAAGTAAAATCAATGTGGGGTAATTAGGTTTTTAGGTATCTATAACCAGCTCTTCACTGTGAGCCCAATGAAAATAGGTAAATAAAACAAAGTCAAAAGTAAGAAGTCAAAAAACATGATATGAAAGTATTACACAGATAGTCAAGCCAAAACACAAATATTTAATCCTACTAGATGCTATAGAATTGTCAAAAGGAAATAGAATTGTCAAAAGGAAAATTTTAGATATTTTCATCTTAAAATTGTACAAAGAACCATAAAATAAATAACTGAGTTTCAATTGCTGTTATTGACTATCATGGAGAATAGTAGTTCTAATTATTTGAAAAATGATGTAGTACTTTGAATGGTTTTCACATTTCCATATCACCATACCATCATAATCTCAGAATGTTGTGTCACACTTTGTGGAGTTCCTGAAGAAGAGATATTTTATCTCGAAACTGACAGTTGAATAGCGGTGCAAAGTGTATGGGTTTGATTTCATATTTGAGAATTTTTGTGTTTCACTGAAATGATCAATCACTTCAAAGATGTAGTACTTGAGATTTTTTTAAATTTTTTGTACATAGCACTTTACAGTAACAGAACTGTCGATCTTTAAGATTATATCTCTAGTCTAAGTCGTATTAGTAGATTATCATAAAACTGGACAACTGACTTCAAGATGACATTTGTGAATATTGCAATATAGGATGTGAATAACAACCTTAACTGACTCAAAATTTTAGTTCCTTGAATTTATAACAAAATAAAATTTAATCAGTGCAGTTGTTTTATTGTTGTACTAACAGAAATAATCTTAACTTACATTCACATTTTTCAAAAAATAAAGTGATTTATCTATAGCATATGAGTTTATGTTGTCAGACGTTGTCTGACCATTATTTCATTCCGCCCGGACTTATTAACACGTATAGGCCGCGCCCACTGGCGGCGTGCTTCCTAAACAATCCCCATGTGTCCCGTAGTTTGCGTTGCGCGTACACACACCTATACGGGCTTAGGAACGCCCGGACGCGCGCGCGCCTGCCGAAGGGTTCCCCTAACCAGGGCCGGGGCGCCGCACACTCCGTGCGCGTAACCAGGGTCTTGGTTCGTGTTGTCGGACGTGCAGTGCAACCCGCTAAATAAATAATTGTGCGCGCGGCGCTGATTTCGAGAGGGTCTGTAAACGCCACAAGCGCTAAACACCTGCACCCTGATTGTGGTGTTCCTAGGGGTTTCAGGTTTGACATAAGTACCCCTAACCAGGGGTGTCGCGTAAACGGGATCGTTTGCCGCGCGGAACCCCACCGTGCGCGTAAATGGAATGATTTCCTGGTTAGGGCAAATGACATAGGTGTGTGTACACGCCACGCGCTTCCCTACGGAATTGGAATTGAAGCGCGCCGCGGCACCGCGCGATCGCGACGATAACAGGGGGTACCAAGGGTGCCGCCATTGGCACCATTAAAATGGCACCAATCCCTATTTGCGGAAATTTGGAGGGTCGTGTTGGAAAAAATGGCGCGCGGCGGAATTGACATGGAAAATCAATGGTGCACCTAACCGGTAGTCTCCCATATAAAAAAGAGCCTTCTGGTCTATGAGTGGTTCACTCAGAAAATATAATTCTGTCAACGTCAGACAATTGGATGCTTGTCGCGGTCGTACGCGTACGATCGCGATGTATCCGTGGTGTTTCCACATGATAAATACGGCGCGCACTGAGTGCGCGCCATTCTCACCATTAAATCTCCAAGGTGGGAATGGCGCGCACTCAGTGCTTCCTAAGCCCGCATAGGTGTGTGTACGCGCCGCGCGAGCCACACAGGGATATACGTGTTTAGCAAACTCAGTGCGCGCCGTCTTTTATGTCAATGTGGAAACACCACGGTATGACCCGCTGTCCCTAAGCCCACATATGACATAAGTGTGTGTACACGCCGCGCGTTGCCCTAACCAGGACCCTGGTTACGTACACGGACGTTACCAAGTGCGCGGCGCGGCAACGTTTATATGTGACGCCCCTGGTTTGTCACCAATGGGGAAGCCGCGCGCTTCCCTGGCTCTACGGAGTGGTCTGTCAACGCCGCGCAACATAATGGTGCAATTTTTAATATGTAATAGCGATGGTGCCATTGGCAACAATGATGCCCTTGGTACCATTAAAATGGCACCAATGGTGCCATTTGCGCCAATGGTAACAATGGTGAAATTGACACCAATGGTGAAATTGACACCAATGGCATTGCTACCAATGGTGCCATTTTGCATTGTCGACAATGGTTGCCACCCTTAACGTCAGAATCACCAATATGACACATTTGGCAACATTGGTGCCATTAGACATATTGGTACCAATGGTGCCATTTGCGCCACTGGCACCATTGTAGTGGCATCAATGGTGTTATTGGTTCTATTGGCATTGCTACCATTGGTGCCACTGGCACTAGTGAAATGGCACCAATAGTGCCAGTGGCACCAATCCCACCAATGGCACCATTGTCCAATGGCACCAAATGTTCCATTGGTGCCAATGGCACCATTGCCACTATATAAATGCTGGCGTCAGCGGGTCATACATCGTACGACAATGTCCAATGGCACCAATGGTGCAAAATGTTCCATTGGCATCATTGTTGCCAATGGCACCATTGGTGCAACTCCTTTAAATGCTGATCTCGACTTTGGTATCGCTTCTTAATCATAATGGCGCCATTGGCACCATTAAAATGGTTTCGTTGGCATCCAATGGCGATTGCCAATGGTACCAGTTTTTTAGTGAAATAACCGTCGAATTGACTAAAATTTCTATAATCTGCGGAAATCCGCATTTGGTCAAACACCCCCCTCATTGCGGACGTCCTTTATGGATGGCCTCTTGCATAGAATGCGTTTCCCACTCCCAATGGGGGACGAGTAATGTACGAGACCAAACAAAGGGAATGGGTCTGAAAGAAAGCTGTATTTGTAGTTAATCGATCCATTTTGAATATAATAAATATAGGGGTTGTAATGTTTATTTCAATGATTCCAGGCCGTATGTGGTATCGCAATTACAAGCGACAAGAATGGCGTTTATCTCTCTTATCTTATCTCAAAAAAGATGCAGATTGCAGATGTACGTTGAGATTAAATCAAAAGAAGGTAAATGTTACTTTGCAGTTTTTATAGCTATTGATAACTGTAATTTCAGATGTTTGATGCATATAATGAATTATTCGAGATCTTAATCTTAGCTCACTTCACACTTGTCGATATTGATAGATTTGTTTCAGTTTCTGATTTAAAAATAACTTTAAATTCAACGCTATCTTATGATATTATCACGGAAATTAATGTATTTGTATTTGCTTTGGGTTTTATTGTGCACTTTTGACTGTGCAAAAATGGACGATTCGTTGTATTTCAGCCCACTATTTCTAACATTTTTAAATTAGGACGAAATAAGCATCATGCCCGGTTACAGAGGATCTCTGGTTTGTGTCCTGATTGTTATTGCAGTGGTAATTCAGCTGGAGTCCGCCCCGCTGGGAAGAAAGAAGCAAGAGCCAGAGCCACCCGTGGCTGGCGGTAAGTCAATTATATATACCTTACGAGATAAATTTACATGGGAAAATAATTCCGGGGATCTAATTTTTGGGGGTTCGAAATTTGGGGATATTTTTTTGGTAACGCATGACTTCATGTTGAGTTTTTGTGGGGTACGCAACTTTGAGCAAGTTCAACAAAATTTCAAAAAAGCTGACAAATGCTTCACTTTCAGGGCCAGCTGGTAATGGAATGTTTTGGAAAAATGATAGGAACAAAAGATCCGTGAATTCCGACCTAACGAGAGCAGAGTGCAGAGATCATTGGCATCTTAGAAGGGAAAGGATATCACTGAATTTGAAATTGAGATGCAACCGGTCTTTAATTTGAATTCATTACAAACTAGATTATTGATCGAGTAACAAAATGAGACATTCTAATTTATTTTTATGGCTTTTAAGTTAAATTTCTTATATCAAATAATAATTTGGCATAGCTGAATTTCATTAAGGTACTCTAAGTACATTTTAAGATTTATTTCAAATTTTCGGTTATGAAAATTGAATATCTTTGATCGAAACTGATGAATTTTATGTAAATTATTTTATTTTGAATACTTATCAATTATGTTATTTTCCAGGATTATGTTGAGACTCAATAAAATTTATTATCTTAGTTTTATTTTGCGGGGTAGGGGCTTTGCTTCATGAAATTAAATAATGTCTCATAAAATAGTTTTTATAAAATATGATCAAATACACAAATACATGATAATCCACACTCAGCGAAATGCTACAAGATAATAGATCCACGGTGAAGCAAAGAAAATAATTTTGTAAAGCAAGATCAAGAACTTCTTGAATCTTATAAAATCATGAAAATTAAGAAATTGCTATAGTTCGAAAAAACACGTGTGGGTTGCAGCTGCTGCTTGACATCCTAATCGTTCCCAGTATATGCTCATATAAATCGATCGATAAAAAACGCGTAAGTTTCAACCGAAATTAAATTGCGCGCACTGTGATATGCGCATAAAATCAGGATCATTCACATATATCCTAATCAGGGAATCGATTTTAAAATGATTACACTTCATGTTGGATTCCAATAAAATCAGGGATCGTTCACATATATCACGTAATCGGCTAGGGGAGAGGATTTTAAAATGATTACACTTCATGTTAATGTTACAAATACCACGTTTTTATCATGTGGAAACACGAGGGGAAGGGTAAAAATTACCCAAACATTGATTTAACGTAACATAAGCCATAACGATCCCTATGTTGCCATAGCCATTGAATTCAAATTCAAAATATAATCGAACTTAATGGAGTGTCCGATCAAAATCTAGTAAATTTCACTGTACTTTGTTAACTAGGTCAAAGTAAAGGTATTCTTTATTAAGCCACATTTAAAGTATCAGACATAAACTTATCGTAACATTTAAAACAGATCTTGGAGTAATAAACAGGTCTAACTCTAAGGCCGATTTGGAATAAATTGAAATAGTTCAAACAACACTATTCACTTACTATATAGGCAATGTAAGTACAGGAGATAAGATAATGTAGATTTGATATGTACAATAATCTTACAGCTACAACAATTATAGTTCAGAATGATTCCAGCGATAGGTCTCAGAACTTTAAGACAAAAAGTGTGGATTGTAAGACGATATAATCTACATATGGTTCTAGTAGCTAACACTCAAAAATCAAATAATAAACCATATTGTAATTCGATAATTCAGTACGTAATAATGTCGATAGCACATGCTGACTTATACGATTCCTGTCAATAATCACGTCAATAAATCCCATTTGAACAATTAATTCATGATTAATTACCCAGGACTAGTTCATATTATGTAAATTATCGTGACTTATGCGCTAATAACGCATAAATCCCACTTCAATTTATAATGTACAAGTAGCCGAGTAGCTATGAGCGTATAACAACATAATATATTAACATATCATAACCTAAATTGCTTTTTAAACAATGTTATCATGTTTGAATTCGTAATATAAACCTAGATATATAAATTACAGTCCCTGTAAAGTACAAGGTATCGATCTCTCGAGAGGAAACCTTTTGAAGAGTGTCTTGCACGGAAAATTGTATCAGACCTTGACAACATGAATAATCAGTCTCAATTGCCTATCAGTTATATTGCTGGAGTGACATAAATTCCGTAGGATAATAAAATGATAGAATAGGGTGGAATTATGCCACTGCACATGCGCAACAATAACTTCAAATGAAAGTCCATCAAGCGAGTTCAGGGGATAGATAATAACCAATGAATCCTCAAACCTTCAGCCGTCAATAACACAGATTATTATACGAGGATTGTCTCATTGTAAATAATAAATAGGTATTAAAGAGACATGTCCGTGATATCACAAACCAGAGTGGTCACGCTTAAGAGCGCTTCCATGTTTTCCTTCCGTCATCAGTTAGTCAGATAATATCCTATCACCAAACAACATCAGCAGCACACAATAAGATCCATACATATCAGTTTTCAGCTCACAAATAAACAGTGAAAACACAACCGCTGCTAAGTTGCAGCGTTATTCTCTTCAGGACGGTAATCTTGTACGAACAACTTGTTACTTTCGTAGTCAACTTGTTGGGTCAGCGCAGCTGAGAGGACAAATTCCGAGGTGTAGATTTGGACTTCTTTCTGGTAGAATTGCTGGCAAATCATCTGATCCATCGAGCAGGAAACCTGAAAGGGATTGGAGAGAATTAATGATCAATAAACGGATGGATACAAATTAAACATAACCTGAAAGTGAGTTGGCAAGAATTAAGTATCGATAGGATCAGGAATCACAGTTAAACATAGCCCAGGAAGGTAAATTTCTCCATAATTTATGACACGTGATCTGTTTAAGACACGTGATCAGATCATGACATGTGATCGTTTCGATCACAGAAGAACTCACCACAACGAAGCTGCTGCTCCTATCCGCATGAATGCGGCTCAGCGCTTCCTCTTCAGAAATAGTACTCCCACCCCCGCATTCCACGATTGTTTTCATGTCCTTAGGACCCGGTTGAATGTGTGGTGTCAAGAACAGTTCAAGGTCTTTGAAAACCTGAGGTGGAACTTCGGTAGAAAATGGAACATCGTTAGAAAATGAAACTTCGTTGGAAAATTCTTTCGCGATATTTAGAAACCTTCGTCAAAACATCGTTCGTATTCTATTTACCTATTTCAGACAAAAGCAATAGAAATATATTCATAACTAGACCTATATGTTCATATTCAAAGGGCCACGTCTTTAGTATTGCGTATATTTGTCTTGTGTAAACAACTTTATTTGCAAAGCGCCTGTCATGTTCCTAATTCCTAGCAATTTCAGAAAAGGCTGAATGTAAAATGTATCTGCGCGCACAACTAAAGCCGCGCAATAAGAATGAAACAACTGTATACTTTTTACGCGAAAGGCCAAAATTTTGCTAGTACAACAGTAGATGAATCCCCAAAATTGCCAACATTTGTAACAAAATGTGACAAAATTGAAATCCGTGTTTCTGGCCCATTTTTGATGTTTTGATGGTTTTAAATGATCAAGTACGGTAGTAGGAGGTCATTGGGCACTGTCAGAGCCGTTTCAGAGTCGGTGATGACTCAGTGATGACATGATGACATCATGATGTCACAAAATTTTTTTTTCTAAAACTTCCAAATTTGTTCGAAAATGCTTGAAAACCGTTTAGTTAGTCACAATATGTGACAAAAACATGATTTTGAGTGAAAATTTTCGATCTCGTCGGGAAAAATCGCGATATTGACATAGCCTGAAAATACAGTGAAAAAACGAAAAATCGGTCATCACAGACGAAAAATCAACATTTTTGTTCAACTGGCGATTGATATCTTCTAGTTACCATTCAACTGACGTGCCTGCAAAATTTGGTGCTTCTAGCTACTCCAAAAGTCGAGATATGAAACTTGTCACCATTTTCATGACCTCAGAGTATCCCCAAAATTGCCAACATTTGTAACAAAATGTGACAAAATTGAAATCCGTGTTTCTGGCCCATTTTTGATGTTTTGATGGTTTTAAATGATCAAGTACGGTAGTAGGAGGTCATTGGGCACTGTCAGAGCCGTTTCAGAGTCGGTGATGACTCAGTGATGACATGATGACATCATGATGTCAAAAAAAAATTTCTAAAATTTCCAAATTTGTTCGAAATTGCTTGAACACCGTTTAGTTAGTCACAATATGTTACAAAAACATGATTTTGAGTGAAAATTTTCGATCTCGTCGGGGAAAAATCGCGATATTGACATAGCCTGAAAATACGGCAAAAACCGAAAAACGGTCATCACAGACGAAAAATCAACATTTTTGTTCAACTGGCGATTGATATCTTCTAGTTACCATTCAACTGACGTGCCTGCAAAATTTGGTGCTTCTAGCTACTCCAAAAGTCGAGATATGAAACTTGTCACCATTTTCATGACCTCAGAGTATCCCCAAAATTGCCAACATTTGTAACAAAATGTGACAAAATTGAAATCCGTGTTTCTGGCCCATTTCTGGTGTTTTGATGGTTTTAGATGATCAAGTACGGTAGTAGGAGGTCATTGGGCACTGTCAGAGCCGTTTCAGAGTCGGTGATGACTCAGTGATGACATGATGACATCATGATGTCACAAAATTTTTTTTTTTCAAAAACTTCCAAATTTGTCCGAAATTGCTTGAAAACCGTTTAGTTAGTCACAATATGTTACAAAAACATGATTTTGAGTGAAAATTTTCGATCTCGTCGGGAAAAATCGCGATATTGACATAGCCTGAAAATACAGCAAAAAACCGAAAAATCGTCATCTCAGACGAAAAATCAACATTTTTGTTCAACTGGTGATTGATATCTTCTAGTTACCATTCAACTGACGTGCCTGCAAAATTTGGTGCTTCTAGCTACTCCAAAAGTCGAGATATGACACTTGTCACCATTTTCATGACCTCAGAGTATCCCCAAAATTGCCAACATTTGTAACAAAATGTGACAAAATTGAAATCCGTGTTTCTGGCCCATTTCTGGTGTTCTGATGGGTTTAGATGATCAAGTACAGTAGTAGGAGGTCATTAGACACTGTCAGAGCCGTGTCAGAGTCGGTGATGACTCAGTGATGACATGATGACATCATGATGTCACAAAAAAAAAATTTTTCAAAAACTTCCAAATTTGTCCGAAATTGCTTGAAAACCGTTTAGTTAGTCACAATATGTTAAAAAACATGATTTTAAGTAAAAATTTTCGATCTCGTCGGAAGTTTTTGAAAAAAAAAATTTCGTGACATCATGATGTCATCATGTCATCACTGAGTCATCACCGACTCTGAAACGGCTCTGACAGTGCCCAATGACCTCCTACTACCGTACTTGATCATTTAAAACCATCAAAACATCAAAAATGGGCCAGAAACACGGATTTCAATTTTGTCACATTTTGTTACAAATGTTGGCAATTTTGGGGATACTCTGAGGTCATGAAAATGGTGACAAGTGTCATATCTCGACTTTTGGAGTAGCTTGAAGCACCAAATTTTGCAGGCACGTCAGTTGAATGGTAACTAGAAGATATCAATCGCCAGTTGAACAAAAATGTTGATTTTTCGTCTGAGATGACGATTTTTCGGTTTTTTGCTGTATTTTCAGGCTATGTCAATATCGCGAGTTTTCCCGACGAGATCGAAAATTTTCACTCAAAATCATGTTTTTGTAACATATTGTGACTAACTAAACGGTTTTCAAGCAATTTCGAACAAATTTGGAAGTTTTTGAAAAAATTTTTTTTTGTGACATCATGATGTCAACATGTCATCACTGAGTCATCACCGACTCTGACACGGCTCTGACAGTGTCTAATAACGTTATACTATCATATGATCTCATTCAATCTAGTTAAAGTACCAAGAAACTGGTTATTTTGCCTTGTCACGTTTTTGTCACGTTTTTGTAACATGTTGGCAATTTGTTGGCAATTTTGGGGATTCATGAACTCTAGTACAAAAAGAGGTTTTTAAACGAAATTTAAACCTTGGCTGTTCTCGCTTTTACTAGACTTTCTTTCACAGAGAAACCGAGCGTGGTTTCACTTTCTTTGTCTTCTAAAATGAAACTGTTTTCATCGATCAGCATTTTCCTGTTACAGAGCATGTGTTTTCATTGAATAGCTAAGTTTAAAGTAGTAAGTTTGAATTGAATCTGCCTTATTAATTTCATTTGTCGACATAATTGTGATATTGACAGAATTAGGAGATTAAAGCACATTTACCTATTGCAGCTCTGTTCAATCCAGGCTGGCGTCAGGATGAACTTGCACTGGGACATTGCTCCCAGAAACTTAACGGTACGCACTATCTTACAAGTAACAAGGTGCGTAGCTTCCTTGACATCGGACGTCAGTTTGCAACGCATTCGTTTTATCATCTGATGGAATTACAGGAATGTGAATATGATTACTATCAATAACAAAAACTTTACATAAGAAGAAACACCCACGTAGCCAGGGGTGAGGCAGAGCAGGCTTAGACTCACCCGTAGAAGTCCTTGCCACACCATTAAATTCTAATTCTGTCATAAATTGGGTATTTCAACAGTAACATTTGTTTTAACCAGTGAGGCATGATTATACATCACACAGACTAAAGAGTGAAGTTTCCAAAATCCAAACCTAATTCAGTGATATATCGATGGGTATCAGTTGTGTCAACATACCTCAAGCTAGCCTCACTAGCTTGAGTGGTGTCAACGTCATCGAGTCGGTATGTGCACGTAACGCTATTCGTCATGCTTGATTGGGTACAAAGTGGTGTCAACGTCATAGGGTTGGTATGTGGAATGTGCATACGTCGCCGTTCGTCATCGATGACGGAGTGGTGTCAGCCGACATATATAAGGGCATGTGCTGTAGCTCTTGTCATTAATTGCCTTGTTTTCTTGTGTACGCTTGTCTTGTCTTGCTTAATTTGTCGTTAAAGAGGTACCGTTGTAAATAATGTACCTTTGTAAATAAGGTACCGTTGTAAATGAGGTACCATTGTAAATAAGGTACCGTTGTAAGTAAGGTACCGTTGTTAACAAGGTACCGTTGTTAACAAGGTACCGTTGTTAACAAGGTACCGTTGTTAACAAGGTACTGTTGTTAACAAGGTACCGTTGTTAACGAGGTACTGTTGTTAACAAGGTACCGTTGTTAAAGAGGTACCGTTGTTAACAAGGTACCGTTGTTAACAAGGTACTGTTGTTAACAAGGTACCGTTGGTAACGAGGTACTGTTGTAAACAAGGTACCGTTGTTAACAAGGTACCGTTGTTAACAAGGTACCGTTGTTAACAAGGTGCCGTTGTTAACAAGGTGCCGTTGTTAACAAGGAACCGTGGTTAATAAGGTACCGTTGTTAGCAAAGTACCGTTGTTAATAACGTAATAACTAGTAAGGTACCGTTGTTAACAAGATACAGTTGTTAATATGGTACTGTTTTTAGATCATCTAATTAATAAAATAATATTATTTAATTGTGGTGAGACAATGCCTGCCCTGACTTTAAATCTTGGCTACATGACTGAAGGAATAATGAGCAAAATCCAACAAAATTTACACTCTTCGAGTTTTTTATTTTGTGAATTGGTATTCGAACCTGTGTTAGCTTTTGGTTTTTATCACTTGGCAGCCCAGTGAACAGGATAACAGGAGATTTGAACTTGCTGTTAACCTTCGGTTCGTGTTGCGAGAAGTTGTGCCAACTGAAGGAATAGAGGTGAAGATGATTTCATTTGAGTTAATTTCAGATGAAGTTGATTGGAATCCAATGAGATGGAGTTGATTGGAATCCAATCAGTGTTGATTGGAATCAGCTGACGCTGATTGGAATCCAAACAAATTTCTATTGCGAAGAATGTGATATAGCCAATAAAAAGCCGACGAATGATAAAGTCTAAAATCTAGATTCTAACAGCAGATTTCCAATTTCAATGTGATTGAAATCATAACTCCTATTCATTTCCACTTTCAAACCACCATTCTATGAGTTTAGGCATCACAGACTCATGCAGTGTCATTTCCTTGGGATCTCCCAGCGCAGTATACTTCTTTTCTGTTGTCACGCTTACCTGTTTAGGAGACAGACAATTGTAATTTTCAGAGATTTGAGACGTAAACGGTTCGAACACTCTTATATGTAGGCCATTTAAAAGACATCTTGAATCTTTTCTTAATCTCTGTTGCAAAATGAAGTGTAGAGTGCTAACTTCAAAGTTCCCTTGAGATTGCGTTATTAACCTATTTCTCTTTGGTGATATGTTTAACTAAATATTAAGGAAGCATTTAACGCAACTTGACACTTCATTGCCTGTTTATAACTGTGCAAGGCGCTTTGATCAATCATCGAACAACCGTTAATATTCTATATACGGTGGCTTGCAGTTATAGTTTGGGCAGTTAATAGTTTGGACAGTTAACTAGTTATAGCTGTTCACAACTTTAAGACATGAATTATAACATGGTTACCACGTCTGCAGAATGTCACAAATACCCCTCATACGATTATTAGGGTCAGTGATTCACATAAAACCTGTCATCTTTGATAGAAATCACTTCTCAATGTGTCTCACATGAATATTATCGATGATGAAGACACCAAAATCAATGAGTCATTGTCAATAAGTGATAATCAATAAGCCACCGTAGTAACGATATATCCCGATGTATCTCAGTTAGTTTTGTGTCATATGATATGAAAAAAGCCACCTTTTTCTGGGTTCAGCCACTTACCACGCCGTATAGGACAATATCTGAAAGCCACCGGGCATTGACAATCTTAGTGCCCCACTTCTGAGCTTTGGTGTGCTTCAATCCTTCGCTTTTACGGGAAATGAGATGCGTGTTTTGCTGAAATAAGAGGAGAATTTAGAAAAATTACACTTTGCAAATTTAGAATTACAGAAGGGTAGATATTACGAATTTAAAATTACAGGAGGGTAGATATTTGATACTGGAAATCATGCAAGTTCAGTTCACTAAATATTGTGTACGTTATGTGTGAATATTATATCCGATAAACTTGATGTCGGATAAAAGTGAAAGAAGCGGTACATCAAAATTAATCGACAGCAGATAGTAGAAACCTACGTAGGGCGGCGAATTAGATTATCTTAAACTCAGAGGAAAATCAGAGAGTTAACAGTATTATGTATTTCACACTAAACCTGGCTAAGTTCCCCGGTGTACACAGCACCAATAACTCGGATCATATCCTTCACGTAGATCCGTTCCTTTCCCTCGTACCCAGTAACTGATATCTTCATCTTAGCACAGTCTGGTAGACCTGTAAAGAAGGGTGGGATGTTAGAATAAGGCTAGAATGCTGCCAAAAAGGGTTAGAGGGGGATATACAAGGGTTAAAAAGTTATAATTAGAGGGTTATTTGACCATTTAAAGGGTTAATTAACCAGTTTCGAACTGAGAAGGTATAAATTTTAGGGGTAATGAGCTTTGAAAAATGTACCTGTTTTGAACTGTGTTGGTATATGAAGAGGGTTATGGGGCACCATGTACTCCTTTGATATAACCACATCATTCAGCCAGTGAGCTGTAGTGACGCACTTCCCGTCCTCCAACGCTCGCTTGTAGATGTCACTCATTCTGAGAGGTGGGAATATGAGGTTCTTTTTCCTTAGGAATCTATAATACATAGACACTTGAGGAGGCAATTTAAGTTATTTATATCTATACACCACTGCAAAGAAGTGCTGTGGATCCGATTGTGTCTCAAAAAAGGTATGTGAGATGAATGAAGCCGAGTTATTGTAATTATGACGGCCCACTGATAATGCGTGGGTCATTCAATTGTACGCAGTGATCAAGTGCGTCTCATATCGTCATTACCTGCTCATACAGATCACGTGAGTAACAAACTCAGGATTGTAGAAATTAGCTACTTCACCACCGTGTTCCTCTATCACAATCTAAAGGAAAATATTTTACTCAAAAGTAGCAAAACCAATGATACAAATCATTTTCCTTTCAAAATTTGGTTCTCTGGAAGATGAACAATTTCGCGATCGAATAAACCCTGAACAAGATAAAACAATTTCTTGCGTTAAGCCATCACGATAAAACATTTCCTTGCGTTTACCTTCCACTTGTTCATGATGTCCTTGCTGTAGTACTCCGGGTAATCTATCAGCATGAGAGTACACCCCACCAAGGTTTGGTAGCGGGACACCTTTACTTCGGGGGCATCAGGGGGTGGCGTGGGGGCGGCTTTGATTGCCTGCAGATGGGAAGTGTTATTGTAATAATATCGTAGTTTTAGAAAGTTATCGTAAGTTCAAAACTCAAATCGTCTATTGTATGACATGCAAGCAACCATTTGACTCTGATTTAAATTCTAATTTCGGTTTTGAATTGAAATATATCTATCTCAATTTAAAACGCAAAAATTCAAAAATGAAATTGTAAATAAAAAAGAGAAGTATTGCCTGCATGTTATACAACAGCCTCATCAAAAGTTAACAACAACCAAAGCACCACAATGTATATAACACATATATCATTACATGATAATTGCTGCCCACACACACTAATGTAATAATGAGTAGTACTGCGCAGGCCTCAAAGCAGGGTCCCCAGGGAATTGACTGTCGTTGAAGTTGTAAAGAGTATAATAACTTCCATGTAGCAAGTGAAAGAACGATAATTGGTTTGTCAGGAAGATGAATCGAATAATTCCTGAGAGCGCGAGATCGGACCAGCATTGAATCATCAGACACATAAAACACATATCACACTCAGATTTTAAACAGTTCTAAGTAATAAAATGCGGGTTTTTGATCAAGGGGTAGACAATTGATTTCTTTAATTACTGTATCAGCAATTTCAACTTTTCATCATACATAATCTCCCATTTGATTACGTATTCAAAGTAGTGCTGAAAGCTCTTAGCTCATATCAATTAAATACAATCCTCATGATATACCTGGTTGGCCATGTTCTGCTGCTGCGCCGCTGCGGCTTGTTGCTGCGCCGCAGCTGCCTGTTGTTGCTGCTGGTACAGGGCAGAGTTGGGGAAGTTTGTGGGCGTTGTCCGGCCTGGTGGGAACCCTGGCCCGCCTCCAGGAGGCATTGGGGGACCGCCCGGGTACTGCTGGGAACCGGGGAAGTACCCACCACCTGGAGAGGTGTGGAATGAATTATACTTTTTTATCAGTTCAGAAATAAGAAAATGTCAGACTTTGAAAGTTTTTATAGGAAATTATGATGCGCAAATTTTACAGAGCGCAAACGAAGGGAATTCGGGGAACTTGTACTTCTTTATTAGTTTATTCGAATATATAAGCCGTGAGGAGCAGTAATTAAGGACCCATTCGTACCTTGTTTGTTCTGCTGCGCTGCCATCATCTGCTGCTGGTACATGTGGAGTTGACTTTATGGGAGGCTACAACTCATATAAAATGGCTGCTGGTGAAATTACCAGCTATCCAGTATGTCTAACATATTCCAGCATATATACCATGTCGTCATCGGTAGGGCGAGGCAATGTACATTTTACACAGTTTCATGAATTTGTAGGAGTTATTAATTTCTACACAATATATTATACCCTCTACTTCCTTCTGTTGTACTCAGTAGGTCAGATGAGTCATGGTATAATAAACAGACGTTGGATAATATGCTTGCGCGGTGTAGTGAGGTCAGGGATAAAAATAGGTAAATACAGCTGCAAATCTGAATTTTAAACATAATATAATTGTTATATTGTTTGATAAGTGAAAGATAATCGTGTGTAGCAAAGTAGGTTGTTTTGTGGAAGTTAATTTCTCGTACACCTGTCCCCAATTCAAGAATACCAAAGGATAAACTAACACCTGTTCACTGTTCAGAGTTCACAAACCATGGTGACCGAAATTGAAGCGGCAGGGGTTTGAAGTTTTACCAAAATGTAGAGAAAAAAATATCCTTGTGTATGCCTGATTACAATCGACTAGGAAAAATTGATATCGTAGTTTCTGGGGTATGTTTTATGACATAAAATGGTGTAAATCTGATAATTTGAGGTTTTCATGCACTTACCGCTTGCTGGTACTGCATGTACTGAGCTTGAGCTGAAGATCCCATCATGTACGGTGCTTGCTGTTGCAAACCAAATCTGAGAGAAAAACTTAATTATGATAAGAACAGAACCCGAGAAACGAAAAAACCAAAGTTGTGGTAGATACATTCGACTTCAATGATACAAGTGTAACCTTAAGAATAAAAACAATCTTCCATTCGCTCAGGACGTTAAAATCAAGTTTTCCCACAATCAGACTTTTCCACGAGCAATTCCCACAATCCCACCTGTCCGGGGAGACAGTGTTGGGGGTGTGAGGGGAGGGAGTGGGAGGGAGGGGCGAGGGAGTGTGAGCGTACGGAACTCCAGGCTGTCCGATCATCTGAATTGAGGTGCGATTACTGTAGTGGAATTATAACTCAACTCGAAGACAATATCTTCAAGGTAAAGGATCTACATAAAACAATGTTTTTGATACTTTCTTTTTCTTGAATAGTCACAGACTGTTTTGATTTTGCTAGGCGCATTGGAATTTACAATGAGAGGTTTTGCGTTTTGATTGGAAGTATAGTCGTGGGAGTCCTCCGTTGCAAAAAAAGTACACCAAAAATATGAAATAGTGGACTACTGTAGTTTTAAGATGAATATAATTTAATAACAATATTAATATAAAGTTATATGTGACACATAATTCAATTAATTAGGTGAAAATGCTACCCTGGCACACTTACGTATTGAATTCATAATATAAATCTATTAATATTATTGTTGTGATCATCTGCTCCAATGATTTGCGACTAAAATAACTCAAAACAAAAGTCATTAGTTTACTCTATAGTTGATCCTTGTTTTGAGTATGAGCCAGAACTTCTGAAGACTTAGGATTTTATGATATTTCTATCCTAATTGGATAATTGAATATTGATAGTCGAACGATTAGGCAGTCACAGGAAAAAATGTTGTTAACAGTTAATTTATTATCTAACTGTACACAGTTCCTTAATCTGATACTCCACAGAAATAAACAAGAAGCAGCTTGGATTTCAAAGGGAACTCGGTCCCATATAAATGCATTGTCAAGGCATAGATAGGGCATAATGGCCCAACGTATTATGCCCATTGGACCAAGTAACCAATTCATTCCAACTCACCACTGGAGTCATGGGGAACATGTTATTTGCTTCTTTCTTCTTCTTGGTTTGTTTCTTCGGGGGTCTCTTCCTAACCTTCTCCTCCTCCTTGTCCGGAGACGTCAGGTTTGGAGATCTGGGAAACAGAAAAAATATTAAGAGTTAAAGTAATTCGGAAGAACGGGGAAATTTGAAATTTTTATATTCTGAAGACAGCGATTTTTGCGTTTTATCGATCAGATAAAAGATGCTGTTATCTGTCTTGTTTAGACTTATTGCTGTGACCTAATTAGTCGAGAGACTATAAACGCTGTTACCTGAATGGTTAAGAAACTCAAAACGCTGTTACCTGATTGGCTGAGCGATGAGTGGGGAGGGAGGAACGAGGGGGTTGATGCGAGGGGAGGGGTAACAGATGAGGGGGTTGTGCTCATCACTGGACGAGGAGGAGTCAGACCAGGGATGTGCTGAAATAGTGAAATATTTTAACTGATATTTCTCAACTCAGACCATGAAGTCTGGAGAAACTGGAAAGCAAGAATTTATTGTCCATGGTTAATTCTGATTGAATTATGAGCTTTTTTCTCTCTCCAAAGTGGGCTATGCAGTGTGCGCAAACAAATTTTGAATTTTCTTTGGTTGGTACACGCAACACAGTAACTGATATCCGTGTAACAACGGATTTGAAGTATACCCGGTAACTGCATTACAAAACTAGGAAGTAAAAGGTAAAAAGGATGTAAGAAATGAAATTAACAAAACAAACAATTTAGCCTGCCTAATGTGGTTGATAGTACGTGTAAAATGTGTAGGTAAGATCGATTCAAAGAAAATCTAATTTTAGAAAATCTAATTTTAGAAAATGCATTTAGAAATTAGAAATTCTTGGAGGGTACACTCGTTATTGAATTCCCTATGGGAAATCCAAATTAAACTTTCGATCTAACGATTTATGATTCCGTTTACATTAGATTTGTGTTAGATTTTATAACAATTTTTGTATTTCATTTTTCGTGATGCGCCAAAACCCGGGTTAAATAAAGCGAAAATCTTATCTTATCTTATCTTACTATATATAATGCGTGTTGTTAATATTTATATATTTATTTATTTATTTATTTATTTATGGCTGGCGATTCGTTTTCAAGAAGGCAACGAAATTCTTTTTTCATCGTGTTGCAAAAACTTTATAATGAATCAGAAAAATTATACGACATTTTTCGGCCACCCTGAGGGAAATGGGGGCCACGCCTTTTTTTCGCAAAAATTAAACTTTCGAATTTTTTCAAAATTCCTTCGCCATTGAGTTGTTTATGATGAATAGAAATTTTGAGAATTTTGTCCGAATTATTGGGTCACCCTGAGGGGCGTGGGGGGCCACGCCCTTTTTTTCGCAAAAATTAAACTTTCGATTTTTTTCAAAATTCCTTCGCCATCGAGTTGCTTATGATGAATAAAAGTTTTGAGAATTTTGTCCGAATTATTGGGTCACCCTGAGGAGCGTGGGAGGCCACGCCCTTTTTTTTCGCAAAAATCAAAGTTTTGAATTTTTTCAAAATTCCTTTGCTATGGAGTTGCTTATGATGAGTGAAGGTTTTGAGAATATTGTCGGCAATATTGGGTTACCGTTGGGGGCGTGGGAAGCATTTTTTCGCAGAAATTAAAGTTTCGAATTTCCCCTCCAAACTCGCACGGTCAAATCACTGTCAAAGGGAAATGTGGCCGTTAGCTCATGCGGCTGCCATCATTCGCCGTCCGTAGGACGGGAACCGACTAGTATTTTTAATGCATTTATAAATGGCAAGTCTAAGCGTGTATAGAAAGTAAATTCCAACATTACTGAAATCGTCAAGGGCTACGTACAGGGTTCGCTGTGAACCTTTTGGTAATTATGTTGCAATGAATTGACTACTATTGGCCTCTTGTTGTAATATCATCGATCTTTGGAGCAATGCTGCCGAAATTTGGGCGAATTAACATTTCACTCACCAGTGTGTAAGACACAGTAGAGAGTACAGTTCCTGCCTCAATGCTATCTCGCAACCACTCGAATACCACAACAGGAATGTTGTTAGCTACCGCTGCCTTGTATTTTACCATGCTCTGAAGGGATTATTTATATGTAACGAAACAGGGATTAAACGTTTGAACTGGGATAGGGCAAACATTGAACAGGGATTGAAAGGAATGCGCTCTGGGATTAACTGCACGGGATCCAGGGGTTAAAAAATGAACAGCCTAACCGTGATTACCCTGATTAATATTCTCGTAACTTCACTTCATCGATCGGATTTGACAGCAGTAAAAATAATGTAAATTTGAGCCGAGACCAAAATTTCACTTTATCAGGAATGTTTTGTTCCGAGAAAGAATGAAATAGGGGTTAAACCTGTGTGGGTCCCACTATAAGATAAGTGGTGGCTGAGGAGAGAGTTCGAGCTAATACCCCACCGTTCCAGTGTATCATACTCCACACTGCGTAGTAGTCATCACCCTTGATACCTGAGAAGAGGTGACGAGAGGTGAGGGATGCCGGGTGAGGATATAAGGGGGTGAGGGGTCGTCAGTTGAGCTGAGAAGTGTCAGAAAGGACAGAATAGAGTAAGAAATAAGTTTATTACAATCCAGTATTCCAGTGGTTGCCTCAACTGTATGTCACGTCTATACTACTCACCTGATGTTGTGAAGGTGAAGCCATCAAACAGGCCCGCAGGGAACACAGTAAAGGGCTGGGTGGGAAGGAGGTAACCAAGCTGGTGGGATAGCTTCACCTGAGGGAGAACAGTAACGCGTTAATGGGAAGAGTCACGCGTTATGGGGGTATAGTCATGCGTTACGCCTTATAGGGAAAGAGATTATTCGCAAAAATAATCATTTGTACAAACCGTACGTCCGTACGGACTACGGCCCTATACTCAGTACAAAACTGTAATTTGTACATGTATTGCGCATTAAACCGCTTAAGACTAAGATCATGGCCTACGGAGCGGAAAACAAGGTAGATTGCATGATCCCATATGAATACTAAATACTATCATTACCGAATACCGCATGACAAAACATATAGATAACGTTCTACAACATCAGTTCATCATTCTAAATCATGACAATGACATCATTCGGAAAGCCTATCATTCGACAGCGGTCTGAATACATGGATTACATAAGCCTGCCATCTGATGATCCAATATTCTAGTAAAGTAGTAAACAGTACTAAAATATATACATACTAAGTATAAGAACTTCAGTTACTAATGCCGTGCTTAATACTTAAGCAACATCCTACAGGGCTTATAGGTATACGTTTAAATAGTTTTCATATATCAAATCATTTATTCCAATATAAATACACGGCAACAAGTGGACTTTATGATAATGATGAAGGACCGTTTAGACAGTTAAATTTGAACTGGACATCAAATGTAGACAATGTAGACGATTTTAAGAGGTCACACAAAAATACAGATTTATAGACAATGAAAATTTAAGTACTTCAACTTTTGACTTGTAGATTTTGGTAAACATCATTACAATCAACGGCAACGCGCACTGCCCACGCAGAAAACGTGAGTTTGTCCACACTTACCCAGGTGGATCGACAGTGAGTTTGTCCACACTTACCCAAGTGGATTTGACAGTGAGTTTATCCACACTTACCCAAGTGGATTTGACAGTGAGTTTGTCCACGCATTCTTCTCTTTCAGGAAAGGTGGAAGTCTCGGTGATAACATGGGTAACAAGGTCAGAGATGTAGAACTCCTTCTTGGCACCGCCCTCTTTTAGCAGGGTTTTTACCTGAGTGGGAGATAAATTATCAAGTCCTTACTCTTTAGGGGCGGGGCCAAGTCCAATTTTGTCCAATTATGTCCAATTTTGTCCAATGGTTTTTTGTCCAATTCTCAAAAATGAGGTTAACTTTGGACAAAATTGGACAAAATTGGACATTTTTTTGCTTGCTTCCAACTGTTAAGCAGCTTAACAGTTGGAAGCAAAAAAATGTCCAACTTAAGCTGTATAGCTTTGGATGAGTTCATCAATTATAATTCCATAGTTAAATATGCAATCCAAAAATCCCTCTATTGAGTGTCAATATCATATATGACTATAGCCATGGTATCTTACTGTAGCCTATTCTCCTTCGGAAATTAACTCCTCATGATATAGCCTATATACTTGTATAGTGGAAGAACATCGACAGGCAAAAAGTGGAAATGGAAGTAAAAATGAAAGTGGAAACAAAATAATGCTTGATTCCGTGATTGCTTTGTTACTGTCTATTAGTACAGAGCTCATTACTCCGTTCTTCCGTTGGATGGGCTTTATTATAAGTGATTAGCACGGCATTCTGAACCAATACTCTTTCATAATCTTTCCATCACAGAGGACCATGACCTCTCTTGGGCCTCTACAGAGAATAATCGTCGAATTACTGTTGTTGAAAACCCACGGTGGGGTACCCATAAGGGTTTTGAAACAAAATATAATCAGTACAATATAAATTCAATTAAAAAACCACAAATACTCGAGGATGCCAATAAAGGCATGTGTCCATAGCATATTGTGGCCTGATTGCCACTGTTGAAAACCGCATGCACACTAAACAACACATAACATCAATTTAAGCGCAAAATATTATCACGCTCATCGTCCAAGCATTGCACCAGGCTGAGTACTCGAGCAGTGTTAACTGCGACTTCGTCCTATGATCGCCGCGCATTGATCTGCTGCACGGCAGCAACAAACTGCTGAGTTGTTAAACTCCGAGGAGCTGACGCATCACTCTGTGATCTTGGCTGAGACTTAGGGGCGGGAAACAGGACAGTCTGAGATGGTGGCACTGCCTGAGTTGACGAGGGTGTCTGGACTGGTGTCGCTGTCCGAGAGTTTGTCGAGGTAGTACTAGTAGTTGTCGAAGATGACGGCACATTCTGAGAGTTGGAGACGACCTCTCTGTCTCTGCTACATACTGTTCCATTGCGTATGAAGTGGTACTTCCCGGGCTCGCTACTGATCTTCTCCTTCATTTGTGACACCAGAACCTTTCTCTTTTCTCGTTCTTCCGGGCTCCTATCAGGAGAGACGTACACACTACTGTAACGAGATTGTCGCAGATTCCTCGCATTTCGTAGCACTTCGGCTGCTGCATCATGACTAGTGAACACCACTTTCACAGGGCGCACAACACCGGGCCTTGCATCTCCAATACGGAAACAGTCCGTCAGAAACAGCTGCCCCGATGTGCAGCAAAGCTTGATGACATTGTTCACCTTCTCTCGCACTGATTCAGTTTCCCCTTCCTCCAGTCCGAACAATACCAAAGCCTTTTTCCTGTCATCGTCCTTCACCACACACTTCACGACAGCTTTAACCTCCTTTGTCGTGATCCTCGCCTCGTTCCCCTCTTTGACGACATCGCTGAAGCTTCTGAACTCGTTCTTCACGGTGCTCTGAACCGCCTCCACCTGTTCCGTTTTACTCTTCAGTAGGTCATCTTGAAGTTTCAGTAACTGTTTCTGGCTCTCGATCTGATCCTGTTGTAACTTTTCCACAGATACGGCCGCAGCCCGCAATATCCCCTTGCATCCTTGCAGAACGCCCACGGTTGACAGCACAAGATTCGAGAGGGCTGCCTTGTCCAACTTCATTACTGTCGCCTTCGAAACTTCTCCCCACTTAGCACCGAACACACCACCAAACACAGAGTCCACATCTTTTTCCACTCCGTACAGCCTTTCCAGAGAGAATTCCATCTTGTATACACTGTGTACAAAGCCGTGTACACAAGGCTTAGTTGAGTGCGAGTAAAAAGTTGCAAATTTACTGATAAGAGAGCTGCTTATTTTAACACGCACAAGAAAACTGATAACTACAAGTAGGAACCATCCAAATCAAGCCGTAACAATCAGAAACCACCCCGAACCAATCCAAAAACCTCCCCGTGGCCGAAACAAACCATAACATGCAAATCAACCCGATTTGCATGTTATCTCGGGTTGATTCGCTTGTTTTGGCTCGTTTCGGATTATTTCGGCTACATTTGGGGCAGTTTTTGGGTTGGTTCGGGGTGGTTTGTTTCGCTCGTTTCGGCTTGATTCGGCTTGACTCGACCAGTTCCTGTTTGTAGGCTCAACAGCTCAACGACAGAATCATATGAATCACCGAAAACGACACATCAGTGAAATTTCAACCTGGCTTCAGTGATACGTCAAGTTCAAACTGGTAATTGGTATCACTGGACACTGATACGTCTAACTTCAGTATTGTGTCATTGACACCAAATGATCGGTTACCTTTTTTCAATAAATCCGGTGACGGTTAGACGGTTAGGGTTGGACAAAAAGGGCCAGTTAAACCATTTTTCGGTTACGGTTCGGTTAACCTTCCGTTTGTCCTAATCAGTCAATTAAAAACATTCGGTTACGGTTTCGGTTACAGTTGGCAAAGAAATCCAGTCAACCAGTATTTCGGTTACAGTTTGGTTAACCAGTTACCAGCAGTTTCCTAGTCAGTGATACATCTAACCTCAGACTGGTGTTGGTGATACGTCAGACTGGTGTCAGCAATATGTCATACTGGAGACAGCGATACGTCAGACTGGTGTTAGTTATAAGTCAGACTGGTGTCGGTGGCACGTCAAATTGGTGTCAGTGATACAACAGACTGGGATCAGTGATACGTCAAATTGGTGTCGGTGATACGTCTAACTTCAGACTTTCAGACTGGTATCATTGACAGGTCTTATTTCAGACTGGTTTAAGTGATACGTCTAACTTCAGACTGGTATCATTAAAGCATTGACACGTCTTACTTCAGACTGGTTTCAGTGATACGTCTAACTTCAAATTGGTGACAGTGATACGTCTAACTTAGACTGGTGTCGATGATACGTCTTACTGGAATCAGTGGTATGTCAGACTGGTGTCAATGATGCGTTAGACTGCTGCTAGTGATAAAACAGACTGGTGTCAGTGATACGCAGACTGGTGTCAGCGATACATCAGACCGGTGTCAGTGATACTCCGGATTGGTGTCAGCGATACATCAGACCGGTGTCAGTGATACTCCGAACTGGTGTCAGCGATACATCAGACCGGTGCCAGTGATACTCAGGACTGGTGTCAGTGATACATCAGACCGGTGTCAGTGATACTCCGGGCTGGTGTCAGCGATACATCAGACCGGTGTCAGTGATACTCCGGACTGGTGTCAGCGATACATCAGACCGGTGTCAGTGATACTCCGGACTGGTGTCAGCGATACATCAGACCGGTGTCAGTGATATTCCGGACTAGTGTCAGCGATACATCAGACCGGTGTCAGTGATACTCCAGACTGGTGTCAGCGATACATCAGACCGGTGTCAGTGATATTCCCGACTGGTGTCAGCGATACATCAGACCGGTGTCAGTGATACTCCGGATTGGTGTCAGCGATACATCATACCGGTGTCAGTGATACTCCAAACTGGTGTCAGCGATACATCAGACCGGTGTCAATGGTACTCCGGACTGGTGTCAGTGATACATCAGACCGGTGTCAGTGATACTCCGGACTGGTGTCAGCGATACATCAGACTGGTGTCAGTGATACTTCGGACTGGTGTCAGCGATACATCAGACCGGTGTCAGTGATACTCCGGACTGGTGTCAGTGATACATCAGACCGGTGTCAGTGATACTCCGGGCTGGTGTCAGCGATACATCAGACCGGTGTCAGTGATACTCCGGGCTGGTGTCAGCGATACATCAGACCGGTGTCAGTGATACTCCGGACTGGTGTCAGCGATACATCAGACCGGTGTCAGTGATATTCCGGACTGGTGTCAGCGATACATCAGAGCGGTGTCAGTGATACTTCGGACTGGTGTCAGCGATACATCAGAGCGGTGTCAGTGATACTTCGGACTGGTGTCAGCGATACATCAGAGCGGTGTCAGTGATACTCCGGTGTCGTTGATACTTTGATACATCACTCACCATGCTGCAATTTAATGTAATCCAGCATCAGCAATCATTTCCATTTCCATTTCCATTCTATCTTTCCATTATTCTAGTTTTTGCCAGTTGGCGTTCCTCCAGTGTGCCCAAATACATTTCCGTTCTGTCCCTAAAATCTGACAAGAGTCCAGTCCAGCCTTCATTGTGATATTGAACTAGAGTAAAATTTCATTTGTGGACTTTGTGAAATTCAAAACACCGAAAGTGAGTGAAATTTAGTCTCCGGAATTTTTCATAGGAATATGTCCAATTTTGTCTAATTTTGTCCAATTTTGTCCAACGATTTTTTGTCCAATTCCTAAAAATCAGGTTAACCTTGGACATAATTGGACAAAATTGGACTTGGCCCCGCCCCTCTTTATCTTTGTGAGATGTGAGAGATAAATAAAGAAATAAGAGAATAATTTTTGGGAATAGGGGATAAAATATTGGGAAATTCATGACATTAGAGCCAAAAGAACAGGTTTATACGCCGCGTACGAGAAATAGGCGGATCAAGTTCATCAACTCACTACCACATATGACATCAAACAACAGGGTGAAATATGATTGAAATGGTGGTTCGATTTGTGGTCACGTTGAAAAATCACATATTATGAAGTCATGCTTGTCGGTCTGAGAGTATTTGAACTTTTGAAGTAGAAAACTTTAAATTCAAAATTTCGCGCCTGTCACAACGCTTTCTCGCACATGATTACAAAGGAAATGGCATTTTTTAAACTATATCTTCGTCAAATCAATCACCATAGAAAACGGTGATTATAAACGTATTGACACATCAAAACTTGTGAAAATAACTTCAATTCTAGGCCAAGAAGGATAACTATTTTATTGGTTGATCGATGACAAAAATAATCATGAAATAATATGAAAAAAACATCTGGTTATTAGCCCTACCTCATCTGACACATCAGCAGTAACGAAGTATTTGATGTTAGCGAATATCTGGGGGTTATGGGGTGGCTGCTGAGGCTGAGGAGGCTGATCAGGGACTGAGGATGATGTCATGATGACGTCAGAAAGGGTAGGTCACAAGTGAGTCCGGAGGGTTATAGGTGTGAAGGTTAGGGGATGTCTTCTAGGAGAGCAGTGTCATTATATCCAGGGAGGAGTTGCCATCTAAAGCAATGACATGGCTCAAATGGGGATGGTGTTTTTATTGATAGAGAAACCTTTTGCATAAAGGTTAAGTTGAAATGTTAGGTTCAACAAGATTCAAAATAATCAAGTCCTAAAATTTCTATCAAATATGATGAGGTATCAAAACCAATTTCATTAATCCAAATTCTAAACCTACGACAATTTGATGAAATGAAATAAAGAAATAAGACCCCACATCACAATCATAATAATAGCTTATCAAATCAACTGTAACACAATGAAAACATTGATTTGATTAAAAATATAATCAAAGTGGATAAAAAGATTAAAATAAGTTACTACGTTCAAGTTATATGAAATTCAAATTCAAATATATCCCGACTCCCATAAAAATGTAAAAGAATAGCGAGATCACTGCGGATCAAATTTACAGCCCACATAACAGCCTTGAGCAACAGCAAATTCCAGCAAGGCATTCCAGTGCTCATCATACTTCAAAACATCAGGATTACCCACAACAATAAGCATAGCCTGGGCCCGAGTTATGGCCACATTGAATCTCTTGGGGTTCTGGAGAAAGCCCAGAAGTTTGCTTTTTTCAGATGAAATGGAATTGTTACTCCGAACAGTCGTGATAATGATAATTGGCCGTTCTTGACCCTGGAAGTCCTCAACAGATGCTATTTTCAAGTCACGGGAATCAACATCTTTGATACTTTCAAGCATCATTTTCGTTTTTTCGACTTGTTTTCTGTACGGAGTGATGACACCGATATCGGACGATTTAAATCCGCCTTTTAGGAACATTTTAATATAAGTTAAAACTTGCACGATTTCAGTAGGATTATAGGTAGAAGGGTTGTTGTATTCCTTCATTTCCTCTCCAACAAGCCCATGAAAAATGAGTGGAACACTCGGATTTGGCAAAGATATGTTGGGATTATCAGTAACTATATTGACCAGGGATTTAGGTGCACATTCAATCAGTTCATTCTCATAAAAGAGTAGCGATGGAACGATCAACAAGTCGGGATGAGAGCGATAATTTCGTAACAATTTCGTCAGCAGAACAGGATCATAATAATTATTATCAACAAACTGCTCTTTTCGTTCGTAAATATCCATGTCCATCAACCGTTCGAGAAAGGACACCTGAAGTCCCAACAGTTCACACTGAGGGTTCCTGATTACAGGTCCAAGTTGGTATGGATCACCAGCCAGGACAGCTTGTGTTCCTGGACCAGTGGAAAGAGCGATGGGTAAGATGACTTCTGGTTCAATAGCTTGTCCTGCCTCATCAACAAAGACATGAGTGAAGTGCGTTGTTCTTAGGGCTAACTTGTAAATGTTCCCTGCAGACACGCATGTGGCTATGATAATCCGTTTCAAAGCAGCTTCCTTCACTTCATCAGCACACATTGAAATCCGCTGTAAATCTTCTGGCAGGTTGCCAGTGAAACGAGTCAGTGAGTTGAGTCTCACCATATCGAGAGTCTCAGAATGCTGCAGAAGTCGTTGTGCTATCAGGTCACATGCACTGTTACTCGGTGCAGCAACAAGGATCCTACTGTCCTGCTGAAGGTGGTAAAGCTGTAGAATTGTCTCTACGATAGTCACGGTTTTACCCGTCCCAGGGGGACCGAACAGTAAGTAGGGTAGAGGACGGGCTTTTGCCTCGATGATATGACGCACTGCACTGACTTGCTCAGGGTTGAGGGATTTGTTGAAAAGGTTCAAAGTGTGTAGGTTGAAGTGAGGGGGTTTAACGGTTACTGTGGTTGGGAACAAAATATCGAGACCTTGCTTCAGTATATAATCTATAGCCAAGTGACAACGCACGAAAGATGTCCTTGAATGAACAAAGTAGATGTTAACATTTTCAGCACCATAGCTATTGTGATATGAATCATCGAAGCCCAGAAAAATTTCTTCTGCAGTCTCATCAACTTTGTGAATGTAACCTTGGTATCTTATTGTGGTATCAGGATGTTCTAAAATCACAGTGTTTCCGATCAAAAGAGAAAGTTTTGACTCAACCAAAGCAGGAACTTTGAGGACCAAAAACCTGCCTCGTTTCATGAGACTCGTTTTATAAATTGAAAAGTCACTCATTTCTTCCTCAACAAATTTCTCCTCGATATACAGCAACTTGTGCATGATAACTTTGTAATTACTGAGCGTGAGTTCAGAAGCAAGATTTGGATCATCGGGCGAAGATGTTATGTCCTCGGGAACGGCATAGGATGGGAAATGATTCGGATAGAAACGAGGGTTTTTCCGTTCGGGCTTTAGCCCCGGGATAACAACGGAACCCTCCAAAAACGGCTGATCAGTCCTGGCTCTCAGACATTCTTTACTCCTCGGAGGAATAACATTGACATGTAACCTTCGACAGATATGGAAGAACTTGTCATTGACAGAAAATCTGAAAGTTAAGTTTGTCGTATGCTGTCCAATATCGGCGTTAGTGAACCTAAGACAGAGGTTTTCTGATACCTGTGGTTGAATAGAGTGAGGCAACATTGGCGAGTCACAATTGATGATACTTGAATCAGAAACAGAGACACTCCACAGCTGTACAACAAGGCTCGTTGACATGTTTTTCATGAAAAACGCAACGGTGGTCGTTTCCCCAGGGTTGAAATGTCCTATTCTGAGTGCATGAGGAAAACACGAAACCAAGTCCCCCTCATCACCCCTCTCACACTCCCGAGCAACCCTACTGAGACAAAACTTGGGTAGTCTATACAGCGACAACGGGGCATTGAAGTTATAAACCGTGGAGCTGGATGGAGTTATTTCTACTGCTCGCCACACATATTCCTTGAAGGAACATTCCACAGCGAATCCACAGACAATGTCATTGGGCTGTGGCTTGTACCCATTAGGGCAGATGTTTCTCATGAAATAGGTGGATTCTTCCAGGGTACAAATCGATGGGGTCACTCTCAGGACATACGAAGTGAATCTCCGTTTTCTGATGTGAGTGACTTCTGTTCCGATTATAATACCGTTGATATCCTCGAACTTGACACTCAGCAAGTCCCCAAAACACGGTGTTGGGTTACACGATGCTATCTTAAACGGAATATCGTTAACGTACCCCAAATCACCTTCTATCCGAGCTAAACACCCTGAAATCTGACACCGTTCCAGGATTACATCACTGACCACTTCCACGTGTGTGGCATGGTACACGTCATCTCCATGGAGTTTCTTGAGTCCTCTCACTTTGGATCCCAGGGTCGGTAGCTCTCCTTTCACCACGCTGTAGTCAAAGTAGATGTCTTCATCAACGATACCGTAGGTGGAGAAGGAACTGGTGATCACTCCTTCGAATTCAGTCATTTTGAGGGGATCTTATTCAGTGAAGGGGGGACTTGATTGAATTGATAGGGTCACAAAAATGAACTACAAGCTCTATCAGTCTATCATGATATCACAACGTCACAATCAGTTCATTTCATCGTATTGCCACGCAACTCTAGAAACGATTAATTATAGTTGAAAAAAGAGAGATTTTGGAGATACTGGAACGCTAGAGTAGGTGTAGATTCAATCAGCTGCACTTTTAAATTCTGAAGTCAGCCTGAATAAATAGCATGCACCTGGGCAAAGAACTATTAAAAACTCAATTTGATTGATGGTACAATACTTACAATACAAAATAGAAATCGCAATTTGGGAGTCTGAGAGACGTAAATTGAATCTAAGTATCATGGCTAATTTCACATATTATGTCGCAATAGTTGGGACTGTACGGAACCCCTTCACAAAACTTACTGTTTCAAACAATAAAGCTGTCATCAGTGTATTATCCTCTAGTGAGCATGACAACAAGTGTCAACAGAGACGTATTCATCAGAAAAACTGTGCCTATAATCCGAGCAGCTATTGTGTCAATTGTTGGTATATACAAAGTGTGTTTCTCAACACAACCCCAGACTATATATTGCCAATTTAGTCTCCAGAGGTGCTTCGACATAATGTCACATTATATGCTGACACAGTGTAAGTACTAAGTGAGCATTATATGACAAGTCTAGAAATGAAGGCCTGCATAATATGCAATATGAGACATGTGTCGTATTGTCGTAGCATATTATGTAATGATTAAACCACCAAACCACCAAATCACCAATTTGTCAAGCGAGTCGTCAACACTAAACTGTCAACTAGATTGCGAAATAAACCATAAAATCTACTATGTCTGAACATCTAAATCATCGAAACCTTAACCAAGAGCTCCAACCATTTAATTCGTAATATCATTTGATGTAACACAATCCCTTAAGTTTAACCCACTGTGCTGATTAAAGTTTCGATTCCTTTCATTCATTAGTGAACTATAAAATAATAGTTAGTTGATTCATTTTAACAGCAAATGCAGCAATCAATAGGATCCATAACACATATTAACAATGAACATGCCTATAAAAACTAAGAGTTATATGTTTATATGCATGGAAGTGGTAGAAGGTATTGCAATTTCTTTGAAAACTGTGCCTGTAAAAGTGTAAGCCACTGGTGGAATCACTGCATCAATTAATACAATTCATGCAATACCTACGTACAACGGTACAACGGACAAAAGGACCTCAGAGTAGCCCGTATGTTGTGAAACTTTCATTTTCCGATATTTCATCAATTGAAATTTCCATATTAAATATACACTTACATTTCGACTACACATCAAATACAATGAATGTGATTGTATATTGCTCCAGGCTACTAGTACTGATCCTCCATTATTGTGTACACACACAGTACACAATAAATCATACATACTTATCATCTAGTATTGTTATGTACACACGCAACACACTAAGACAGTGTACAATAAATTGTTGATGTAATCTAATTCCCTCCGGACAATGTTCCAGTACACCTGACCATTGACCAAAACACACATCTTAAATCGCAGAGGATAAACCGAGAGTTACGTCATTATCATGATCTTAAATGGCGATTTTATGACGAAATGCCGTTCATTTTTCCGTAGGATCTGTTCCACAATTCATTTCTCGAGGTTTAGTGTGACTTGTCCAATGTCCGAATTCAATAAAGTGCTGCACACTCCGATGGACTCTAGTGACAGGAATCAAGACTTTATGCACTTCAACGTCATCAGTGAACCACATCAAAATGTGACAATGACGTCATCAATTATAACTTCTGACTCTGACAATGACGTCACTCAATTCCCTGTTATATGCCTGTCCTCTTCCAGTGCTCTTGACGCTAGTAGTAAAGTGGTACTATACGCTTCTTGATTTTATTCTATGTTGGGTACGGTGCTATTTTTAACAAAAAACTGGTCTTTTCCCCGTTTTTCCAATTATAATTGTTGAATACGACACTGGAGCATTGATCTGAATTGCCGGATAGTCAGATACCTAGACTAAAAGAATAGAATATATTATCCACGAAACCCATAACAAATACAGCATAATTATACACAGCTCACTATCAACTTGTACAGCGAGAAAAACAAGCGGTTTTCACGTCACTGATTGACAATCGACAAACCATCACAATGACGTCACATATTCATTTGCAAATTACTATTCTCAATATATAAGCGTCGTTCTGTCTGGAGTACATTATTCCCATGTATAAATAATCAGCAAACCACATAGGAAAGCACCCCCAATTAACTACACGTATGGGTTTGAAGCTCTGAGATTATGTATACCAAAGCACCACTATGGCGACTGTAATTTGGTTAGAATTAAGAATAAAATATTGAATATATGTGGGGTAGATTGACGTCATTATCATGAGATAACAAGGTAAATTGATGATGTGGAGAGTCGCTTATTTGTGAGAGAATATATTATGCATTCTAGGAGAAATATATAATATTTACATTTCAAATAATTTTATGAGTTAGTTAAAAGAATGAAGCATATTATATTGAAGAAGAAGATATTCTAGCTTATTACTGTAGACGAATAAATCGTTTATACGGTCTAGAGATCGTTAATTCAGAGTACAGAGTATAAAATTCATTTTTATCACCCGTTCTTGCATACGCCATGTTCAGGTTTCCTCTTAAAATGATACAGTCTGGCCTGCAGCGACTAATAAACCAGGAATTTCATAGCATAATTTCTGCATCATATTTTGTATCATGTTTTGTATTTTTGTATTCTAACTTTCGACAGGAAGAACTCCGAAAAGTAAGAGGGCAAAATACAAGGTAACAAGTGCTCATTGCTCAAACACCAAATTAACCATTTTCTGCGATCTGTGTGCTTAATTTCCTGCTCACTTAATTACCATTTTCCTGTTCTAAAGCACAAATATAATTTTACTTTGAAATATACATATTATTTCGACTCTCAACATCCTCTCCAAGTGACTGGTGACCGGATCTAACAGGTCACGTCTCATGATAATGACGCCACTAGGTTATTTACCTGGAGTAGCAAAGTCACATGATTTTTGAAATTTCTTGAATCGTTTTAACTTCTACCCCTTGTTTCAGCTAATGACGTTACACAATACACACTATCATCCTAAATGAACATACCTAGAAATAGAGTCAGGATAGAACATGCGCCGGGAGCTCTAGACGGGATGAAATACTGGGGTACTAAAATAATATTATTATATTATATTGAATATTTAGATAATGCACAGGGGATTAGTCAGCAATACAATATTATTAGATTAATATTTTACGGCGAATAGTACTTATTTATAATCTGAATAATATGATCTGATTGATGCTCACGAGATTTGCTTCAGCATTTAATTCCATACTCATGACACAATACTTCATTGTCAAAAGGCGTGTATATTGCAATTTGCATCAATCATACAGGAAGGTGCTCAGAAAAGCCTGTAACAAGAAGGTGTTCAGAAAAGCCTGTAACAGTATGGGACCCTGCAGTTCCATTCCCTTGTTTTCCTAGGTGTTTAGCACGGACCTCCACTGCATTAGCCTTTTAAAATTAGAGGATTAAACCAATAAACGTGCACCCGTACAAATTCAATTATCCGTGTAATTTATAAACGTTTACGTGTGAGCTGTCAATAAACTGGATTTCTCTGGAGTTAATCTAACTGCAGTGGTATACTGGTTTAAACTGACTGGGTAGGTTTATAATTCATGGGTATATTGTAGATTCACAAATTAAACGCACAAGCTTTTCTAGCAAATACTATACAGAAATGGCCTGACTCAAAAATGACTTTTTTAATTTTTTGTCCTTATCTCATAATAATTTCTACCCCCACAAAAAACTGTGAAATTTTAAATCGGTTTCTACCAAAACTTTATTTTTCGACTTGGGCAGTTTCTACAAATTCAGGTGACACTATAATATGGTAGAATGGTAGACAAAAGTTTTACTACAACTTGCAGAATTTTGTATTACAAAGATTGAAGTATCTACGAAAGCCCTGAGGAGATAAATTGCCAAATTAATTATTTTGGAGCAGTGAAACAACGTGTTTTTGTGATTTGTCAACTCTGGTGGTCTATATAGTATATAATGATATGTTTCCATATAAAAATGATAAGACATCAACATACATCAAAAAGCCATCAAATCTACAGAAATATATAATAATAATAGTATAGCTCTCTTATTTTTCAAACATGTTCTAAAAACTTTAAAACGTTCCTTAATAATAAACTTGAAAAAATCATACACACTCAAGATATATATCCACTATAATAATGTTACACGAAATATTTTACTTATATTCATTTCTTTGGACTAGATCATACAAACGGCGGAGCGAAAATAATACCTAGTCAAAACATGGCAGAAATCTATATTATGAACTATGGTATGTACAGCAAAACGTCCTTTTACATATTTTGAAAGGTCGCAAAAATACAGGAACGGGTAGTGGCGAAATTAAGAATTGAAGTAATTGACAATAACACCAAAAATAACTGCAGAACTATTAGGTGTCTGAATTATTATGGAATTTTCCATATTTTGGCCACTTTTCGCCAGCTTTTTGCGACCTCGGAACTAAACTTCATAAAACAAACTGTTTGAAAGGTAGCTATAATTAGCGAGTTCAGGAATAAATAAGTTTAAAATGTTAACATTTACCTACGAAAAGTAAATCTAACAAGCATATTGCTATTTTAAACGCTGCAACAACGTCGGTTGATCAGTGGAACTGCGATTTTCCTGATTTTCTGCTCCCATTTGCAGCCTACTCGCTTCACTCACAAAACTTTTGCCTATTTCGCTGTCTACTTGCTTTGCTTTTGAAATTGATTCCATTTTGCCAGCGAAGCAAACGTGCCTCAAAATTGGCTTCTTCAATGATTGTTATTAAGCAAAATAATTATTTTGATAAACTTGCAATATCACAAACAGTCAGTAAATTCCATGTAGACTTTTGATTTCGAATCCTACTGACACTGTCCAGGCAAAATTTTCGAAAGTTTTACATGTCTAAGACTAACACTGTGTCTTTGGCCAATTTAATAGCATAAATTGATAACAACAGCCCACCACAGGCGAAAATTTGCCAGGTTTTATACTTCTGAGACTGTCTAGGATCAATATTCAGTTACATTATTTGATCACAACAGCTCGCCGCAGGCGAAAATTTGGAACCTGTTTTACCTCTGAGACTTATAGGATCAATTCAGCACCATAATTTGATCACAATTCACAATAGCGCGCCGCAGGCGAAAAATTTGGAACCTGTTTTACCTCTGAGACTGTCTAGGATCATTCTAGCAGCATAATTTGATCATGAAAGCCCGCCGCAGGCGAAAATTTTCAAGTCTTATTGAATATGAATTATGAGTTTGGTAAACTTAATGTTAGTTATAATTGGATTGATTACAAGTACAATATCCCGTCACAGGCAAAAATTTGAAAGTCTTTCATCTGAAACTGTTTCTGAAATTATTCCTGACAATAGCCTGTCAAAGGCAAAAATTTTCAAGGTTTTTCGCATCTGAATCAATTTAATTTGTTCTCCCTGGGAAGGTGCTCACATGGAGGGATGATGCCTCTGAAAATGCCGATTCAGATTGTGTGCACGCAGGCACGTTTTTGCACATTCCACATATTGAATATCTTTCTGATACGGTTTATACATCCTAATTCTTATCACTGAAAACTGTTAGTTAGTACAGGAATGATTTGAAATTTCATTTATTGATTCATTCGAATGCAATTCGGGTAAAAAAGAGCACAGAAAATAAAATTTTCTGTACTAGCTTTCCGCCGAGAATTTCCTCCGTTTTCCCCAAAAATTTCCTCCGTCTCAAAATTTCCTCCGAACCAGGTTTGCAGGTTCGCGGCTTTTTGGATATGGGTTTCTGCTTACCAATAATCATAATTAAGACACCGAATTTTCTTTTTACCGGGGGGTTCAGCAGTAAGTGGGAGGACGGCATCACCCTATCTGGTCGAGAATCCCAACCACCCACCCGGCACCCACCCACCAGATAGCGGCATGCCTGTAACTGGTCAAGCTGAACTGAAAATTAGACCCACCCCTAAAAGTTACAGAAAGTGTTTCAGGGACCACAAATTGGTTGCAAAAAGCAACCCTTTGTTTCATATAATCTTAGTTTCTCACTCTTATCAAATATATAAAGTCACTTACTCTTTTATGAAGTGATTCCTTTCTAGGGAAACAATCAATTTAATACCCAAAATTGCTACAGATTTTAAAAACACAAGAGAATTTTACCATACAACTGCCTAGATATCGAGATACCTAGAACTATCTAGACTGCACTGGGTGCAATGGGTAGGTATTGACCGACTTAGTGATGTGAACTCAAAACTTTTTTTATTAACTAGGTACTAATCAACTTGAAACTTTGAAGTCTTATCTCCATAGTATTATAGTAACATTTATGTCACGTGAATTCTTCAAACAATTGTGCCAAATCATTGGCATATATCATCGATATTAGAAATCAGCTGGTTACGTGATCTTTTGTAGCATGTAATAGTCCATGATGACGTCACACCAATTTAAGGTTAAGATTCCTGATTCATAATTAAATTTACTTAAGAGCGCTAGGAGCAGCCGAGAAATCCAGTTTCAATCTCCAAAATATCTGAAAATGGGCATTTTTGACAAATTTTTCACAAATTTCGTTACAAATTGAGTGGATTTACTGCATTTTACCCTAAAATTTATACCATTTACCGTCTGCCACTATCTGGTCGCTAGTTCGAAGTACCCACCCACCCCCCATGCCCTCAAGTGTGATGCCGTCCATACTACTTACCGCTAACCCCCCCCCCCGTTTTTACCTTTGTTAAATTTCCAATAGTTTTGTCAAGAAAACCAGTTCGTGAAGCCCACCGGATTACGAAATTTTCAAATAACCATTGATGGAAAGAAGTAAAAGGTTAAAAGGTAAATTTCAGCAAGTTTAAATTTGGTTACTACAATAAGACCCAATTTAGCACCATAGCGACGGTATGAATCCCAGTTCCACTCTTTTAGTGATGGTCGAGAAATCACAGTTTTTAAATCTAGGTCACCAGTAAAGAATAATCATTAATTATACTATGATAAGTATCAAAAATGTTACCCCAAATTATTACATATTACTCCTCAATTGAGAAAAAGTTTTTGAGAGAAAATGTTTACAATTTAAAAATCTTGCTTGTGCGGTATTTACATTTCGGAATAAAACTTAAACTTTCTGACTTCAATGACGATGTTGATCTTGATTAAATTGAATAATTATAGCAAAGTTAAATTCATTATCAGTTAATTTCATGAACGTTAATGTATTAAGGGTCGCGCGCAAAAATAGGCGATTTAAGGTCTGAAACTGACTAATGATTCTGATTTAAATTTTTGCTCTTAATCGCCTATCCTTTGCGCGCGACCAGAAAATTTATTTTTACCTAACAATTAATCACTGAAAAATCGTCATTTTATGATGATTTGAGTGCTATTTTTAACCCGCTATTATCTAAAATTGAAAGACCATTTTTCACAAAACCTTACATCGTTTTCAAAATTGTACATAAAAAATAAAACATTCCATTATTTTAGCAATATACATATTATTATTAAATATTCATTATATTCTTGTTTACTTCTTATGCATTCAGAAACTCCGTGTGTGATAATATATTATGCAGTTCTGTTGTGTATGCATTCTTTTCTAAAATCAAAGCCACTTAAAAACTAAAGACTCTGAATAGGCAAAGCAGAAAAAGCACAGTTTCTCTATGATGGAAGATCTCACTAAACCCGGAAATTAATATCACATGCAAGAAAGATTCAAGGAAAGGTCGTGCGGACCAGAAATCACGAACAATGTGAAATTTATGACCACATTGCAACACAATATCCGTATTGTGGTTTTAGATCGAATAACCGCAAATATTGCCGGAAAGTTCATAATCCACTGCTGACTGCTCGCTCTTAAAAGGAAGTTCGAGATTGAGAACTGTTTTCTAAACTCTACAGTCATCCCTATTGTTCATGATTCTTAACAAGATACGATTACATACACTGAACGTTTGGATATAAATGATGTTAAATATGATGTACAAAATTGAACGAATTCGGATAAATTGAGCAAGCATCCAGACTGAAGACTTCTTAGGGCGCGATTATTCCTGAGCCTTATCTGAAATTATAGGGTCCAAGTAACAGAGTCACATGGGAGGGTATATCCAATGTCCATGCTTCATTAATAACAGTTTCTGAGCAGAAAGAAGTAACTGTCGAGAATTTCGGATCGATGATCTCTCAAGAGCAGATCTCATCTGAAATTAATAATATATCCTAATTTAGGCTGAACATCATTCATCAGGGCACACAGTGAGTGTCTTTTAGCTTTCCTGTTCCGGCATTATTCAATGTCCGAGAGAAGAGCGCATAAAACTGTGACGAATCTGTGACGTTTCACTGGGGAGCACAAACAAGCAGACTCTTCAATTCTCTTTTCTGACGATGTACATTTGACGCTAAACATTTCCAGGCGCGTATGTATATTTTGACTCAGGTTACACATTCTGATCCGCGTCCTTTTCACACCATTCTGGAAGTACGAGAACTGATATCCGCGGTGTCTAACCCTCACACGGCATCGCTGTAATACTCCATTGAGTTGTCCATTGCCATTCTAAAACTAGCCTGGCTGCCCGCTACACTAGGTGGCAGACTGCCAATAGGCCTGCTTGGCATGCTCAGAATGGAGTGCTGTGAGTAGACACTGGCTAACGAGCTGACACTGTCCGTTCTGGCAAGTTTTCCTTGAGGGGGCTGTTGCTGAGGGGGTTGCTGCATGGGAGGTGGTCCTGATCTCTGACTTCCTGACCCGGCACTGCCTGGCATATAGGAGTGGTAGGAGGGAGGAGGGTTGTGCTGTCCTATCCCACTGTTGTACGGAGGGGGCCCACTACCGTGCCCTGAGGAACCCCCTAGACTGGGAACCCCACCAGATCGCGGAGGAGCGATGAGACCCCGTGGGGCTGACCTTGGGGAGGAAGACGACATGGTGCCAGCTGAGCCATGGCTCCTCACTGATGTGGCTTTGCCACCGGCATTCCAGCTGTTGTAGCTCGACCTTTGGGAGCCTTCGTTCATCGACAGACCTGGAAGAGGCGAGGATTGAGAATTTGTCCCGAATTTTATTTCTTTATGGTGATTCATTAAATAAATGAAGTAATAAGTAATGCAGTAGAAACCAGTAAAAAGACATTTTTGAGGGTCCTCAAAAAATTTGGGGGTCTTCAAAGGGTCCTCTGAACGTTCCACTCACCCTGCATGTCGTTATGAAGCCTATCAGCACTTCCACCCCCAGGTGCCTTAGCTTTAGTCCCATCCCCACACACGTAGTAACACTGATCACTGAACTTCTCGGACTTGTTGACCGTGTTGTTGATGTACCCGTTCTTCAGCATGTTGTTGGCGTACCGTCGAGCATCCTTGTGGTCGAGACCCTGCAAAAGGAGAGGAAATGTAAAGAATTAGAATAAATCGTTGGTGTTAGAGAGTCTTTTTTTATCAACAAATCACAGAAGTACTGTAAACTGGTCAATCATGTCTCCATAGTAAGGAGCAAAAAAATTAATAGAAGGTTTCGCGATAATTTGATAAATAGTAAACTCGTGGTCGACTGGTCGCATGAGGCGGAGTTCATGGAACATCACTAATGCTCTAATTTGTGACTTATGCGTACTAAAAAGTGAATATTATATTCAATATTACTACCCATTAAGGCATAAGTAGCACATACATACGATGCTTTTATAGCAGGTTTTATGAAGCAGAATTGTAAACCCTCGAGCTGAGTAAAGTACCAGCCTTTATAAGATTAATATGCATATATTTTATGCATATTGCATAATGCTAAATGCATAAATAATGATGCTCCTCTACTGTTAAGTTCGTTGCAAAATTTGCCCTCAAAATACAAAAATAGCATACTGAAAATCTACGTGAAAATCAAAAAGGTGATAATTCAAGACATAAATGTTTTCAGCACTCACAGTATGTTCTTTCAGCCACTTCACCAAATCTTGTCCGATAAACGCGTCAGGAATCGTTACTTTCAACCATGTCCGTTCTTTTATCTCCAATCCTGAAAAAACACTTATTAGCACGCAAAGTCCATGAAAAATACATCAAAATTTCGAAGGCAATTCGCCAACTCAATAAAATTCGAGATATTTCTTGATAATCGTAGTAAATGTTTTGACTGAGTAGCAGCATACAAAACACAAACATAAGATTTATCAAGCAATATATTTCAAACGGAGTCATGCACAGAAGGAAATTAAGAGCAGCAATTCTTGACAATTTCTGATTGCAGTCTCCTAAAAACGCTACTTATCAACTCCTTGCAACCATCAACCCAACAATACAGCCGCGGTAATTCTGATGGTCTTAGTAGTCTCATTGAGAGTTCAATTTTATTTCTTTCCATTTCGCAAAAAATTTCCC
>WFMF01000041.1:768751-820052 GCA_011033025.1 Beroe forskalii | reverse complement strand
CTGTCCTGTTTCCAAAGTCAATATATTGACATAAGATCCCGTTCATAATCATGACCTGACGCGTGACATGATTTGTTTTTACCATCCAATCATCTTCAAGACAAATCACGTGCGACTTATTCCATGAATTGACGACCCTGACGGGTGTATTCCTTCCACTTTAGGCACCATAACGAGCTTTGTCTATAATCGTGACTTGAACTTGAAGCGGCGTATACAGTCGTGACTTATAGATTTCACCCTCTCACGTGACCATGTTCATGACAAACTGACGACAATAATCACAAGATCTTCGAAAGCTTCCGATAGCAATCCTCTCGTATCAGTTATATCGTTTAAGCGTCAATCTAATGACAAGTCACGTGTCATCCTCTCGTATCAGTTATATCGTTTAAACTTTGATAGTTTGATCTCATGAAAAGTCACGTGTCAAGTGATCACATGACAAGTCGCGTTTCAAGTGATCAGGTGATGGTGCTGAATCCCCTCCTGAACAGCTTGTAGGTTTTCCCAGGAGGAGTTCTGATGGTGGAGCCTACGCTTCCTCTGTGAACAACTGTCGAGAACTTCCGCTCTGAAAAAAACATTATGATTTTAGTTCAAAAAGTTGAATGGTACTAAAAACCCGTCATTTGTACGTGCACGGTATAATACTGGAATATCAGTTAGTTCGCACGGACTGTACATATTATATGGCACCGTGCAATCGGCAAATTCAGAATTATAATCTTATTTCTTGAAGTCGTGACATCTGAGTTTAGTTCTTTAGTTGTCAGGTAAGCAATTATCAGCTGATATCGAATTTAATATCGAATTTAATAAATCTGATCTTTATAAAATTTGTGCGTGTTCGGTTCGACATGACATTATGCTTCTATAGATGCCCTCGACAAACCCTTATTTATTTATTCCTGAATTTATCATTTCATCCAGAATTATAATCAGTTCATCGATCATTTCTCGAAGTCGTGACACTTGTACAGCCTCTATAGTTGTCGGGTTGACGGGTTAAATCAAGCTAAACAGCTATATTTTGATCAGATGATACCGAAGATAATAAACCTGATCTTTTTTGTGACTGTTGAGTGTTCGGTTCGACATGACATAATCCCTATACTCCTCTACAGTAGATGCCCTCGACAAACCCTTATTTATTAAATCCAGAATTAATCAGTTCATCGATGATTTCTTGATGTCGCGACACCAGCTGTCCAGCACTATAGTTTTCGAGTTAAACCAAGCTAAGCAGTTGTACAATGATCAGCTGATATCGGATATAATAACTTTGATCTTCATAAAATTTTTGCAGGTTCGGTTCGAAATGACATAATCCCTCTATCTTTCCTCAACAAACCCTTTTATATGTGGCTGACTGTAACTGTTACACAAATTGTATGGCACCTTCCGGTGGGAATTTCAAGCTAAGCAGTCATATGTTGATCAGCTGAGTTCGGATATGAATTTTGTTATTAAATTTTTTAAAATGGTTGAGAATGACATAATCCCTCCAGCTTTCCTCGACAACCCCATATAAATTGGCTAACAGGACCGCAGTTTCTTCTCATTTTCACTTCGTCTGAGTTTATGTCAAGGTGTCTGACTGCACTGTCTGACTGCAGGTGAATTGCAGATTTCCTCAACAAACTTTGAGCTTTTTAAACGAGCGTGATGCGTGATTTTATTTGAGTTAATAAGCATCAGAAACTCGGCTTTCACAACTGTCACATCTGTAGCTCTTACCCTACTTTTAATCAGAATTTGGTCCTGTCAAAGGTCTCAAGAGAAAATATTTCAAATATATTCGTTCCTTTCGTTTAGCTTATGCCAATCCCCTTTAAAACCTTAATTAGGTATTAAAGTTTTAAACTTTCAAACTGAAGCCTGACTTATGACATGCGCATCCATTGCATCCATTGATCATAAATATACTGAATTATGAACTTTAGTACTTCAAACTGCTTAATAGGACACCAACCAACACAAATAGTATTTAGGAAACGATTTTACGCGATTGTCCAGTATAATTTCATCGTCTAGCCGAAAAACGCCGCGGAAATAAATCCATGCATTCCAATTTATTTGAAACCAATAAATTTATAGGTTCTTTGTGAAAATATGTCATAGTTCATATTCCATAAAGACCGGCGTGTCTCGATTGAAAATTGCACTTTTATTCTTCACTAATCTTAACAATTTGCGTCCGAGCTCCAGTTTAAAGTAACGTCTTTTAAGCTCACCCATTGGTCCCTATACTAATTGGCAACAATCCAATCAGTGCATGAGTTGACCGTCAACTCGCGCTCTGATTGCAGTTACCGTCATGACTTTTATTTGGAGTGTTTTTAACCTGATTGGTTACTGCCATGAAGGATTTGTGATGTTTTTAACCTGATTGGTTACTGTCATGAAGGATTTGGGTGTGTTTTTAACCTGTTTGGGGTTCAGTGCTTGTCTTGTCTGGAGTGCAGCAAACGGGGGAGGCAGTGTGAGCTCTGCTGCCTGGTGTGTCAGCCAGAGATCTGTTGGGGGGTTCAGTTAGGCTTTTTGGGAAGTTTAAACTTTTAGGAGAGTGAGAACTACTAACGAATACAATATGAAATAGTTGAGGTTTCCTGAGCTCAGGAGCTTTCGAATATTATCGTACTCATTGTCGTTTCCTATTATAAGGGTGAAGTTGTTTCCAATGTCCATACCAAATCTGTGGTTTCATCCGATTTTATTCCTTTTTCAGCCTCTTTTTCATTGTATCTCGTCAATTATTTTATATTTACCCTTTATATTTTACCGCGTATTTACCCTCTTCCTCACTGCATTTACCCTCTCATTCACTTTATTTACCTGACGGTGTGAGCTGAGTTGCACCTCCTAGGCAAGGGAGGAAGTCTGTTGTTTATCTCAGGTAGGTCGAACAAAGCAGGGTTAATAGGCATAACCACTTTATCTTGGTTCAACGTGCTCCCCGACATCTGAAATACAGTTTATTTAGGTGAAAGGGTCACTACTTCATTATCATCGTTCAATACCCTGCCTGATATCTGAGATACGTTATAGTTTAAGTATACGACACTAAATACTTAAATAGATAAATAGCATATCACAGAATCACGAATTATAATCTTGACAAGTCAAGATTATAATTCGTGATCCTGTGATAAGCTTTTTATCTACTGTAAAGCCATTAATTTTCGCGCGGCATTAATTTTCGCGCATTTATTTGGAAAAGAAAATCCGCGAAAATATCAGCCGTGAAGTTAATTTTCAATTCTTGGAGATAAATTTATATCTGCGTATTTTTTGAGTGGAAGAAACTTGTACATTGTTGGTAGGTATTCGATAAGTCGATATATTGGATCGTCATCAAGGCATTATTTTCAACTCAAAGTGTCTCATTAGAAACATTAAGCCCTCAACTAAGTTCGCAGTATCGTTTACGGATGACATGCTGTAATGTCTGACAAACAGAGGCACACTTAAGTAAACATAGACGAACAAGACACCTCATTACTGGGCTTTTGCCTTTGTACAATCACCGGCTATCAAGGCGTACAGCAATGAGCGAAAATGATAAATGGCCACGTACAAGCACTGGTTTGTGTTTAAGGAATTTTGAAATGCGTGAAAATTAAAACCGTGAAATTAGTCTGTTTTTAAAGAAACGCGAAAAATAGCACCCGCGAAAATATATGGCTTTACAGTAGTACAGTATTTAGTTAAAGCCCACGTTGCTGACACATGTATCCGTCATTCCGTCAGCAACGTGGGCTTCTGATATTATTCTAATTCCAAGGATGAAAGTAGAAGTAGGAAATAAATCTTGTGTCTATATCAGGAAGCACGTACTTTCAATCATCTTTCACACGAAGTTTTTTTCGCATCTAACTTCCTTACAGTTATAAGATAAACATTTCCCTACCTGTGTTAATTTCTTGCGGCAGTGGAAATACTGAAATAGAATCACCTGATGTTCAAAGTGCAGTGAATATAATATGTTAATTTTAAGCCAGGAAACTTGTTGAAATTTAGTTAGTATAACAATAATGGCTTTAATAAAACTGCTCTTATACTTTTATATAGTCTTGATGCAAAATATCATGGAAACTATGAATTGGATTTGATATTCTATTCGGATGTCAAGATATGAATCTTCCTTTTATCTAGTTAAGTCTTCAAGAAGATTGTGCCGGGTTAATTAACTGGATCCAAAGAACACTCATTTACCAAATCAAGTCTTATAATTCTCATTCTATTAACGGTTATAAAAGTCGCATTTAAATTTCAATTAGAATACTATCTTGATATGCCAGTTTTACAGTTAAGTTTTAAGATCCCCAAAAACTATCTAACTATACTGCGAATCCACGATTCCGTCTGATAGAAAGCACGATATCATAACGTGTAAAAGGTTGCCTTGACGGCTTGGAATGATATCTATCTCATACCTGAGGGTTGTTGTAGAACTCAGGAGTCACCAGTTTTCTGATTTCTTTCTCCAGAGAAGCTCGTTCTTCAAATCCGCTGTCTGTTACCGGGGTTACCAGCTGAAACAACACGTGACTCGTTACCGGGGTAACCAGCTGAAACAACACGTGACTTGTTACCGGGGTAACCAGCTGAAACAACACGTAACTTGTTACCGGGGTAACCAGCTGTAACAACACGTGACTTGTTACCGGGGTAACCAGCTGAAACAACACGTGACTTGTTACCGGGGTTACCAGCTGAAACAACACGTGACTTGTTACCGGGGTAACCAGCTGAAACAACACGTGGCGTATTTCATTGTTACTACACGGGAAAATATGTTAAATAGATGTAAATATCAGGTTGAGATGACGTCATATTATAAAAGCGGAAAATGGTTTATTTGGTGACGTCATTATCATAGTCGAGGCCGCTAAATATTCGATTTTTCACGCTCGTTTAACGATCCCATTATAACCAGTGCTACAACGGTAATATGCTTTTAAGATATAAAGCAGTTCATAGAATTTATATCTGAGCCATAAAATGAGCTGACCACGTGTTTGCATTATTCATGACTTCCATTAAACCCTTTAAACCTCTATTAAACCTCTAAAACGGTGACAAACCTTTAAAATGGTATCAAGTCTTTAAACTGGTGTCAAAACCTTTTAAAACACTATCAAACTCGGTAAAATATAATAATTATTTGCACTAAAAGGCTTGGTTATACCCAGTAGGTCAGTGCACTGTATGCAGATGATATCTCTGACTGCACAGTGCACATTGTGCACAAATGGATTGATATTTATAACCTGAAGGTGTTCTCCAATAAAAAGCTGGGTAGAATGATGGAATGATTTTAAAGCTTTAATATGAGTCTTGGCCAAAAATTAATATAATGATATCTCTGACTGCAAAAATCGATTAACATAATATTGACTTTGAGGTTGACTTTGAGGGTGTTCTCGAATAAAAAGCTGGGTAGGATAATGGTATGATTTTAACAGGAGTCTCCGCAAGGAATTATAATCCCAAATTTTCTAATTTTACCCCGTAAATTCTCCAATAAAAAGCCCGATATTCGTAGTAACTTATAATAACCATAATGGTATGTTTTTAGCATGCGAGTCTTGGCCAGAAATTAAAATATTCCCGTATTTTTACTCCGTATTTTTATTCCAATGCCACGTCTCAGGAGTAATTTTGATCCCAGATCTGTGACACACTTGCAGAATTCTGAGTTCTGCATAACTCCTGCTTCTTGTCATTCTGCATAACTTAGCACATACCAGTCATTGGCCTTGGAAAAAGACGTGATGGAAAGCATTTTAATTATTCTCCGATCGTTTGCCTACAGTGTCGCGCCAGTTTTTAATGCACCACTCTAAATCCAAATCTCCCGGCCCTACTCAAGTACTGTGCTTGCAAAGAATAGGCGGTTATTTTCAACAATTTTGCAGCGCTCAGTCAAGTCATTGCAACCGTCTATTTATGTTCTGAGCGTATTTTATTAATGTGTCTCACCACTCGAATGATATATGACTGAATGAAGTTGATTGCCCCCCTGCCCTAATGAAATTCCCCTCGATTCCGCACTAATGCATTTAATTCATTTGTCTTTTTACTCCGCAGAAATTTCATTTTGAACTTTGAAGTCGAATTTTCCAGTCCCATTACTTTAAGACGTAGAGACGTGGGTCCACTACCATCCGAGTTTGTGTTAATGTGACTGCAGGCGGGCATTTGGAATTTTTCTTCTGTTGAATGCAATCTTCACGTCACTTGTCGTGATTTATAGGAAAAGTCTTTTTGATTTTATATTCGATCGTTTTATACCTGAATTGGCTTATTAATAATGGCGTTCATAAATCACATCTCAAGACTCTAATTAATCATCTAAAACTCACCCGCGCCTGTCTGTAGAGTTTGCGTTTCTTGCAGTAGACCGCCAGCAACAGCGGTCCCACCAACACCAGGAAAGCCACAGTCAGCAAGGTGGAAAGGATGACTTCAGGAGAGGACCCTGTTCCGAACATTCCTGAGGTGCCGGACTTCAGGATCAACTCCACGAACTTAACATCCGACTGACCTGCGGGGTGTTGAATGGAGTTATTTTTTAAAGTTTTTTTTAGATAGTCTTAAATGTTTTTTTTTGAATATGCGGGTCGTTTCAGATATCTCCGTTGACTGTATATCTATATCTTCCTTAACATTTCATTTATATTCGTCAAATGCCATGTGGTTGTTTTGCAATCTAGTTAGAATCTAGGTTACTGTGGTAGTGGTATCATGTACGATTAACAAACGAATGGGAGTGTGATATCGAAAATCATGATAATTTCATGGGTACAGTGGTTTCACAAGTCTTGCGTTTATGAGTTCATGGTTGAGTTTATGATGCTGCCATATTTTCTTTGGAATTGCCAGCATTCACAAATCCCTGTGAATTGCAATTCAGGTTCTACGGACGTGTTTGCGATATTAATGGTTAAAGACTGGTTAGATTAGTTTCAGTTTTATGATATCACGTGCGTTAGCTTTCCGAGCAATATATATTCATAACACTGATCCACCCCTCCCAACGTTTGATTATATGCTTAGATATGAAACGAAATTTATAGGTGGAAAGATAGATCGGAAACTATTGAGGGAGCAAGTTTGAACTGTTAAATGATACGATAAACTTTAAAATCAGTAGCTTTCGAAAATCATGTGGTTATCGTCGTCAGCTGAAAATGGAAGGTGAGGTGTGCTTATAAATGAAATGAGTGGTGTCACGGAGTTTGGGGGTGGGTGGAGGGTGTGAGTGAGTAGGTAACGGGATAATCAAATAAAGCTATAAAATTCACATCACAACGTGTTACTGAATACTGCGATTTCTCAAAGCCCGTCTCTTCAAATTTCAAGATTTTCATAACTAAAAAACAAAATTTTGTAAAAAACTTTCACAATTTTGATTCAAATAAAATGATTTCAACAAATGGTTTAAGTTCTTAGGTCGTCCATGGATGGCCATGGCGTGCAAATTTTCAGCTCAATCGGCCAAAGCTTTTCGATTTCGGATCTTGGGTGCTTCAGAAATGAAGAACGTCCTGGATCACTGTTTTGAGAGGTAAAAATAGGGTTTTTGGATTTTACATAACAGACAGAAAATGGCTGATTTCGGGATTCTGAAGTATGGTATGTCTTTCTTAGGTCGTCCATGGATGGCGTGCAAATTTTCAGCTCAATCGGCCAAAGCTTTTCGATTTCGGATCTTGGGTGCCTCAGAAATGAAGAACGTCCTGGATCACTGTTTTGAGAGGTAAAAATAGGGTTTTTGGATTTTACAGGAAAACAAAGGAAAACTGGCGAATATCATTGGTTCAGTGGTTTCAGGCGCATAATTTATGACCAGATACACTTCTATTTGACCACCCATGAGACATCTACGCCCAATAAGGGGCGAAAAAAGGCAGTTTTAAGCCGAAAAACGCGATTTTAACCCCCATAACAGACAGAAAATGGCTGATTTCGGGATTCTGAAGTATGGTATGTCTTTCTTAGGTCGTCCATGGATGGCGTGCAAATTTTCAGCTCAATCGGCCAAAACTTTTCGATTTCGGATCTTGGGTGCCTCAGAAATGAAGAACGTCCTGGATCACTGTTTTGAGAGGTAAAAATAGGGTTTTTGGATTTTACAGGAAAACAAAGGAAAACTGGCGAATATCATTGGTTCAGTGGTTTCAGGCGCATAATTTATGACCAGATACACTTCTATTTGACCACCCATGAGACATCTACGCCCAATAAGGGGCGAAAAAAGGCAGTTTTTAAGCCGAAAAACGCGATTTTAACCCCCATAACAGACAGAAAATGGCTGATTTCGGGATTCTGAAGTATGGTATGTCTTTCTTAGGTCGTCCATGGATGGCGTGCAAATTTTCAGCTCAATCGGCCAAACCTTTTCGATTTCGGATCTTGGGTGCCTCAGAAATGAAGAACGTCCTGGATCACTGTTTTGAGAGAGGTAAATAGGGTTTTTGGATTTTACAGGAAAACAAAGGAAAACTGGCGAATATCATTGGTTCAGTGGTTTCAGGCGCATAATTTATGACCAGATACACTTCTATTTGACCACCCATGAGACATCTACGCCCAATAAAGGGGCGAAAAAAGGCAGTTTTAAGCCGAAAAACGCGATTTTAACCCCCATAACAGACAGAAAATGGCTGATTTCGGGATTCTGAAGTATGGTATGTCTTTCTTAGGTCGTCCATGGATGGCGTGCAAATTTTCAGCTCAATCGGCCAAAGCTTTTCGATTTCGGATCTTGGGTGCCTCAGAAATGAAGAACGTCCTGGATCACTGTTTTGAGAGGTAAAAATAGGGTTTTTTGGTTTTACAGGAAACAAAGGAAAACTGGCGAATATCATTGGTTCAGTGGTTTCAGGCGCATAATTTATGACCAGATACACTTCTATTTGACCACCTATGAGACAACTACGCCCGATAAGGGGCGAAAAAAGGCTGATTTTAGCCGAAAAACGCGATTTTAACCCCCATAACAGACAGAAATGGCTGATTACGGGATTCTGAAGTATGGTATGTCTTTCTTAGGTCGTCCATGGATGGCGTGCAAATTTTCAGCTCAATCGGCCAAAGCTTTTCGATTTCGGATCTTGGGTGCCTCAGAAATGAAGAACGTCCTGGATCACTGTTTTGAGAGGTAAAAATAGGGTTTTTGGATTTTACAGGAAAACAAAGGAAAACTGGCGAATATCATTGGTTCAGTGGTTTCAGGCGCATAATTTATGACCAGATACACTTCTATTTGACCACCCATGAGACATCTAAGCCCAATAAGGGGCGAAAAAAGGCAGTTTTAAGCCGAAAAACGCGATTTTAATCAGACAGAAAATGGCTGATTTTTTCTGAAAGGTCGTCCCAAAAAGCTTTTCGATTTCGGATCTTGGGTGCCTCAGAAATGAAGAACGTCCTGGATCACTGTTTTGAGAGGTAAAAATAGGGTTTTTGGATTTTACAGGAAAACAAAGGAAAACTGGCGAATATCATTGGTTCAGTGGTTTCAGGCGCATAATTTATGACCAGATACACTTCTATTTGACCACCCATGAGACATCTACGCCCAATAAGGGGCGAAAAAAAGGCAGTTTTAACGATTTTAACCCCCATAACAGACAGAAAATGGCTGATTTCAGGATTCTGAAGTATGGTATGTCTTTCTTAGGTCGTCCATGGATGGCGTGCAAATTTTCAGCTCAATCGGCCAAAGCTTTTCGATTTCGGATCTTGGGTGCCTCAGAAATGAAGAACGTCCTGGATCACTGTTTTTGAGAGGTAAAAATAGGGTTTTTGGATTTTACAGGAAAACAAAGGAAAACTGGCGAATATCATTGGTTCAGTGGTTTCAGGCGCATAATTTATGACCAGATACACTTCTATTTGACCACCCATGAGACATCTACGCCCAATAAGGGGCGAAAAAAGGCAGTTTTAAGCCGAAAAACGCGATTTTAACCCCCATAACAGACAGAAAATGGCTGATTTCGGGATTCTGAAGTATGGTATGTCTTTCTTAGGTCGTCCATGGATGGCGTGCAAATTTTCAGCTCAATCGGCCAAAGCTTTTCGATTTCGGATCTTGGGTGCTTCAGAAATGAAGAACGTCCTGGATCACTGTTTTGAGAGGTAAAAATAGGGTTTTTTGGATTTTACAGGAAAACAAAGGAAAACTGGCGAATATCATTGGTTCAGTGGTTTCAGGCGCATAATTTATGACCTGATACACTTCTATTTGACCACCCATGAGACATCTACGCCCAATAAGGGGCGAAAAAAGGCAGTTTTAAGCCGAAAAACGCGATTTTAACCCCCATAACAGACAGAAAATGGCTGATTTCGGGATTCTGAAGTATGGTATGTCTTTCTTAGGTCGTCCATGGATGGCGTGCAAATTTTCAGCTCAATCGGCCAAAAGCTTTTCGATTTCGGATCTTGGGTGCTTCAGAAATGAAGAACGTCCTGGATCACTGTTTTGAGAGGTAAAAATAGGGTTTTTGGATTTTACAGGAAAACAAAGGAAAACTGGCGAATATCATTGGTTCAGTGGTTTCAGGCGCATAATTTATGACCAGATACACTTCTATTTGACCACCCATGAGACATCTACGCCCAATAAGGGGCGAAAAAGGCAGTTTTTAAGCCGAAAAACGCGATTTTAACCCCCCATAACAGACAGAAAATGGCTGATTTCGGGATTCTGAAGTATGGTATGTCTTTCTTATGTCGTCCATGGATGGCGTGCAAATTTTCAGCTCAATCGGCCAAAGCTTTTCGATTTCGGATCTTGGGTGCCTCAGAAATGAAGAACGTCCTGGATCACTGTTTTGAAAAGGTAAAAATAGGGTTTTTGGATTTTACAGGAAAACAAAGGAAAACTGGCGAATACCATTGGTTCAGTGGTTTCAGGTGCATAATTTATGACCAGATACACTTCTATTTGACCACCCATGAGACATCTACGCCCAATAAGGGGCGAAAAAAGGCAGTTTTAAGCCGAAAAACGCGATTTTAACCCCCATAACAGACAGAAAATGGCTGATTTCGGGATTCTGAAGTATGGTATGTCTTTCTGAGGTCGTCCATGGATGGCGTGCAAATTTTCAGCTCAATCGGCCAAAGCTTTCCGTTTTCGGATCTTGGGTGCCTCAGAAATGAAGAACGTCCTGGATCACTGTTTTGAGAGGTAAAAATAAGGTTTTTGGATTTTACAGGAAAACAAAGGAAAACTGGCGAATATCATTGGTTCAGTGGTTTCAGGCGCATAATTTATGACCAGATACACTTCTATTTGACCACCCATGAGACGTCTACGCCCAATAAGGGGCGAAAAAAGGCAGTTTTAAGCCGAAAAAACGCGATTTTAACCCCCATAACAGACAGAAAATGGCTGATTTCGGGATTCTGAAGTATGGTATGTCTTTCTTAGGTCGTCCATGGATGGCGTGCAAATTTTCAGCTCAATCGGCCAAAAGCTTTTCGATTTCGGATCTTGGGTGCCTCAGAAATGAAGAACGTCCTGGATCACTGTTTTGAGAGGTAAAAATAGGGTTTTTGGATTTTACAGGAAAACAAAGGAAAACTGGCGAATATATCATTGGTTCAGTGGTTTCAGGCGCACAATTTATGACCTCCGATACACTTCTATTTGACCACCCATGAGACATCTACGCCCAATAAGGGGCGAAAAAAGGCAGTTTTAAGCCGAAAAACGCGATTTTAACCCCCATAACAGACAGAAAATGGCTGATTTCGGGATTCTGAAGTATGGTATGTCTTTCTTAGGTCGTCCATGGATGGCGTGCAAATTTTCAGCTCAATCGGCCAAAGCTTTTCGTTTTCGGATCTTGGGTGCCTCAGAAATGAAGAACATCCTGGATCACTGTTTTGAGAGGTAAAAATGGGTTTTTTTTTTCATTTTACAGGAAAACAAAGGAAAACTGGCGAATATCATTGGTTCAGTGGTTTCAGGCGTATAATTTATGACCAGATATACTTCTATTTGACAACCCAAGAGACATCTACGCCCAATAAGGGGCGAAGAAAGACAGTTTTTATGCCCAAAAACGCGATTTTAACCCCCCATAACAGACAGAAAATGGCTGATTTCGGGATTCTGAAGTATGGTATGTCTTTCTTAGGTCGTCCATGGATGGCGTGCAAATTTTCAGCTCAATCGGCCAAAGCTTTTCGATTTCGGCTCTTGGGTGCCTCAGAAATGAAGAACGTCCTGGATCACTGTTTTGAGAGGTAAAAATAGGGTTTTTGGATTTTACAGGAAAAAAAGGAAAACAAAGGAAAACTGGCGAATATCATTGGTTCAGTGGTTTCAGGCGCATAATTTATGACCAGATACACTTCTATTTGACCACCCATGAGACATCTACGCCCAATAAGGGCGAAAAAAAAGGCAGTTTTAAGCCGAAAAACGCGATTTTAACCCCCATAACAGACAGAAAATGGCTGATTTCGGGATTCTGAAGTATGGTATGTCTTTCTTAGGTCGTCCATGGATGGCGTGCAAATTTTCAGCTCAATCGGCCAAAGCTTTTCGATTTCGGATCTTGGGTGCCTCAGAAATGAAGAACATCCTGGATCACTGTTTTGAGAGGTAAAAATAGGGTTTTTGGATTTTACAGGAAAACAAAGGAAAACTGGCGAATATCATTGGTTCAGTGGTTTCAGGCGCATAATTTATGACCAGATACACTTCTATTTGACCACCCATGAGACATCTACGCCCAATAAGGGGCGAAAAAAGGCAGTTTTAAGCCGAAAAACGCGATTTTAACCCCCCATAACAGACAGAAAATGGCTGATTTCGGGATTCTGAAGTATGGTATGTCTTTCTTAGGTCGTCCATGGATGGCGTGCAAATTTTGAGCTCAATCGGCCAAAGCTTTTCGATTTCGGATCTTGGGTGCCTCAGAAATGAAGAAATGGATCACTGTTTTGAGAGGTAAAAATAGGGTTTTTTGGATTTTACAGGAAAACAAAGGAAAACTGGCGAATATCATTGGTTCAGTGGTTTCAGGCGCATAATTTATGACCAGATACACTTCTATTTGACCACCCATGAGACATCTACGCCCAATAAGGGGCGAAAAAAGGCAGTTTTAAGCCGAAAAACGCGATTCCCCCCCATAACAGACAGAAAATGGCTGATTTCGGGATTCTGAAGTATGGTATGTCTTTCTTAGGTCGTCCATGGATGGCGTGCAAATTTTCAGCTCAATCGGCCAAAGCTTTTCGATTTCGGATCTTGGGTGCCTCAGAAATGAAGAACGTCCTGGATCACTGTTTTGAGAGGTAAAAATAGGGGTTTTTGGATTTTACAGGAAAACAAAGGAAAACTGGCGAATATCATTGGTTCAGTGGTTTCAGGCGCATAATTTATGACCAGATACACTTCTATTTGACCACCCATGAGACATCTACGCCCAAATAGGGGCGAAAAAAAGGCAGTTTTAAGCCGAAAAACGCGATTTTAACCCCCGATAACAGACAGAAAATGGCTGATTTCGGGATTCTGAAGTATGGTATGTCTTTCTTAGGTCGTCCATGGATGGCGTGCAAATTTTCAGCTCAATCGGCCAAAGCTTTTCGATTTCGGATCTTGGGTGCCTCAGAAATGAAGAACGTCCTGGATCACTGTTTTGAGAGGTAAAAATAGGGTTTTTGGATTTTACAGGAAAACAAAGGAAAACTGGCGAATATCATTGGTTCAGTGGTTTCAGGCGCATAATTTATGACCAGATACACTTCTATTTGACCACCCATGAGACATCTACGCCCAATAAAGGGGCGAAAAAAGGCAGTTTTAAGCCGAAAAAACGATTTTAACCCCCATAACAGACAGAAAATGGCTGATTTCGGGATTCTGAAGTATGGTATGTCTTTCTTAGGTCGTCCATGGATGGCGTGCAAATTTTCAGCTCAATCGGCCAAAGCTTTTCGATTTCGGATCTTGGGTGCCTCAGAAATGAAGAACGTCCTGGATCACTGTTTTGAGAGGTAAAAATAGGGTTTTTGGATTTTACAGGAAAACAAAGGAAAACTGGCGAATATCATTGGTTCAGTGGTTTCAGGCGCATAATTTATGACCAGATACACTTCTATTTGACCACCCATGAGACATCTACGCCCAATAAAGGGGCGAAAAAAGGCAGTTTTAAGCCGAAAAACGCGATTTTAACCCCCATAACAGACAGAAAATGGCTGATTTCGGGATTCTGAAGTATGGTATGTCTTTCTTAGGTCGTCCATGGATGGCGTGCAAATTTTCAGCTCAATCGGCCAAAGCTTTTCGATTTCGGATCTTGGGTGCCTCAGAAATGAAGAACATCCTGGATCACTGTTTTGAGAGGTAAAAATAGGGTTTTTGGATTTTACAGGAAAACAAAGGAAAACTGGCGAATATCATTGGTTCAGTGGTTTCAGGCGCATAATTTATGACCAGATACACTTCTATTTGACCACCCATGAGACATCTACGCCCAATAAGGGGCGAAAAAAGGCAGTTTTAAGCCGAAAAACGCGATTTTAACCCCCATAACAGACAGAAAATGGCTGATTTCGGGATTCTGAAGTATGGTATGTCTTTCTTAGGTCGTCCATGGATGGCGTGCAAATTTTCAGCTCAATCGGCCAAAGCTTTTCGATTTCGGATCTTGGGTGCCTCAGAAATGAAGAACATCCTGGATCACTGTTTTGAGAGAGGTAAAATAGGGTTTTTGGATTTTACAGGAAAACAAAGGAAAACTGGCGAATATCATTGGTTCAGTGGTTTCAGGCACATAATTTATGACCACATACACTTCTATTTGACCACCCATGAGACATCTACGCCCAATTAGGGGCGAAAAAAGGCTGTTTTAAGCCGAAAAACGCGATTTTAAACCCCCATAACAGACAGAAAATGGCTGATTTCGGGATTCTGAAGTATGGTATGTCTTTCTTAGGTCGTCCATGGATGGCGTGCAAATTTTCAGCTCAATCGGCCAAAGCTTTTCGATTTCGGATCTTGGGTGCCTCAGAAATGAAGAACATCCTGGATCACTGTTTTGAGAGGTAAAAATAGGGTTTTTGGATTTTACAGGAAAACAAAGGAAAACTGGCGAATATCATTGGTTCAGTGGTTTCAGGCGCATAATTTATGACCAGATACACTTCTATTTGACCACCCATGAGACATCTACGCCCAATAAGGGGCGAAAAAAGGCAGTTTTAAGCCGAAAAACGCGATTTTAACCCCCCATAACAGACAGAAAATGGCTGATTTCGGGATTCTGAAGTATGGTATGTCTTTCTTAGGTCGTCCATGGATGGCGTGCAAATTTTCAGCTCAATCGGCCAAAGCTTTTCGATTTCGGATCTTGGGTGCCTCAGAAATGAAGAACATCCTGGATCACTGTTTTGAGAGGTAAAAATAGGGTTTTTTGGATTTTACAGGAAAACAAAGGAAAACTGGCGAATATCATTGGTTCAGTGGTTTCAGGCGCATAATTTATGACCAGATACACTTCTATTTGACCACCCATGAGACATCTACGCCCAAAAAAAAAAAAAAAAAGGCAGTTTTTAAGCCGAAAAACGCGATTTTAACCCCCCATAACAGACAGAAAATGGCTGATTTCGGGATTCTGAAGTATGGTATGTCTTTCTTAGGTCGTCCATGGATGGCGTGCAAATTTTCAGCTCAATCGGCCAAAAAGCTTTTTCGATTTCGGATCTTGGGTGCCTCAGAAATGAAGAACATCCTGGATCACTGTTTTGAGAGGTAAAAATAGGGTTTTTGGATTTTACAGGAAAACAAAGGAAAACTGGCGAATATCATTGGTTCAGTGGTTTCAGGCGCATAATTTATGACCAGATACACTTCTATTTGACCACCCATGAGACATCTACGCCCAATAAGGGGCGAAAAAAGGCAGTTTTAAGCCGAAAAACGCGATTTTAACCCCCATAACAGACAGAAAATGGCTGATTTCGGGATTCTGAAGTATGGTATGTCTTTCTTAGGTCGTCCATGGATGGCGTGCAAATTTTCAGCTCAATCGGCCAAAGCTTTTCGATTTCGGATCTTGGGTGCCTCAGAAATGAAGAACATCCTGGATCACTGTTTTGAGAGGTAAAAATAGGGTTTTTGGATTTTACAGGAAAACAAAGGAAAACTGGCGAATATCATTGGTTCAGTGGTTTCAGGCGCATAATTTATGACCAGATACACTTCTATTTGACCACCCATGAGACATCTACGCCCAATAAGGGGCGAAAAAAGGCAGTTTTAAGCCGAAAAACGCGATTTTAACCCCCATAACAGACAGAAAATGGCTGATTTCGGGATTCTGAAGTATGGTATGTCTTTCTTAGGTCGTCCATGGATGGCGTGCAAATTTTCAGCTCAATCGGCCAAAGCTTTTCGATTTCGGATCTTGGGTGCCTCAGAAATGAAGAACATCCTGGATCACTGTTTTTAGAGGTAAAAATAGGGTTTTTTGGATTTTACAGGAAAACAAAGGAAAACTGGCGAATATCATTGGTTCAGTGGTTTCAGGCGCATAATTTATGACCAGATACACTTCTATTTGACCACCCATGAGACATCTACGCCCAATAAGGGGCGAAAAAAGGCAGTTTTAAGCCGAAAAACGCGATTTTAACCCCCATAACAGACAGAAAATGGCTGATTTCGGGATTCTGAAGTATGGTATGTCTTTCTTAGGTCGTCCATGGATGGCGTGCAAATTTTCAGCTCAATCGGCCAAAGCTTTTCGATTTCGGATCTTGGGTGCCTCAGAAATGAAGAACATCCTGGATCACTGTTTTGAGAGTAAAAAATAGGGTTTTTGGATTTTACAGGAAAACAAAGGAAAACTGGCGAATATCATTGGTTCAGTGGTTTCAGGCGCATAATTTATGACCAGATACACTTCTATTTGACCACCCATGAGACATCTACGCCCAATAAGGGGCGAAAAAAGGCAGTTTTAAGCGAAAAAAACGATTTTAACCCCCATAACAGACAGAAAATGGCTGATTTCGGGATTCTGAAGTATGGTATGTCTTTCTTAGGTCGTCCATGGATGGCGTGCAAATTTTCAGCTCAATCGGCCAAAGCTTTTCGATTTCGGATCTTGGGTGCCTCAGAAATGAAGAACATCCTGGATCACTGTTTTGAGAGGTAAAAATAGGGTTTTTTGGATTTTACAGGAAAAAAAAAGGAAAACTGGCGAATATCATTGGTTCAGTGGTTTCAGGCGCATAATTTATGACCAGATACACTTCTATTTGACCACACATGAGACATCTACGCCCAATAAAGGGGCGAAAAAAGGCAGTTTTAAGCCGAAAAACGATTTTAACCCCCATAACAGACAGAAAATGGCTGATTTCGGGATTCTGAGTATGGTATGTCTTTCTTAGGTCGTCCATGGATGGCGTGCAAATTTTCAGCTCAATCGGCCAAAGCTTTTCGATTTCGGATCTTGGGTGCCTCAGAAATGAAGAACATCCTGGATCACTGTTTTGAGAGGTAAAAATAGGGTTTTTTGGATTTTACAGGAAAACAAAGGAAAACTGGCGAATATCATTGGTTCAGTGGTTTCAGGCGCATAATTTATGACCAGATACACTTCTATTTGACCACCCATGAGACATCTACGCCCAAAAAGGGGCGAAAAAAGGCAGTTTTTAAGCCGAAAAACGCGATTTTAACCCCCATTAACAGACAGAAAATGGCTGATTTCGGGATTCTGAAGTATGGTATGTCTTTCTTAGGTCGTCCATGGATGGCGTGCAAATTTTCAGCTCAATCGGCCAAAGCTTTTCGATTTCGGATCTTGGGTGCCTCAGAAATGAAGAACATCCTGGATCACTGTTTTGAGAGGTAAAAATAGGGTTTTTGGATTTTACAGGAAAACAAAGGAAAACTGGCGAATATCATTGGTTCAGTGGTTTCAGGCGCATAATTTATGACCTGATACACTTTTATTTGACCACCATGAGACATTTACGCCCAATAAGGGGCGAAAAAAGGCAGTTTTAAGCCGAAAAACGCGATTTTAACCCCCATAGCAGACAGATAATGGCTGATTTCGGGATTCTGAAGTATGGTATGTCTTTCTTAGGTCGTCCATGGATGGCGTGCAAATTTTCAGCTCAATCGGCCAAAGCTTTTCGATTTCGGATCTTGGGTGCCTCAGAAATGAAGAACGTCCTGGAATCATCACTGTTTTGAGAGGTAAAAATAGGGTTTTTTGAATTTTACAGGAAAACAAAGGAAAACTTGCGAATATCATTGGTTCAGTGGTTTCAGGCGCATAATTTATGACCTGATACACTTCTATTTGACCACCCATGAGACATCTACGCCCAATAAGGGGCGAAAAAAGGCAGTTTTTAAGTCGAAAAACGCGATTTTAACCCCCCATAACAGACAGAAAATGGCTGATTTCGTGATTCTGAAGTATGGTATGTCTTTCTTAGGTCGTCCATGGATGGCGTGCAAATTTTCAGCTCAATCGGCCAAAGCTTTTCGTTTTCGGATCTTGGGTGCCTCAGAAATGAAGAACGTCCTGGATCACTGTTTTGAGAGGTAAAAAATAGGGTTTTTTGGATTTTACAGGAAAAAAAGGAAAACTGGCGAATATCATTGGTTCAGTGGTTTCAGGCGCATAATTTATGACCAGATACACATCTATTTGACCACCCATGAGACATCTACGCCCAATAAGGGGCGAAAGAAAGGCAGTTTTAAGCCGAAAAACGCGATTTTAACCCCCATAACAGACAGAAAATGGCTGATTTCGGGATTCTGAAGTATGGTATGTCTTTCTTAGGTCGTCCATGGATGGCGTGCAAATTTTCAGCTCAATCGGCCAAACCTTTTCGATTTCGGATCTTGGGTGCCTCAGAAATGAAGAACGTCCTGGATCACTGTTTTGAGAGGTAAAAATAGGGTTTTTTGAATTTTACAGGAAACAAAGGAAAACTGGCGAATATCATTGGTTCAGTGGTTTCAGGCGCATAATTTATGACCTGATACACTTCTATTTGACCACCCATGAGACATCTACGCCCAATAAGGGGCGAAAAAAGGCAGTTTTAAGCCGAAAAACGCGATTTTAACCCCCATAACAGACAGAAAATGGCTGATTTCGGGATTCTGAAGTATGGTATGTCTTTCTTAGGTCGTCCATGGATGGCGTGCAAATTTTCAGCTCAATCGGCCAAAGCTTTTCGATTTCGGATCTTGGGTGCCTCAGAAATGAAGAACGTCCTGGATCACTGTTTTGAGAGGTAAAATATAGGGTTTTCGGATTTTACAGGAACACAAAGGAAAACTGGCGAATATCATTGGTTCAGTGGTTTCAGGCGCATAATTTATGACCAGATACACTTCTATTTGACCACCCATGAGACATCTACGCCCAATAAGGGAGCGAAAAAAGGCAGTTTTAAGCCGACAAACGCGATTTTAACCCCCATAACAGACAGAAAATGGCTGATTTCGGGATTCTGAATTATGGTATGTCTTTCTTAGGTCGTCCATGGATGGCGTGCAAATTTTCAGCTCAATCGGCCAAAGCTTTTCGATTTCGGATCTTGGGTGCCTCAGAAATGAAGAACGTCCTGGATCACTGAATTTTGAGAGGTAAAAATAGGGTTTTTTGGATTTTACAGGAAAACAAAGGAAAACTGGCGAATATCATTGGTTCAGTGGTTTCAGGCGCATAATTTATGAGCAGATACACGTCTATTTGACCAACCATGAGACATCTACGCCCAATAAGGAGCGAAAAAAAGCAGTTTTTAAGCCGACAAACGCGATTTTAACCCCCCATAACAGACAGAAAATGGCTGATTTCGGGATTCTGAAGTATGGTATGTCTTTCTTAGGTCGTCCATGGATGGCGTGCAAATTTTCAGCTCAATCGGCCAAAGCTTTTCGTTTTCGGATCTTGGGTGCCTCAGAAATGAAGAACGTCCTGGATCACTGTTTTGAGTGGTAAAAATAGGGTTTTTTGGATTTTACAGGAAAACAAAGGAAAACTGGCGAATATCATTGGTTCAGTGGTTTCAGGCGCATAATTTATGACCTGATACACTTCTATTTGACCACCCATGAGACATCTACGCCCAATAAGGGGCGAAAAAAAGGCAGTTTTAAGCCGAAAAACGCAATTTAACCCCCCATAACAGACAGAAAATGGCTGATTTCGGGATTTTTGAAGTATGGTATGTCTTTCTTAGGTCGTCCATGGATGGCGTGCAAATTTTCAGCTCAATCGGCCAAAGCTTTTCGATTTCGGATCTTGGGTGCCTCAGAAATGAAGAACGTCCTGGATCACTGTTTTGAGAGGTAAAAATAGGGTTTTTGAATTTTTACAGGAAAACAAAGGAAAACTGGCGAATATCATTGGTTCAGTGGTTTCAGGCGCATAATTTATGACCTGATACACTTCTATTTGACCACCCATGAGACATCTACGCCCAATAAGGGGCGAAAAAAGGCAGTTTTTAAGCCGAAAAACGCGATTTTAACCCCCCATAACAGACAGAAAATGGCTGATTTCGGGATTCTGAAGTATGGTATGTCTTTCTTAGCTCGTCCATGGATGTCGTGCAAATTTTCAGCTCAATCGGCCGAAGCTTTTCGATTTCGGATCTTGGGTGCCTCAGAAATGAAGAACGTCCTGGATCACTGTTTTGAGAGGTAAAAATAGGGGTTTTTGGATTTTACAGGAAAACAAAGGAAAACTGGCGAATATCATTGGTTCAGTGGTTTCAGGCGCATAATTTATGACCTGATACACTTTTATTTGACCACCCATGAGACATTTACGCCCAATAAGGGGCGAAAGAAAGGTAGTTTTTAAGCCGAAAAACGCGATTTTAACCCCCCATAGCAGACAGATAATGGCTGATTTCGGGATTCTGAAGTATGGTATGTCTTTCTTAGGTCGTCCATGGATGGCGTACAAATTTTCAGCTCAACCGGCCAAAGCTTTTCGATTTCGGATCTTGGGTGCCTCAGAAATGAAGAACGTCTTCGATCACTGTTTTGAGAGGTAAAAATAGGGTTTTTTGAATTTTACAGGAAAACAAAGGAAAACTTGCGAATATCATTGGTTCAGTGGTTTCAGGCGCATAATTTATGACCTGATACACTTCTATTTGACCACCCATGAGACATCTACGCCCAATAAGGGGCGAAAAAAGGCAGTTTTTAAGTCGAAAAACGCGATTTTAACCCCCATAACAGACAGAAAATGGCTGATTTCGGGATTCTGAAGTATGGTATGTCTTTCTTAGGTCGTCCATGGATGGCGTGCAAATTTTCAGCTCAATCGGCCAAAGCTTTTCGTTTTCGGATCTTGGGTGCCTCAGAAATGAAGAACGTCCTGGATCACTGTTTTGAGAGGTAAAAATAGGGTTTTTGGATTTTACAGGAAAACAAAGGAAAACTGGCGAATATCATTGGTTCAGTGGTTTCAGGCGCATAATTTATGACCAGATACACATCTATTTGACCACCCATGAGACATCTACGCCCAATAAGAGGCGAAAGAAAGGCAGTTTTTAAGCCGAAAAACGCGATTTTAACCCCCCATAACAGACAGAAAATGGCTGATTTCGGGATTCTGAAGTATGGTATGTCTTTCTTAGGTCGTCCATGGATGGCGTGCAAATTTTCAGCTCAATCGGCCAAACCTTTTCGATTTCGGATCTTGGGTGCCTCAGAAATGAAGAACGTCCTGGATCACTGTTTTGAGAGGTAAAAATAGGGTTTTTTTTGAATTTTACAGGAAAACAAAGGAAAACTGGCGAATATCATTGGTTCAGTGGTTTCAGGCGCATAATTTATGACCTGATACACTTCTATTTGACCACCCATGAGACATCTACGCCCAATAAGGGGCGAAAAAAGGCAGTTTTTAAGCCGAAAAACGCGATTTTAACCCCCCATAACAGACAGAAAATGGCTGATTTCGTGATTCTGTAGTATGGTATGTCTTTCTTAGGTCGTCCATGGATGGCGTGCAAATTTTCAGCTCAATCGGCCAAAGCTTTTCGATTTCGGATCTTGGGTGCCTCAGAAATGAAGAACGTCCTGGATCACTGTTTTGAGAGGTAAAATAGGGTTTTTCGGATTTTACAGGAACACAAAGGAAAACTGGCGAATATCATTGGTTCAGTGGTTTCAGGCGCATAAATTATGACCAGATACACTTCTATTTGACCACCCATGAGACATCTACGCCCAATAAGGAGCGAAAAAAAGCAGTTTTTAAGCCGACAAACGCGATTTTAACCCCCCATAACAGACAGAAAATGGCTGATTTCGGGATTCTGAATTATGGTATGTCTTTCTTAGGTCGTCCATGGATGGCGTGCAAATTTTCAGCTCAATCGGCCAAAGCTTTTCGATTTCGGATCTTGGGTGCCTCAGAAATGAAGAACGTCCTGGATCACTAGTTTTGAGAGGTAAAAATAGGGTTTTTGGATTTTACAGGAAAACAAAGGAAAACTGGCGAATATCATTGGTTCAGTGGTTTCAGGCGCATAATTTATGACCAGATACACGTCTATTTGACCAACCATGAGACATCTACGCCCAATAAGGGGCGAAAAAAGCAGTTTTAAGCCGACAAACGCGATTTTAACCCCCATAACAGACAGAAAATGGCTGATTTCGGGATTCTGAATTATGGTATGTCTTTCTTAGGTCGTCCATGGATGGCGTGCAAATTTTCAGCTCAATCGGCCAAAGCTTTTCGATTTCGGATCTTGGGTGCTTCAGAAATGAAGAACGTCCTGGATCACTGTTTTGAGAGGTAAAAATAGGGTTTTTGGATTTTACAGGAAAACAAAGGAAAACTGGCGAATTTCATTGGTTCAGTGGTTTCAGGCGCATAATTTATGACCAGATACACTTCTATTTGACCACCCATGAGACATCTACGCCCAATAAGGGGCGAAAAAAGGCAGTTTTGAAGCCCAAAAACGCGATTTTAACCCCCTCATAACAGACAGAAAATGGCTGATTTCGGGATTCTGAAGTATGGTATGTCTTTCTTACTGGTTTAGATACCTGCGTTGTTAGTTGCCCTGCACTCCCATGTGCCCGCTGAGTTCACCGACATAGCCTCAACTTTTAGGAAGGACTCCTCCAAACCACTAGACCTGAGAGGGAGGGGTTGTCATAGCAACATGATGTTGTGGAGCGGTTGTCATAGCAACATGATGATCTGGAGTGGTTGTCATAGCAACATGATAATAGGGAAAGGTTGCTTCCATAGCAACATGATAATACGGAAAGGTTGCTTCCATAGCAACACTTAACTTCAAACTTCAAACTTTGACTTTGAGAACTTCAGAAGTTATATTGTTGCGCCACACCGTGCCCAAACGATCGCTATCTAAGTCCTTCATTTCCTCGACTCTAGTGGGCGCATTGTGTTTGACTTCTATTGTTCAATGGGGTTCAATATGCGGATATGACAGTATGACACCCTAGCAGCTATTCCAGTCTTTGTTCTTACACCTTAGGTACCTCGAGTCGAAGTGTTCTGGAGGAGTCCCATTCATTGAACTTACCTTGAACAATGGAAGTCAAACACAATGTGACCACTAGAGTCGAGGGTGTTTTGGAGTCTGAGTACCATTCATTGAACTTCCCTTGAACAATGGATGTCAAGTACGCAAAAGAAATGAATGGGGTGAAGAGCTATGGTAGTGATTGTTTGGCAAGAAAGGCGCAACAATAACTTCTGAGAGTTTGACCTTGACCGGTGCTATGGAAGCTTTTGATTGGATAGTGATCCACCGAAATCATTGACTCCCGGAAGATTGCCATTCAGTTCAATGAATGGTATTCTCTTCTGGAACACCTTGACTTCAGGTAGAGGATTTTGAACCAGGGCTGAAACAAAGGAAGGTGGGATATTTGTGTAGATTGAAGCTCTGCACCGTTGCCATGAAAGTTCCGTGATTTCAGTGCTCTGACGTCAGAATGGCTCAAACCTGCGTTTGATTTCAAGTTCCAATTCTTTCCCTTTTCATTGTCGAACTTCCTAATTGGCAATAGCAGTGCTGTTTTAAGGTTACTTTTTGCAGAGGATTTTAGCTTTGTTTTCCAATAACTGTACACGTCAATGAAGGTGTGTGAAACAAATTTAGAGCCTCTGTTATTGTTAAAAACCTCTCTAAAAGAAGAAACCCTCGTCCCTCAAGGGGATTATTTTCTACGAAAAATCATTTCTCCTTTCATATAATGGTCCTTGTGACCCACTGGATATTTTCTCAGTCAGCAAGTGTTTCGATCCTTTCTTTAAATATTGTAATGGGCTGTTGCTCCGTGCGACCGAATAAATGTGTCTGCGAATTCTATTTCTCGAGTTTATTTGTGAATTATTGGTGCTGATTTTGATGAAAACCCACATGATCTTTCATGTGATCTAATACAATACCCTCTGTGACCTACTGAATATTGTCTCAGTCAGGGAGGGTCCCATCTCACTTTAGGTTTCTTTCTTTCAAATCAATCGGGGGGAGGGGGTAAGGATATGCTTTTGTGGGCCATAAGGTGTTCTTTTTGTCTGCAGGTTTCTCCCTTCCTTCCCTGTTTCGACTATTTTTTTCTTTAAATATTTTAATTTGAATGGATGCGTCGCTCCGTGAGACCGAATAAATGTGTCTGCGAATTCTATTTCTCGAGTTTATTTACTCATTTATAAATCATTGGTGTTGATTTTGATGCTGCTAAATAGTTCTCGAGGCTGAACAGTCAATTTGATAAACGACATAGTTGAGAATTGAGATACTAACATCAGTACGGAGGATGTGGGTTGTCGTTTGTACCAATCCACTGTGGGTTGCGGGTCCCCTGCAGCTCTACACAGCAAATTCAGCTTCTCACCCTGAAAAAAATCTGATTATTTCCTCTGACCCCGGAAAGAAGATGAACATGACTTTTCTAGCGCCCTAAAAATTGCTGTGAAGTCAATAGTAGGTCAGCTAACCAAGTAAAAGGAATAAAGGATCAGTAATTTGCCATTGCACTATTGATGTTTCCTTCAGTTCTATTCAAAATATTGCTATTTACTTCTCTTTTCTCGATGTATCGAGGGAGGTTGTAGATCCTGGGTGGACTGTCCCCAAGTACCGTCACTGTCACCGACTGACTCCGTGCTGACAACGGTTGGAGTCACATTTGATCTTAGACATTATCCAGAATTCTTGGTGATTTATTTGAATTATTTCAGCTTAGCGAATTGACTTTTAGCTTTCTATGATCCAGATTCGAGGCGTTATTAATGGAGTAACTTAATGGATAGAGTCACATGATGAAGATCCATTTAGACTTAAAAACGTACAGATTGTAAGCTTTGAATCAAATCTGGATCATCGATAGCCTTAATCATTGAAAGCCGATAAATGCACTTTTACTTTCTATGATTCAATGAGGCGTTTTTCAATTTTTCACAGTTTAGTTCATGTTTTCATTCATCACTTGGTTTTATGTCAGTTTGTTACCGGAATGGCATGTAGACTGCGGCAGTAGCTCCAATGTAACTGTTACTCTTGTTCCGCCCCTAACTCTAACCAATGTCACTGCCGTGTCCTCTAACAACACATCGTCTGACTGAGGGGGAGCTTATAATGCGATCTTTGTATTTCATTAAGGATTTGCGAAAGATCATAATATTCTGGAATTATGTAGACAGATTTAGTTAACATTTCAGCATGAAAGTGTCATTTGAAGTATAGGACTTGGTGTGGAAGATGGAATAGGATCCCTTATAAGACGGTTATAACAAGAGAAATTTCAATGTTACCCTCAGACTCTACAGATATTTCACACTTGCCCTAAATTTAGGTAAACTTCAAACTAACCGACTCTGTTACCTCCTCCCCGTTCAGTAACCACTTCAGCCCAGGTAGAGGTGTAGCGGTTATTGAGGCTGTTATCGTCACATTAACACCGGGAATCGTCACGAATAAACACTGTGATAGGCTCTAGGACGGTTCGGGGATTGGGGATGTTATATCGGTGGAACCCGAATTCGTAATGAAATTTCTGAAAAATTGTCTCTTCTCAGTCCACACAGTTATTTGATGGGCTCTAAGATTATGAAATCGATGCTTATTTATACTAGGGCCCGGCCTCCGGCCACCATTCACCATTTTTCACTTGGGAGTACAATGCAGTACTGTAGTTTTATCAGAGATGAGGTCATGCCTACTCCATTATCTATATACCTAGTGGTGTCAAACGTCACTGGTACTTTTATGAACATTCCGATCATTGGCAGCTTGCTGAGTGGTGTCAGAGAGGTCTGGCTGTATATAAGGAAGACCGGACAGACAGATATATATTTATTTATTTATTTATATAGTATATGAGGAAGAATTATATGAAGCACTGGGGTGTTGGGACCGAATAACTGCTGACATTGGCTCTGAGAGGGGGTGGTATTATCATAGTATTATGACTGCCGATGGCTGCCTCTGTCAACCATCCAATAGTTAACACCAGGATTTCCTCAGGACAAATAGGTACCGTGTGAGAATGAACCTTTATGAGTCATCATTATGTCGAATGTCTTTGTGACTTTGACTGATGATCATAACTTTTGACGTGCAAGCCATTGTGTCGCCATTACTCCTGCATACAAACAATAGACTAATAGAATCTCTCCACAGACCTTACGCTATAATATCTGATTATACTCGGCAATGTCCGATCACGTTTTGGATTCCTGATCAAAGGTTAGATTAGGGATCCGACTGCTCATCCAAAAACCACTTTCTACCACTTATCATGTCTCAAGGTGATAAAATAATTTAATATTCACCTTGCAAACTGACTCGACAAACTTAATTTATGCTGTACCTATGATATGCATTATCTCATTATGAATTCCTCAGCAAGATATCCTATGAGACTGGGTGAGCGCATCACGTGGGTTAGTAACGTGGGCTAGTCACATGGTTATTCGGCTCGGTCACGCTCTAGCCACGAATGCAGGGGCAAGGGTAGTTGGAAAATAAGCATGTTATAAATACCATGCCCTCTTTGTAATGATTGAAAACGTTCACGGTTTTGTCGAGTATTGTGTAGAACTTGATTGATTTGTGAATCAGAAATATACTTGGTACCTCAGCTCATTCGTTGTAAGTGGATCAAGCGTAGGTCATGTAATTTCCCCTTAAATTTCGCCATAAATTTCCTCTTAAATTTCCCCTTAAATTTCCCCTTTAAATTTCCCATAAATTTCCCCTTAATTTCCCCTTAAATCATAATATATGGGTTATGTAAAATATATTCCTACCGTATATTTCCAGATTTGTCTGAACATGCATGGGGTCCCCTCCACTCGCATCTGCCACAACGAAATTAATTGCTTTCACGTCAGCTGACACTGAGCTGAAATTATTGGGAAGTTATATCGTTTCAAATATGTAATTTATGCGGAACATGAATTATTTCCGTTAACTACAGGGTTGAAATGAATTATTTCCCGTTACCGACCGGTTAAAATTACGTAACCTTTCCATTTATAAAGGTACGTACCGCGCATAATTCTCATAATTTATTAGGTGTCCTACTTGGGTACAACTTACGGCAAGTTCATGCTACCATCGTAATTCAAAAGTTCAAACATCCGCCGTTCGAACTTTCGCCGTACTACCTTATTCATTTACCCAACCAATTTAGGCATAATCATTAACGAATACTGACTGCGTTGAGTGGAACCTTGTCGGAACTTAGTCGGGACTTCATCGACAAAGTTTTCACTTAACCCGGTCGGTCTTCGTTAATACTGTCCCAATTTGAGTTCCCGCTCACCTGACGAAAGCCTCGTATTCAATGAACCCCGGATCAATCTGTATGGACGTGTTGTGGAAATCAGGAGGTGTTCCTTCTGGATCCTGTGAGATGCTCCATTCGATGAAACCAGGGTCAGGGTACACTGGGAGAATGATGGAGATTGTTACTGACAACATTTCACGTTGACACCACTTTGCGACGACAACATTTCTCGCTGACACTACTTTGCTCTGACACCATTTTCCTCTTTGCCTTGATATCATCTCTCGCTGACACCATTTACCGTCGGGACAACTTCACTCTTACATCTTTACGCACTGACAACATAATATTATGACACATTGACACCACTATTGACACCACACATTGACACCACTATTGACACCACACATTGACACCACTTTTTTGACACCACATAATAAATCTACCACATGATAAATGTCTCACCTGCGATTATGTGGGCTACTGATATGTCAGCTTTTGTCGCAGAGACTATAGTCATCATTAATCAATAAATGTCTCACCTGCGATTATCTTTTCGCACTGAGTATACTGAAAACAAAAAACATTGACGCCATTTTTGACACCACATACAAAATGATAAATCTATCACATGATAAATGTCTCACCTGCGATGATGTGGGCTACTGATATGTCAGCTTGTTCGGAAGCACATAGTTTCGTGACGCACTTATAGCACGACAGAGAATCTGAAAACACCTCATTAAACGCCGCGCACGTGAAATAGGCGGTTCAACGTCATCAGCTCACTACATTAAGCTATGATAATGACGGCATCCTATCCGCCTATTTCTCATGAGCGGCGTATAATATCGTATTATTAGTCGGAAATCTCGGAATGATTCTCATTTCTGGATGTTGCAACTTACAACGTCAAGCAATGAGAATCATTCTGAGATTTTCGAGAAACGTGCGATAATGGTTTCGTGATCGTGATCATATAACTTTCAATCTGGGTCACGTACGTACGGCTTTTTATATTTTGGTTTCTTTACAGTTTTGGGAAATTAAGTTTTTGGCCTTTCAACTTTGGCACGCATTTCTTTTCTAACCTTACATTCTCGGACAAGATTTTTAGTTTCTTAACATTTCACCTAGCCTCTTCAGTTTTGGGTATCTCACTTTGGCTTTCTAGTTTCGTTAAGAGTTTCGTTAAGAGCCTCTTTCCGCGGTCTGACATAACATGGAATATACGGTCAAGTATGTTTTGTAATAAGACTGTAATTGATATTTCTATTTCTATATTTCTATTTCTACAAATAGCGCAGGCGTGGAAAGGATTTCAGGAATTGTGAAACCAGAGTAAGATTATTGTCGCAAAGTATTGTATTCATTGATTATCCCGTCACCTGCTCACTCGCACCCACCTACCATCCCCCACTCCCTGACACCACTCATATCATTTTAAGCACCCTCTCACCTTTCATTTTCGGCTGACGACGATAATCACATGATTTTCGAAAGCTCCTGATTTTAAAGTTAATCTATCATTTAACGTTTTAAACTTGCTCTCTAAATAATGTCTTCAAGGTACCTTAAATAAGGGACAAGGTTTTAGATTTTTGTCAATCGGCATAGACTAGTTAGCTAGACAACTTGCACCAAAATTGCAAATTAATTAAAATTTTGAAATTAAAGTCGTCAAACTATCAAATACGATTTGATTTCTCGGAAATGCGACTCGTTTTCTCGGAGTATTATTAGCGACGTACACGTTGTGGTAATGCGCGTTGTTTCCCTGTGTGATCCCCAGACATTGCTGCTTTGACACTCAACGTTTGTGACACCCAGATGGGTGTCGAGCACTCTCAACTTGTAGACGCCGTCACCTGAATTGGTGTCAATAAGGTGGGACGGTGGGTGTCAATCAAATCATTTGGCTATTTGGGGAATTGGGGATTGTCATTTTTATTTAATTATTTGGTGGCATGAAAACGAACTTGTTTCACATCGAAACTTTATTTATCGCATTTACCATTCATTGATTAAAATATTTGTTATTTGGCTATGTGCACCTATGATAAAACCTACCCAAATCCTGCACAATTATCCCAGGAGTGTTGGAACCTGATGTTGAGTTGACACCGTTTATCAGAAGTGTAGTCACGGGGGTCGGGACCTGAATTGGGACATTTAATAAACATTAAACATTGAAACATTCATTATACTAAAACACTTATTTTCTATATTTATAACGTAGCAGAGTCACACATATTTGTGAACATTGGATAATTTTGTCTCTTTTTAAATTTGGTCTTTTCAAACTCGTTGTTACAGAAAAATCGCTGTAATATAATCGGCTTTGAATGCTTTTATGTGCGAATATATATATATATTGCAGGTCAAATATTATTTGATGACTCATGTAAATACAGAAGGCATGACATAATGCATGCCTATTGACTAATAATATAGCTCCTAAATCAACACGTCCTTCAACTCAATCGGCCAAAAGCTTTTCGATTTCGGATCTTGGGTGCCTCAGAAATGAAGAACATCCTGGATCACTGTTTTGAGAGGTAAAAATAGGGTTTTTTGGATTTTACAGGAAAACAAAGGAAAACTGGCGAATAAAAGGCAGTTTTAAGCCGAAAAACGCGATTTTAACCCCCATAACAGACAGAAAATGGCTGATTTCGGGATTCTGAAGTATGGTATGTCTTTCTTAGGTCGTCCATGGATGGCGTGCAAATTTTCAGCTCAATCGGCCAAAAGTTTTTCGATTTCGGATCTTGGGTGCCTCAGAAATGAAGAACATCCTGGATCACTGTTTTGAGAGGTAAAAATAGGGGTTTTTGGATTTTTACAGGAAAACAAGGAAAACTGGCGAATATCATTGGTTCAGTGGTTTCAGGCGCATAATTTATGACCAGATACACTTCTATTTGACCACCCATGAGACATCTACGCCCAATAAAGGGGCGAAAAAAGGCAGTTTTAAGCCGAAAAACGCGATTTTAACCCCCATAACAGACGAAAATGGCTGATTTCGGGATTCTGAAGTATGGTATGTCTTTCTTAGGTCGTCCATGGATGGCGTGCAAATTTTTCAGCTCAATCGGCCAAAGCTTTTCGATTTCGGATCTTGGGTGCCTCAGAAATGAAGAACATCCTGGATCACTGTTTTGAGAGGTAAAAATAGGGTTTTTGGATTTTACAGGAAAACAAAGGAAAACTGGCGAATATCATTGGTTCAGTGGTTTCAGGCGCATAATTTATGACCAGATACACTTCTATTTGACCACCCATGAGACATCTACGCCCAATAAGGGGAAAAAAGGCAGTTTTAAGCCGAAAAACGCGATTTTAACCCCCATAACAGACAGAAAATGGCTGATTTCGGGATTCTGAAGTATGGTATGTCTTTCTTAGGTCGTCCATGGATGGCGTGCAAATTTTCAGCTCAATCGGCCAAAGCTTTTCGATTTCGGATCTTGGGTGCCTCAGAAATGAAGAACGTCCTGGATCACTGTTTTGAGAGGTAAAAATAGGGTTTTTGGATTTTACAGGAAAACAAAGGAAAACTGGCGAATATCATTGGTTCAGTGGTTTCAGGCGCATAATTTATGACCAGATACACTTCTATTTGACCACCCATGAGACATCTACGCCCAATAAGGGGCGAAAAAAGGCAGTTTTAAGCCGAAAACGCGATTTTAACCCCCATAACAGACAGAAAATGGCTGATTTCGGGATTCTGAAGTATGGTATGTCTTTCTTAGGTCGTCCATGGATGGCGTGCAAATTTTCAGCTCAATCGGCCAAAGCTTTTCGATTTCGGATCTTGGGTGCCTCAGAAATGAAGAACGTCCTGGATCACTGTTTTGAGAGGTAAAAATAGGGTTTTGGATTTTACAGGGAAAACAAAGGAAAACTGGCGAATATCATTGGTTCAGTGGTTTCAGGCGCATAATTTATGACCAGATACACTTCTATTTGACCACCCATGAGACATCTACGCCCAATAAGGGGCGAAAAAAGGCAGTTTTAAGCCGAAAAACGCGATTTTAACCCCCATAACAGACAGAAAATGGCTGATTTCGGGATTCTGAAGTATGGTATGTCTTTCTTAGGTCGTCCATGGATGGCGTGCAAATTTTCAGCTCAATCGGCCAAAGCTTTTCGATTTCGGATCTTGGGTGCCTCAGAAATGAAGAACATCCTGGATCACTGTTTTGAGAGGTAAAAATAGGGTTTTTGGATTTTACAGGAAAACAAAGGAAAACTGGCGAATATCATTGGTTCAGTGGTTTCAGGCGCATAATTTATGACCAGATACACTTCTATTTGACCACCCATGAGACATCTACGCCCAATAAGGGGCGAAAAAAGGCAGTTTTAAGCCGAAAAACGCGATTTTAACCCCCATAACAGACAGAAAATGGCTGATTTCGGGATTCTGAAGTATGGTATGTCTTTCTTAGGTCGTCCATGGATGGCGTGCAAATTTTCAGCTCAATCGGCCAAAGCTTTTCGATTTCGGATCTTGGGTGCCTCAGAAATGAAGAACGTCCTGGATCACTGTTTTGAGAGGTAAAAATAGGGTTTTTGGATTTTACAGGAAAACAAAGGAAAACTGGCGAATATCATTGGTTCAGTGGTTTCAGGCGCATAATTTATGACCAGATACACTTCTATTTGACCACCATGAGACATCTACGCCCAATAAGGGGCGAAAAGGCAGTTTTAAGCCCGAAAAACGCGATTTTAACCCCCATAACAGACAGAAAATGGCTGATTTCGGGATTCTGAAGTATGGTATGTCTTTCTTAGGTCGTCCATGGATGGCGTGCAAATTTTCAGCTCAATCGGCCAAAGCTTTTCGATTTCGGATCTTGGGTGCCTCAGAAATGAAGAACATCCTGGATCACTGTTTTGAGAGGTAAAAATAGGGTTTTTGGATTTTACAGGAAAACAAAGGAAAACTGGCGAATATCATTGGTTCAGTGGTTTCAGGCGCATAATTTATGACCAGATACACTTCTATTTGACCACCCATGAGACATCTACGCCCAATAAGGGGCGAAAAAAGGCAGTTTTAAGCCGAAAAACGCGATTTTAACCCCCATAACAGACAAAAAAATGGCTGATTTCGGGATTCTGAAGTATGGTATGTCTTTCTTAGGTCGTCCATGGATGGCGTGCAAATTTTCAGCTCAATCGGCCAAAGCTTTTCGATTTCGGATCTTGGGTGCCTCAGAAATGAAGAACGTCCTGGATCACTGTTTTGAGAGGTAAAAATAGGGTTTTTGGATTTTACAGGAAAACAAAGGAAAACTGGCGAATATCATTGGTTCAGTGGTTTCAGGCGCATAATTTATGACCAGATACACTTCTATTTGACCACCCATGAGACATCTACGCCCAATAAGGGGCGAAAAAAGGCAGTTTTAAGCCGAAAAACGCGATTTTAACCCCCATAACAGACAGAAAATGGCTGATTTCGGGATTCTGAAGTATGGTATGTCTTTCTTAGGTCGTCCATGGATGGCGTGCAAATTTTCAGCTCAATCGGCCAAAGCTTTTCGATTTCGGATCTTGGGTGCCTCAGAAATGAAGAACATCCTGGATCACTGTTTGAGAGAGGTAAAAATAGGGTTTTTGGATTTTACAGGAAAACAAAGGAAAACTGGCGAATATCATTGGTTCAGTGGTTTCAGGCGCATAATTTATGACCAGATACACTTCTATTTGACCACCCATGAGACATCTACGCCCAATAAGGGGCGAAAAAGGCAGTTTTAAGCCGAAAAACGCGATTTTAACCCCCATAACAGACAGAAAATGGCTGATTTCGGGATTCTGAAGAATGGTATGTCTTTCTAAGGTCGTCCATGGATGGCGTGCAAATTTTCAGCTCAATCGGCCAAAGCTTTTCGATTTCTGATCTTGGGTGCCTCAGAAATGAAAAACGTCCTGGATCACTGTTTTGAGAGGTAAAAATAGGGTTTTTTGGATTTTACAGGAAAACAAAGGAAAACTGGCGAGTATCATTGGTTCAGTGGTTTCAGGCGCATAATTTATGACCAGATACACTTCTATTTGACCACCCATGAGACATCTACGCCCAATAAAGGGGCGAAAAAGGCAGTTTTTAAGCCGAAAAACGCGATTTTGACCCCCATAACAGACAGAAAATGGCTGATTTCGGGATTCTGAAGTATGGTATGTCTTTCTAAGGTCGTCCATGGATGGCGTGCAAATTTTCAGCTCAATCGGCCAAAGCTTTTCGATTTCGGATCTTGGGTGCCTCAGAAATGAAGAACATCCTGGATCACTGTTTTGAGAGGTAAAAATAGGGTTTTTTGGATTTTACAGGAAAACAAAGGAAAACTGGCGAATATCATTGGTTCAGTGGTTTCAGGCGCATAATTTATGACCAGATACACTTCTATTTGACCACCCATGAGACATCTACGCCCAATAAGGGGCGAAAAAAGGCAGTTTTCAAGCCGAAAAACGCGATTTTAACCCCCATAACAGACAAAAAATGGCTGATTTCGGGATTCTGAAGTATGGTATGTCTTTTTAAGGTCGTCCATGGATGGCGTGCAAATTTTCAGCTCAATTGGCCAAAGCTTTTCGATTTCGGATCTTGGGTGCCTCAGAAATGAAGAACGTCCTGGATCACTGTTTTGAGAGGTAAAAAATAGGGTTTTTGGATTTTACAGGAAAACAAAGGAAAACTGGCGAATATCATTGGTTCAGTGGTTTCAGGCGCATAATTTATGACCAGATACACTTCTATTTGACCACCCATGAGACATCTACGCCCAATAAGGGGCGAAAAAAGGCAGTTTTTAAGCCGAAAAACGCGATTTTAACCCCCCATAACAGACAGAAAGTGGCTGATTTCGGGATTCTGAAGTATGGTATGTCTTTCTAAGGTCGTCCATGGATGGTGTGCAAATTTTCAGCTCAATCGGCCAAAGCTTTTCGATTTCGGATCTTGGGTGCCTCAGAAATGAAGAGAGGTAAAAATAGGGTTTTTTGGATTTTACAGGAAAACAAAGGAAAACTGGCGAATATCATTGGTTCAGTGGTTTCAGGCGCATAATTTATGACCAGATACACTTCTATTTGACCACCCATGAGGCATCTACGCCCAATAAAGGGGCGAAAAAAGGCAGTTTTTAGCCGAAAACGCGATTTTAACCCCCATAACAGACAGAAAATGGATGATTTCGGGATTCTGAAGTATGGTATGTCTTTCTAAGGTCGTCCATGGATGGCGTGCAAATTTTCAGCTCAATCGGCCAAAGCTTTTCGATTACGGATCTTGGGTGCCTCAGAAATGAAGAACGTCCTGGATCACTGTTTTGAGAGGTAAAAATAGGGTTTTTGGATTTTACAGGAAAACAAAGGAAAACTGGCGAATATCATTGGTTCAGTGGTTTCAGGCGCATAATTTATGACCAGATACACTTCTATTTGACCACCCATGAGACATCTACGCCCAATAAAGGGGCGAAAAAAGGCAGTTTTAAGCCGAAAAACGCGATTTTAACCCCCATAACAGACAGAAAATGGCTGATTTCGGGATTCTGAAGTATGGTATGTCTTTCTTAGGTCGTCCATGGATGGCGTGCAAATTTTCAGCTCAATCAGCCAAAGCTTTTCGATTTCGGATCTTGGGTGCCTCAGAAATGAAGAACGTCCTGGATCACTGTTTTGAGAGGTAAAAATAGGGCTTTTTGGATTTTACAGGAAAACAAAGGAAAACTGGCGAATATCATTGGTTCAGTGGTTTCAGGCGTATAATTTATGACCAGATACACTTCTATTCGACCACCCATGAGACATCTACGCCCAATAAGGGGCGAAAAAAGGCAGTTTTTAAGCCGAAAAACGCGATTTTAACCCCCCATAACAGACAGAAAATGGCTGATTTCGGGATTCTGAAGTATGGTATGTCTTTCTAAGGTCGTCCATGGATGGCGTGCAAATTTTCAGCTCAATCGGCCAAAGCTTTTCGATTTCGGATCTTGGGTGCCTCAGAAATGAAGAACGTCCTGGATCACTGTTTTGAGAGGTAAAAATAGGGTTTTTGGATTTTACAGGAAAACAAAGGAAAACTGGCGAATATATCATTGGTTCAGTGGTTTCAGGCGCATAATTTATGACCAGATACACTTCTATTTGACCACCCATGAGGCATCTACGCCCAATAAGGGGCGAAAAAAGGCAGTTTTTAAGCCGAAAAACGCGATTTTAACCCCCCATAACAGACAAGAAATGGCTGATTTCGGGATTCTGAAGAATGGTATGTCTTTCTAAGGTCGTCCATGGATGGCGTGCAAATTTTCAGCTCAATCGGCCAAAGCTTTTCGATTTCTGATCTTGGGTGCCTCAGAAATGAAGAACGTCCTGGATCACTGTTTTGAGAGGTAAAAATAGGGTTTTTTGGATTTTACAGGAAAACAAAGGAAAACTGGCGAATATCATTGGTTCAGTGGTTTCAGGCGCATAATTTATGACCAGATACACTTCTATTTGACCACCCATGAGACATCTACGCCCAATAAGGGGCGAAAAAGGCAGTTTTAAGCCGAAAAACGCGATTTAACCCACCATAACAGACAGAAAATGGCTGATTTCGGGGATTCTGAAGTATGGTATGTCTTTCAAGGTCGTCCATGGATGGCGTGCAAATTTTCAGCTCAATCGGCCAAAGCTTTTCGATTTCGGATCTTGGGTGCCTCAGAAATGAAGAACATCCTGGATCACTGTTTTGAGAGGTAAAAATAGGGTTTTTGGATTTTACAGGAAAACAAAGGAAAACTGGCGAATATCATTGGTTCAGTGGTTTCAGGCGCATAATTTATGACCAGATACACTTCTATTTGACCACCCATGAGACATCTACGCCCAATAAGGGGCGAAAAAGGCAGTTTTTAAGCCGAAAAACGCGATTTTAACCCCCCATAACAGACAGAAAATGGCTGATTTCGGGATTCTGAAGTATGGTATGTCTTTCTAAGGTCGTCCATGGATGGAGTGCAAATTTTCAGCTCAATCGGCCAAAGCTTTTCGATTTCGGATCTTGGGTGCCTCAGAAATGAAGAACGTCCTGGATCACTGTTTTGAGAGGTAAAAATAGGGTTTTTTGGATTTTACAGGAAAACAAAGGAAAACTGGCGAATATCATTGGTTCAGTGGTTTCAGGCGCATAATTTATGACCAGATACACTTCTATTTGACCACATGAATGCGTTTACCAGTTCAATAAATTTTTATATGAATGAACTTCATATGAACTTCATATGAATTCATATGAACTTCATATGAACTCCACCAAGTTCATATGAACTTCATATGAATTCATATGAATTCATTAAACACGGATGAACTAGTTCACCGGGGTTTGGTGAACTGAGATGCATATGAATTCATATGAACTCATATGCATTCCAGTTCGCCTTGAATTCATATGAACTAGGAAGTTCATCTCGCGGACTCCAGTTCAACGGAGTTCAACGCAGTTCAACGGAGTTCAACGCAGTTCAACGCAGTTCAACGGAGTTCAACGAATTCATCTCGAAGTTCATCTAGAAGGTCAAAATGATAACTTAACAGATATTTCGGGCATGGATCAAAACATGGAACAGCGACGCCACGAGGGCGGCACCGCAGTGCCGCGGTGACGCCAGGGCAGTGCCATGGTGAAGCCAAGAGGACGCCACTACTGGGCAACGATGAAGCCACGAGGCGCCACGGTGACATCATGGCAGTCAGCAGTGCCACTGTGAAGCCATGGCGTCTTCATGGCTTCGTCGTGGCGCCGCAGTGGCGTCCTCGTGGCTTACACCATAGCACTGCCCTGGCGTCAACGTGGCGCTACCAATACCATGGGGCCCTTGTGGCGTTGCTGCTCTGATCTATGCCCGATAAGTCTCTCATTCCGGTTGACTGCTGAGTGACGTCACCTATTGAAAGGCTTTTTTCAATTTTAAAGAGGCCGTTAAACTTCACCAAATTAGCTGCATCTTGATCCATTTCACTAAAAGGGCTTCCAAAATCAAATATTGGCCATTAAATTTAAACCCCTCTTTAAATAGTTAAATCAGACTCAAGTCTTGAGCTCTTCCATAAACGGTTTTTCGTATTCTTGTTAAGTGTACAGTCACGTGACAACTAAAAAATTTCACTTTTTACGTCATGAATTAACTCGAGTCACTCTACGACCAGTTTCTCGACGACTCAAATCGACTCGATGACTCAACTCGACGACTCGATTTGACGACTCTCTGACTTGTCTCGACGACTCGTCTCAACGACTCGTCTCGACGACTCGACTCGACTCGACGACTCGACGACTCGACTCGACGACTCGACTCGACGACTCGACGACTCGACGACTCGACTCGACGACTCGACTCGACGACTCGACTCGACGACTCGACTCGACGACTCGACTGACTCGACGACTCGACTCGACGACTCGACTCGACGACTCGACTCGACGACTCGACTCGACGACTCGACTCGACGACTCGACTCGACGACTCGACGACTCGACTCGACGACTCGACTCGACGACTCGACTCGACGACTCGACGACTCGACGACTCGACTCGACGACTCGACGACTCGACTCATGACTCGACTCGACGACTCGACGACTCGACTCGACGACTCGACTCGTCGACTCGACGACTCGACTCGACGACTCGACTCGACGACGACTCGACTCGACTCGAGTCGACTCGACTCGACTCGACTCGTCGACTCGAGTCGTCGAGTCGTCGACGACTCGAATCGTCGAGTTTATTCTTTGAGTCTTCGATTTTATTCGTCGAGTCATCGAGTCGTCGAGTCGTCGAGTCGAGTCGAGTCGAGTCGTCGAGTCGAGTCGAGTCGTCGAGTCGTCGAGTCGTCGAGTCGAGTCGAGTCGTCGAGTCGAGTCGTCGAGTCGAGTCGTCGAGTCGAGTCGTCGAGTCGAGTCGAGTCGAGTCGTCGAGTCGAGTCGAGTCGTCGAGTCGAGTCGAGTCGTCGAGTCGAGTCGTCGAGTCGAGTCGAGTCGAGAGTTCGAGTCGTCGAGCTGAGTCGTCGAGGTTGAGTCGTCGAGTCGTCGTCGAGTCGAGTCGTCGAGTCGTCGAGTCGTCGAGTCGTCGAGTCGTCAAGTCGAGTCGAGTCGTCGAGTCGAGTCAAGTCATAAAGTCCAGTTGTTGAGTCAAGTCATTGACCACCTGGCACCTCAGCTGTCAGATAACATTTCTATTTACATTATTATTTTCTCATTCCTAATGAGCTAATGGAATTGGAAATTTGGAAGGACGTGTTGCGTAAAATAAGTGCTCGCAGTGGAGGGTAGGGTAACACTAACAGTAAGACCTAAGACCTGAACGACTGTATGTTACTGCACTATTTTACAGCAACATACAGTCGTTTAGGTCTATTCTGTTACAAAGCTAAGTTTTTCCAAAATAACATATGTTGTTCGCATTGAGTGACATGAACTCAGGTGAACTCAAATGAACTCAGGTGAACTCCAGTTCAACGCAGTTCAACGCAGTTCAACGCAGTTCAACGCAGTTCAACGTAGTTCAACGCAGTTCAACGCAGTTCAACGGAGTTCATCTCAAAGTTCATCCCGTAGTTCACTTAAATGAACTAGTTTATTCATATGAATTCATATGCATCTCAGTTCGCTGAATTTTGGTGGACTAGTTCATCCGTGTTTAATGAATTCATATGAATTCATATGAAGTTCATATGAACTTGGTGGAGTTCATATGAAGTTCATATGAATTCATGTGAAGTTCATATGAAGTTCATTCATATAAAATTTATTGAACTCCACCCATGAGACATCTACGCCTAATAAGGGGCGAAAAAAGGCAGTTTTTAAGCCGAAAACGCGATTTTAACCCCCATAACAGACAGAAAATGGCTGATTTCGGGATTCTGAAGTATGGTATGTCCTTCTTAGGTCGTCCATGGATGGCGTGCAAATTTTCAGCTCAATCAGCCAAAGCTTTTCGATTTCGGATCTTGGGTGCCTCAGAAATGAAGAACGTCCTGGATCACTGTTTTTGAGAGGTAAAATAGGGTTTTTTGGATTTTACAGGAAAACAAAGGAAAACTGGCGAATATCATTGGTTCAGTGGTTTCAGGCGCATAATTTATGACCAGATACACTTCTATTTGACCACCCATGAGACATCTACGCCCAATAAGGGGCGAAAAAGGCAGTTTTTAAGCCGAAAAACGCGATTTTAACCCACCATAACAGACAGAAAATGGCTGATTTCGGGATTCTGAAGTATGGTATGTCTTTCTAAGGTCGTCCATGGATGGCGTGCAAATTTTCAGCTCAATCGGCCAAAGCTTTTCGATTTCGGATCTTGGGTGCCTCAGAAATGAAGAACGTCCTGGATCACTGTTTTGAGAGGTAAAAATAGGGTTTTTTGGATTTTACAGGAAAACAAAGGAAAACTGGCGAATATCATTGGTTCAGTGGTTTCAGGCGCATAATTTATGACCAGATACACTTCTATTTGACCACCCATGAGACATCTACGCCCAATAAGGGGCGAAAAAGGCAGTTTTTAAGCCGAAAAACGCGATTTTAACCCCCATAACAGACAGAAAATGGCTGATTTCGGGATTCTGAAGTATGGTATGTCTTTCTTAGGTCGTCCATGGATGGCGTGCAAATTTTCAGCTCAATCAGCCAAAGCTTTTCGATTTCGGATCTTGGGTGCCTCAGAAATGAAGAACGTCCTGGATCACTGTTTTGAGAGGTAAAAATAGGGTTTTTTGGATTTTACAGGAAAACAAAGGAAAACTGGCGAATATCATTGGTTCAGTGGTTTCAGCGCATAATTTATGACCAGATACACTTCTATTTGACCACCCATGAGACATCTGTGTTGTAAGGTGAAGTTTGGCATTTGAAGTAGATAAACGAAACATGTGCTATTTTTAGATTGCATATTTGACTGCGTATGTGATCATGATATTTATTAACAGATTACGTAATCGGGCATTAAGTATCTTGTTATACACATTCCTTTGGTGTTCATGGGCGTGTGCAACTGTTTCTATTTTTAGCTAATTATGTATTCCCTGTATATGCTGCTTTTGCTCCTATTTGATAGTGAAAAGGATACTGGCAGTTTGGCTGTCAATACTTAACGTATGGGCGTAACATTTGAATCTAGATTAGGCTATTTTTAGCACACACGTGACTGTCCACGTGACCTTGACGCAGCATTTCTCACGTGTTATGAGCCACAGACGAGTTGTATATAAGGGGCGGTCCGGAGCTATTTCTTACCTTTCAGTTTCGTGGGCAAAGAGGAAGCTTGTTAACTATAAGCAACCTCTGAAGGGAACTGTGACAAACTTGTTAACTATAAGTTGGTTGCAGAAGGAAACTTGTTAACTATAAGTTACCTTGTGGCATAGAAGAAGCTTGTTAACTATAAGCGACTTCTGAAGGGAACTGTAACGAACTTGTTAACTATAAGTTAGTTACGTAAAGGGAACTTGTTAACTATAAGTGACCTTGTGGCATAGAAGAAGCTTGTTAACTATAAGTGACTTCTGAAGGGAAACTGTAACGAACTTGTTAACTATAAGTTAGTTACGTTAAGGGAACTTGTTAACTATAAGTGACCTTATTAGGCAGGAGATTTTATTGACTGTCAACTAATTAGTATTGTTTTATCTTTTGAACAATCCGTTGTTTTACTCGAGCAGTGACACTTAGGTAAGCCCATAATAGACCCCTCGGCCCGAACCAAACTTAACCCTAGTTTTATCCCTTTTCAACATATTGGTGGCCTCGGAACTCGTCACTGCTTGAGTATTTTTAATAGAACAACGGAAATTTATCAGTGGTTAAAAATTTTCAACTATAATAATGGCCTTTGATATAAGGGTAATTTTAGAACAGTTAACCACTGTCATCAAAGAGAAAACGGTGGTAGACTCTAGGATTAGTGCGGCTAAGGGAAGCTTAGTCGGATTAGAGGCTGGAAGTCCTCAAATCGCTGAAATCGAAAATAAACTAGGTGCACTCGAGAAGCGATGTGCGGAGTTAAAGGTGGCTGAATCGAATATTTTGGCAAATATTAGTGCCAAAATGGAACTACAGGATAAGGAAAATAAGGAAATTAATCATAATGTTTCGCAACACCAGTTAAATCCCGCTGCACAGGTGTTTCCTGGGAACGTGGGGACCCCTGTAGGTGATGGGGGCGTAAACCCGCCCCGTTTTATCAGGCCTGTCTTTGCGAAGCCTGAGAAACCCCTCAAATTCGAAAAGGGGCATAATTTCACTCGCTTCGCAAAGCGCTTCAGAGAGCACGTGTTACTGTGCGGCTTGCAGGGAACCAGGTTAGATCTATACATGCTTTCCTACGTCCAGTGTGAACAAACGTGGGAGAAGTTACAGGGACTAGATCTCACGAATTCCGAGAGGGTTAACATTGATCTCCTCATCAGACGTTACACTGATGAACTCTTCCCCCCTCTAGAAGCCACAGCTACTAGGGCCGAGCTTCTATCAATGAGACAGAAGCCTGGCGAGTCAGTAGAACAATTCGGCTTCCGAATCAGCGATCTAGCCAGTAAGGCTGGATATGATTCCAGTCAGAGCATGGAGGACAGTTGCCTCAATGCTCTCATTACCGGAGCTAGTGACCCTAGGGTCAGAGAACGTATTCTTGAAAATAATGTTCGTGATTTTAGGGCCGCTGTTAAACTTGCTACTCAAACAGAGCGGATAAGAGGAATTCAGTACAGCTCTCATGTTGTGGACAACCCCCTGTACTCGGTGGGTGGTGAAGTTGAGCATCAGGCACGGAATCATAGCGCTGACGAGCATGGTGTTAACGTTGTAACACGGCGGTCCTACAGCGACGTGGTAGCAGGGGTTACAGGTTCCATACCTAGGGTTAATCCGTTTCATGACGGAGGTCAGCAACAAAACGGTGGTGGTGTTGGATCGGGACAAAATTTTGCAGGTAGAGGATATAACCCACCCAATTTTAGTAACAGGGTTGGCAGCTTCAGACCTAGCAGGATGCCATCCTTCCAACCAGGCAGCCAGAATAACTATACAGTTAGCTGCTGGAATTGTGGCGGGAATCACTTCAGGAGGAACTGCCCGCAGTTGATAGGTTACGGATATAATCAAAGGTATCATTTAAACGGATACCGGATGGCAAGTCAGTAACTTGTCCTGCTTCGTCATCCGGAAAACGTAACTTAGACAAGGGTGTTTTTAAAGGGAAGGAGACGTGTTATAACACAGATAGCGGTACTGTTGAAAAATGTATCATGATTAAAGGTTCATGTTGTAATAGGCCCATTGATTGCTTCATAGATACGGGCTCATCTATGTCAATAGTTTCACATGCCTTCTTGAAATTTATTAAAAAGGAAAAAGAGGTTTCAGAATGTAAGCTGAAATTGAAGGCTTTCACAGGGGACAGTGTCAAGATTTACGGCCAAATTACCCTCCCTGCCGAGTTAGCTGGAGTTAAAATTAACCACAACTTCGTAGTAGCTGACTTCATAGAGGCAGAGATCCTCATGGGCATGGATATTATATCAAAGTATGGCATAACTATTGACGCTAAGAATAAACGGGTTTTCAGTAGTGGTGATTCTACAGAATTTCGGGAACCCCCGAAACCGGTAAAGCAGGGCGTTAAGGTCGTCTCTGAGAAAACTGTTGACATACCGCCCTTTTCAGGTAAACATATTTCGGGCAAACTGCTGGGTAAAAATGGTAAAGTTGATCTTTATGGTCAAATGGAACCATACTATAACACCATGGCAGGTACAGGTATTATGGTTGCACATTCCTTAGTCAACTCTAAGAATGGTACGGTCCCTATTAGGGTAATTAATACCACTGAAAACCCCATTAGGTTGAATAAGAGGACATTGATGGGCCAATTGAAACCTGTTGACTTGGGCCAGCGAGTTATGAAGGTCACAGTTGAGAGAGAGGGTGAGGACATGCGTAGGCAGGATGGTGCCCCACCATGTAACGAGAATGTCAGGGGAAGTGGTGATAATGTGTCCGAGGGGTGGACTAGGGAGAGTCTATTTGAACAACTCAAATTAAACGAGCTAAAAATAGATGATAATAGCCTTAAGAGGCTTAAGGAAGTATGTTGGAAATACAAATCGATATTTTCAACAGGTGATCATGACATAGGGCGATGTAATTTCTATGAAGCACGCCTAGAATTAAAGGAAGATTATAAACCACGTTGGGTTCCGAGTCGTCCTATCCCATATCGTCACGAAAAAGAGATGGATAAGCAGATAGGTGACTTGATTGATTCTGGGGTGGTTGAGGAATCTCATGAACACTCAAATTTTAATAGCCCTATATTCCTGGTCCCTAAAGGTGCTAAAAAGGAGAGCTGGCGGATGGTTTGTGACCTGCGCCAGGTGAACCTGCAGATTAAGGACGAAATGATGGAATTGACTAACTTGAATCATATCCTAGACAGAGTGGGTGATAAAAACCTATACTCCACAATGGATTTGTCTAAATCTTTCCATCAGATTCCTTATACCAAAGATAGCAGGTTCGTCACCTCGTTTATGTATAAAGGAAAACAGTATCATTTCAAGAGAATGATCATGGGCTGTAAGACTAGTTCAGGTCACCTCACCAGGGCTATCATGATGCTGTTAGCTAACATGCCTATAGAGCATGTGGCTTATTTCGTGGACGATATATTAGTGTTCACTAGGAATGTGGAGTCACACATAGACCTCTTGGAAATGGTGTTTGAACGTGTTCTTCAAGGTGGAATGAAGCTCACCCTAAAAGTGCCATTTTCTTAGGGAAGAAGTGGTTTACACAGGGGTAACATTGACGGGAGATGGCGTCAAAATTAATGACGACCGTGTTGAAGCTATCACTAAACTAGAGCCGCCTAAGAATAAACCTGAACTTCAGAGTGTTATGGGCATATTTAATTATAGTAATTTGTCAGGGGTATAGTGACATAGCTAACCTCTTTACTGACTTCTTAGGAAGTCAAATAGCTTCGAATGGTCAGATGAATGCCAGGAGGCATTTGATAGGTTGAAGGAGGCTATGGTGACTGCTCCAGTGTTAGCATTCCCTGATGTGGAGGACCCACACTCTAGTTATGAGGTACAGTTAGATGGGAGTAAGTGGGCTTACGGAGCTACTCTCACACAGCTCATTAAGGGTAGGAGGCGAGTTGTCGCTTATTTCTCACGCCAAATTCAGGAACACAAGAAAATTTGGCCTCAAACGCAGTTGGAATTCGAGACACTCTATCAGACACTCAAATACTTCAAATTATATTTGAGGGGTGTCAAACATTTCAAAGTCATAACAGACTGCCTCCCACTGCTGAACATAGACACTATATTTTCTAAAATGTCTACATCGGTGATTAGGAAGTTACAGGAGTTGGCAAATTATCGCTTCACTATTTCACATGTGAGTGGCAAGGAAAATAACTGTGCTGATGCATTGAGTAGGTACAGTTATCAGTCATTCAATAGGTCATCAAGTAAGGAGGAATCCCAGTCTAAAATTAATACATTGTCAATTAAAAGTGATCATGATATAACTTTGGAGGCTGTGGACTCGCTTATTAATCGTTACTACACCGCTAAGTACCCTCAGTTTCTTAAGGTTAATAAAGCCCCTAAGGTAAAGGAGAATAGAGTGAAAGCGGTGGGTAATAAGTTGATTGAGTATAAGGATAGTGGTACTCAAACAGCGGCATTTATGGAAGGACCTGAGGAGGATCTTGAAGAAGTGAAGTCTATCATTCCTTCATTTTATTTTGGTTGGACAGCAAATAAGACAAACAGTTATTGATTGGAACTTGATATCTTCGTATAAAACATCCTTAGAATTCCATCCTGTGTAAATCAATCAATTAGTGATATCAAGGTGAACATAAATCAGAAAAATAAATCCTGTGAAAATTATCAAAAAACTAAATCAGCAAGGAAAAAGGAGTTGAGGGGTAAGAGCACAATCGGCACGGTAAAACATTCAAATGAGTACGGTAGAATAGAATCATTCTAAAGTAAACACCTGAGACTCTGAATTAACAACCGATTATAGAATGCTCCTTCACCCTCAGCTAGGATGAGCCGGTATGAATCAAAATAAAAGGAATGCAGATGACAAAATCATAACTCATAAAAAACTGGGAACGAGAGAAATTATCTTACTACTTTAATTCTATTCAGGCCAATAACATCTGTTCTAAATTTTGTGATCAGCCTATTTTCCTCTCTGTCTAAATCTAAACTTTTGCAATCTCTAATAAACCAAATTTGAAAGATTTAAGATCGAAATCATCAGGGTGCTCTACATGGCAATGCCATGATAAAGCCAACTTCTTATAATCTGAAAATTCACCATTTTTATCAGCCTTGAAACATTTTCTATGCCCATTAATTCTCACGTGACCCTCACTTAGAGTTTGGCCAACATAAGTGTCTTCAAACAGCACACTGTCTTTTTTGCTGCCTAGAACATCAGCCATATCCAGTTTTAAAGCCTGACAAACTGAACATTGTGCTAGATAAATGATATTCTTGGATTTTGCAGTTCAACTTCTTATCCAGACGAACCTTAAACCCATTAACAAATACCTCCCTCATCAGCTCCAAACAGTAAAGGGCATGTTCTACATCCCTTGGCTCCACAAGCCTGAGAATTCTTTCTAAGGCTTGTCCTGCATCAGATCAACCATACCTATGCTTAACCGCCTGTTTTAACCACTCTTTGCTGTATGCAATGATTCTTTTTCAGAGCAAATATGATTCTCATTTCACCAGCAATTCGCTTTAATGTCAGGTTCTAGCTTATGGATGAATGATTTCAAAACTTTGACTTCCTTTAAAAGAATTTAGTGGTGAAAACAAGGCTTTCTGGTTTATCACTTTCAGAGGCTGTGATGGGTGAACTCTTTTTATTATAATTAACCATAGCTCTATGAACAGCTTGAGGTTCAATTTCCTCCAAATCCTCCTCTTTGTGCCCACATTTCTCAAGATCATCTTTCAGTTCTGCCAAATCTCTTACTGTAGTTTCATCAGTAGAGTTTCTACTTATGACTCTAAGCATTTGTGAGAACGCTACAGACCTGAAGACATCTTTTTGGGTGAAAGCTTTTATATTCAAAAATTGGCGAGCATCAGTATCCTTTTGTAAAGGCAATACTGAATTTCACCATTGTCATCCAAATATATGGTAACATCAAGGTAATGGACTGATTCCCCTATTTGAGCATCTGCAAACTGGATTCCATAGTCTTTTGCTTTGTTGTTCAATTCATTGACAAAGAGGTGAAACTGCCGAGTGGTACCCCTCCATCGGCCAAAGATATCATCAATATACCTCCTCCAAACCGTAATGAACTGCCACCATTCCTTCATACCTGTTTGAGGAACAGGTTGAAACACCCCCTCATGTTCGTTTTGTGGTTACAAAGAACGAGCAAGATAATTGTAATTGTGATTTGCAATTACGTCCGAATGATGATACTAGGTGTCATGTTGTTAATTCTGTTACCAATTCCAGTAGTTCGGTATCATTAGACAGCCTTCCATCACGTGAAGAAATTAAGAAGGCTCAGGAAGACGATGATATCGTTTCTAAGGTAATAGAGTGGGTTAAAAAGGCAGAGAAGCCTAAATCAGTTCAGGCTAACAGGTGTCCCAAGGAATTGCTTAGTTACTGGAAGCAGTTTCCCCTACTGTCCATGAAGGACGGGTTACTAAGGAGGAAGTGGCATGACACTAAGGGCCTTACTGAGGACAGGGAACTTATCATCGTCCCTGAATCGCTCCAGGAAACTGTGATGGACAAGATCCATTCTGGAGAGTCGTGCCACGCCGGTGTTGCTAACACTCTGGAACTCTGTCGCCGTAATTTCTACTGGCCGCAGATGGAGGAATGTATAAAGTTATGGGTTGGGGCATGCTACAAGTGTGCTGAAACCAAGGCTCCTACTAGATATGCGAAGGCTCCCCTCCAGCATATATTGTTCCATACCTTCAACGATGGTGTAGAAATCGATCACATCGAACCTGAGAAGGTGGGTCTGACTGCGAGGAGGAATAAGTTCATACTGACTATCACTGATTGCTGGAGTAACTACCTGGTAGCAATTCCTACCAGAACCCAGAAAGCCGAGGAGAGTATTTCCTTAATTCGTAGGCACTGGATTGAAAAGTTCGGTGTGCCCCACGAAATGATGGCTGACAATCACCCATCATTTAAGTCTAAGTTCTTTAATACGGTCCTGGCCGCATTTGATTGCAAGCTAACGCATGGCCAACCATATGTCAGCAGAACTACTGGTAGAGCCGAACGTAGCAATCGGAGGATAAATATGGCCATGAGGGCGGCACTTCCGGAAAAGTGTTACAAGGATTGGGATTTATACTTAGGTAGGGTGGTATTTTCATTGAACTGCTTGAAGAATAGACACACAGGTTATAGCAGTAATTTCCTTGTGTTTGGAAAGGAGTTGAACACACCGCTAAGTATGCTGGCGGAGACTCGAAAGGATTATGAGTTGGAACCTATCAAGGCGGGTGATTATGATCTCAAGGCGTGGGAAATTTATAAGAACTGTAAAGAAATTACCCGCAGGGTGAGGCAAAACGCCGAGGCAGATTTTTGCTACTCTCAGCGTTATCATGACAAAAACCTCAAAGGGCCGTTTTTCGAGGAAGGAGAGGAAGTGTTCATTATGATTCAGTGTCCCACGCATAAATTTGGCCCTCGCTGGGTCGGTCCTTACAAAATCACAAGGAAAGTGAGTGACCATTTATACGAGGTTACTCTTCCTAATGGCGAGGAGAAAATTTGCAACATCAGCAAATTAAAAAGATATGTTAGGAATGGGTATTCTCCAAAATCTGTTGAGCCTTTTAATGCCGAGGGGAATGCCTTGGAAGGACGAGTCCCATCTTCTCCACCTCCACAGTTTATAGAAGATGCAGACAGTGACTCCGACAATGACCTGGAGTTTGTCGGTATTGCTAATAGACCGCCTTTAAAACCACGAAGAACTCCTAATCGTGTGCTGTTCCCTCAGTTGAGCTCAGTGGAGCAAACACCGATCATAACCAGCACACCGAGGGGGTAATGCTGAGACAGAACCTCCAGTAGAGAGTTCTAGCAGTGGTGCATCAGGGGTAAGCAGCAGCTTGCCTGAAAACAGTGGCCAGACCACGAGGTCGCAATACCACTCATTAGACGATCAGGATGATTCCTTGTCTACTGTTGACCTAAGTCCTCAGGCTGATAACACAGTAGTACATACTCCTACACCTCCAAGGAGGAGTACCAGGGAAAGAAGAGCTCCCGATAGGTACGGGTACGGAAACGTAAACTGGGTGGCACCCCAAAATACCCGCTTGAGTCCACCTCATATGACTCAGAACCTTATAACCCGTTCTTTGGGTTTCGACCCCCTTTAAAGGCCTACTCGCTCAGGGAGGGTTGGAATTAATCCAGGACCGCCCAGTTTTGGAATCTTGAATGATATTTTAGTTTTCATAAGTACTAACACCTTAAATTATCATAAGTTTATAATATCTAGTAGGTATACTGACAGTATTTGAGCTTTTACATTAACGTAGCATTTGTGAAAATTTAAATTTTAAAATATTAAATTTTCAAAAGAAAATGCCCGGGGAGAGATGTTGTAAGGTGAAGTATGGCATTTGAAGTAGATAAACGAAACATGTGCTATTTTTAGATTGTATATTTGACTGCGTATGTGATCATGATATTTATTAACAGATTACGTAATCGGGCATTAAGTATCTTGTTATACACATTCCTTTGGTGTTCATGGGCGTGTGCAACTGTTTCTATTTTAGCTAATTATGTATTCTGTATATGCTGCTTTTGCTCCTATTTGATAGTGAAAAGGATACTGGCAGTTTGGCTGTCAATACTTAACGTATGGGCGTAACATTTGAATCTAGATTAGGCTATTTTTAGCAATACGTGACTGTCCACGTGACCTTGACGCAGTATTTCTCACGTGTTATGAGCCAGACGAGAGTTGTATATAAGGGGCGGTCCGGAGCTATTTCTTACCTTTCAGTTTCGTGGGCAAAGAGGAAGCTTGTTAACTATAAGCAACCTCTGAAGGGAAATCAGACAAACTTGTTAACTATAAGTTGGTTGCAGAAGGAAACTTGTTAACTATAAGTTACCTTGTGGCATAGAAATAGCTTGTTAACTATAAGCGACTTCTGAAGGGAACTGTAACGAACTTGTTAACTATAAGTTAGTTACGTAAAGGGAACTTGTTAACTATAAGTGACCTTGTGGCATAGAAGAAGCTTGTTAACTATGGGTGACTTCTGAAGGGAAACTGTAACGAACTTTGTTAACTAGGTTAGTTACGTTAAGGGAACTTGTTAACTATAAGTGACCTTATTAGGCAGGGAGATTTTAGTTGACTGTCAACTAATTAGTATTGTTTTATCTTTTGAACAATCCGTTGTTTTACTCGAGCAGTGACACTTAGGTAAGCCCATAATAGACCCCTCGGCCCGAACCAAACTTAACCCTAGTTTTATCCCTTTTCAACATCTGCGCCCAATAAGGGGCGAAAAAAGGCAGTTTTTAAGCCGAAAAACGCGATTTTAACCCCCCATAACAGACAGAAAATGGCTGATTTCGGGATTCTGAAGTATGTGGTATGTCTTTCAAGGTCGTCCATGGATGGCGTTCAAATTTTCAGCTCAATCGGCCAAAGCTTTTCGATTTCGGATCTTAAAAATTCTCAGAAATGAAGAACGTCCTGGATCACTGTTTGAGAGGTAAAATAGGGCGGATTTACAGGAAACAAAGGAAAACTGGCGAATATCATTGGTTCAGTGGGTTTCAGCGCATAATTTATGACCAGATACACTTCTATTTGACCACCCATGAGACATCTGCGCCCAATAAGGGCGAAAAAGTGCAGTTTTAAGCCGAAAACGCGATTTTAACCCCATAACAGACAGAAAATGGCTGATTTCGGATTTCAGTATGGTATGTCTTCTAAGGTCGTCCATGGATATGTTCAAATTTTCAGCTCAATCGGCCAAAGCTGATTTCGGATCTTGGGTGCCTCAGAAATGAAGAACGTCCTGGATCACTGTTTTGAGAGGTAAAATAGGGTTTTTGATTTACAGGAAAACAAAGGAAAACTGGCGAATATCATTGTCAGTGGTTTCAGGCGCATAATTTATGACCAGATATTACTCTATTTGACCACCCATGAGACATCTACGCCCAATAAGGCGAAAAAGGCAGTTTTAAGCCGAAAACGCGATTTTAACCCCCATAACAGAGCCAGAAAATGGCTCGATTTCGGGATTCTGGAAGTATGTCTTTCTTGTCGTCCATGGATGGCGTGTAAATTT